>JAJHSJ010000003.1:76095301-76202088 GCA_021015155.1 Magnolia officinalis
CATCTTGTAGAGGGCCTGAGAACTACAAAACCATGCTGAGATTCCACTCCCATGCGTACACACGTGTGCGGTACAGAGGCCAAAAGTGGACTGCCCCGGGACGTTAAAAACTGATTTTTTTTGTGATTTCTTCTGTGGGCCGTGCTAATGGACTTCAAAACCACCCATTCCTGACTGAAATTTCGTCCTGAATCTAATGGACGGGGTGGATTTTCCAGAAAAACCCTCTGTGGGGCTCACCGATCACGACAGCGAAAGGTGCGAAAGGTTTCGCACAATTGGAAAATCCGTTTTCCAGGCGATTGTGGGCCACCATCTTTGATCATATGGCAGATCTGAACCGTCCATCATGTAGAGGACCCAAGAAAGTCCTAAGGGACGGTGTTTGTTGGAATTTGAACGAGGAAAATATGGTTTTCGAGGGCCCAAACTTAGCTGCGAAAAAGCTTTCGCTGCGCGTGCGACAGCTTCCCAGATCCGATTTTCACCACTCCAGCCACTCCATCAGCTATTAAAAGAGTTGCAAAACGTGAGGAAGGGCATTCAGATCCAGAGAATTCCAGATCTACAACAAGGGAGGAAAGAAAGTAAGAAAGAAAGAAAGAAAGAGAAGAAAGAAAGAAAAGAAGGAAAATGGTTTTGTTATTTCAAACTTATGTTTTTATTTTCCTATCTAGATTTATGGATTTCTAAACTCTTTATCTAGGGCTGAGATGAAGCCCCTAATTCGAATAATCCTTGTTCTCATATGTTGATTTTACTTTAATCAGATTGGTTGTTTCTTTCTCTAGTGTGCTTGATTGGTTTAAATTCTATATTTCTCCATCTATGAACTTTTGAGTCTATGGATGGATGTGGTCTGGATGTTATTCTAGGTGCTTGATTGTATTCTGGTGAACAGGTTGTGTGTACAGAGTGTTAAGGAAATGATATGCTGAACTGAATTGCATATTCCATATGCCGATTTGGACATGGGATATGTTATTCATGGCATTGCTTAAAGGAATTAGACAATCTGTATGCCCAATTAAGGACACAGATTGTGCTTTTTCTAGATAAGTGGATCAATCTAATTTAAGGTGAATTAACAGACAAAACAAGGGTTAGGATAATTAGGGGTGGATTCGAAAGTCCTAGTTCTCTTTCTCTGATTAAATTTTCTTCCCTATTCTCAATAGTTATTTTCCATAAATTTGTGTTAGCAATTTGATCCTTTATTTGTTGAATTAGTTAAGGAGAATCGTAAATTTGAATTGTGACGACCAGTCCCTGTGGATTCGACCTCGATCTTACCGAGTTATTACTACATCACAACCCTATACTTGGGGAGTGAACAAGTTTTTGGCGCCGTTGCCGGGGACTGTTTCGATCCAAATTGGATTTAAGATTCTCTCTTATCATAATTCATAGTCTTAGGATTTTACTAATTTTAGATTAGAGTTTTTGTTTAGAAACTAACCTGTTTCCTATTTTGTAGGGTCCTGAAATAAACTTCTAATTTGGTAATCCCTTTCTAAATTCTTTATTTTTCTAATTTTTATTTTTAGAATTAGGATTTTACTTTTTAGGAATTTTCTAATTCTAGAATTTTTTTTTTTAATTTTTTTTATTTCTATTTTAGATTTAGATTCTTCTTTTAACTAACTTTCTATTTTTAGAATTTTCTTTTTAGAAACCTACTTAGCTTTTTATTTTTAGTAACTTTCTAATTCTAGGATTTCTTTCCTTTTTAGAAACTAACTCTTCTTTTTTGTTCTTTAGGAAGTTTCTAATTTTAGATTTTCTGTTTTAGAAACTAACTTGTTTGTTTTCTTTTGCAGGATTCTAACATAGATCTCCAATTGGTAACATCTTTCTAAATTCTCCAGTCCTCTACTTTCTATTTTGAGATTTAGGTTTTCAATTTTTAGGAATTTTCTACTTTCTAACTTTGGATTTGGTAACTTTCTATTTTCTAGTTTTAGAAACTTTCTTTTTTAGAAATTAACCGTTGCTTAGGATTTTTCTATCATTATTTTAGGAAAACTTAATTTGTTTTTGTTTTATTTACAGGAATTGGGAAGGAAGCTACTAAGTGAAGGAGGAGCTTCTTAAATCTTCTGACATCAATCATCTCCTTTCCTGGGTTCTTTCTTCCCATTCTTGTTGACATAGTTTTAACTTGTTTTAGAATCTCATAGTTTCTAGTTCTAGTTTTATTTCTCTTAGGTTGCTTTTTAGTTTAGTTTCCTTTCTTACATTGCAATAACATAGTTTATGCTAGGACGTAGATCTCTGAATATAGAACTAGCACCTTTTGATCCTGAAATAGAAAGAACTTTTCGTAAAAGATTTAGAAACATCCTATTTGAAATGGCAGAAGAGAATGGAACTAAAGCTCTTAGAGATTATTCAGCTCCTGTCCAATTCAATGCGCCTTCATGCATAGTGTTGCCCACCACCACGGCAGCACACTTTGAACTGAAGACTGGGGTCATACAGTTGTTGCCTTCTTTTTATGGGTTAGACAAGGAGGACCCATATCATCATGTGAAAGAATTCCTAGACATTTGCTCTACCTTTAGGTTTCAAAACTTTTCAGACGATTCGATCCGTTTGCCTTTTTCCTTTTTCTTTGAAGGATAAGGCGAAAGCATGGTTGAATTCTCTAGGAGTTGGGTCTATCACTACATGGGACCAATTGTCTAGGAAGTTCTTAAACAAGTTCTTCCCTGTTCACAAAACAAATGCTCTCCGTAGAGAAATCACTAATTTCACACAAAAAGAGGGAGAGCACTTTCATGAATGTTGGGAAAGATGGAAGGACTTACTTCTTAAATGTCCACACCATGGTTTTGAAAAGTGGCAACAGGTTCAATACTTTTATGACGGTCTGACACCCCAAAACCGTCGCATGGTTGATGCCACCAGTGGAGGGTCATTCATGACCAAAAGTGATGTTGAAGCATGGAACTTCTTTGAAACCTTGTGTGAAAATTCCCAGCAATGGGACTATTCAAATAGAGATGACAGAAGTTCCCAACCACAAAAGAGAGGTGGTATATATGAGATAGGAGTCACGCCAGATCTCCATGCCAAGATTGATGGCCTGACCAAGAAGGTTGATGCTCTGATGTTGCATAATGGACCTCCACAAACAACTCAAGCCGAGGCTTGTGGCATATGCTCTAGTCCTGCCCATCCTATGCAGTCTTGTCCATCTGGTGCAGCATCCCCAGAACTTCTCTCTGAACAAGTACATGCTATGAATACTTTTCAAAAACCTGGGAATGATCCTTACTCGAACACATACAACCCAGGGTGGGCTAGACATCCAAATTTTTCTTGGGCAAAGGGACCACAACAAGGAGGACCACCTGGAAATCCTCCTATGCAACCTCAGCAGTTTCCACAATATCAACAAATGCCTGCACAATCAAGGAAACCATCTCTTGAGGATACACTCCATCTTTTTATGCAGAGTTCTCTCCAATTCCAAAAAGACACCCAACAAACCTTACTAGCCAACCAGCAAAGCTTACATGCAAATGCGCAATCCATTGCCAAGCTGGAAGTACAAATGGGTCAACTAGCTGCCACATTGAGTGAGAGAGAGAAGGGTAAGTTCCCTAGCCAACCTGTGGCTAATCCAAAGGGACAGTATGAGATTGGCTCTAATTCCAACCAAGGGCAATATCATGAGCAAGCCAAATCGATCATTACCCTTAGGTCAGGCAAACAGATTGACAACAAAATAGAGATACCTAGGGATGAATCAAATCAAGGTGAAGCAGAGAGACACACCAATGCATCCAAAGTCCAAAAACTCTCTGACTCTCCAAGAGCCGCTGACGTGCCCAAAGCACCCTTTCCTCAACGTCTGGCACCAATGAAGAAAAGAAACAACTTTGATGAAATCTTGGATGTGTTTAAAAAAGTGCAAGTCAACATCCCGTTGCTTGACGCTATCAAGCAAGTCCCTCCTTACGCTAAGTTTCTTAAAGATTTATGCACTCAAAAGCGTAAGCAGAATGTTCATAAGAAAGTCTTCCTTGCAGAGCAGCTTAGCTCCATGATTCAACATAACACTCCTCCTAAATTTAGGGATCCAGGAGCTCCCACCATTTCTTGCGGTATAGGAGATCATAAGATAGGGAAGGCATTGCTTGATTTAGGGGCGAGCGTCAATTTGTTACTATATTCGGTTTATGAGCAGCTAGGACTTGGCGAGTTGAAACCGACTAAAATAACATTACAACTAGCTGATAGATCTGTCAAGGTGCCCCGTGGTGTTATTGAAGATGTGCTAATCCAGGTTGACAAATTTTATTTCTCAGTGGATTTCATAGTTATAGATACTCAGCCTGTTCAGAATCTTTTGGGTCGTCCATTTTTGGCCACATCTAATGCTATTATAAATTGCCGAAATGGAGTTATGAAGTTATCCTTTGGTAATATGAATATTAAACTTAATGTTTTTAATGCAGGACAACAATCCGCAGATTTGGATGACATATTTGAAGTGGACATGATCGAGAGCCTTGTGCAGGACTCCTTCCGTACATCTTTTGAAGATCCTCTTGAGACCTGCTTAGCACAATCGGGCATGGATTTTGACATCGATAGTCCCATCCACGAAGTCAATGCACTGCTCGACTCTACTCCTATATTGGAGACTGAAAAATGGAGAGCGAAAGTGGAACCTCTTCATCCCTCTGAGACTCTTCCTGACAGCACAGTTTCTAACTCTGAGAAGGCAAAAGAGAACAGGTTGCTTAATGTTCTTCGAACATATAAGGCAGCAATTGAACGGAAGATAGCAGAAATACAAGGAGTGTGCCCCACTGTATGTAAGGATCATGCTGTGGAAATGTCACGTAAAATGCAATGGAAGCATGATCCTAACATGAAAGAAGTTGTTCGAGCAGAAGTCCTTAACTTATTTGACAACAGTGTCAGTTACCTCATGGGAACTCACATCACTTGTCTGGGATTGGTTAACCACAGTGTTGAGGTAAGTTCTTTGGCGGACCCTGGTCTTAAAGAGTAATAAATTCATGGTCCGTTCTTGTCTGGCTGAAGACGTTAAACTTAGCGCTCCTGGGAGGCAACCCAGCATTTCATTTTATTTCTTTTTCCTTGTTAGTTAGTTCAATGTTTGTGGGTAACATTACTGCAAACCCTCACGAGACTACAACTCGTCCACTAGGGGTAACCTAGGGGTTTAAAGGCTTGTTGCATACGCTAAATGCAATCGAGAGCACCTGCGAAAGTGGTATAGGTAGGATCTTCTTTTGTTTTTCTTTTTTATTTTAACTTCTGTTGATCTCTCTCTTGTGCTAACTTGCTTTTATGATGAAATTTTTTGAGAAAGCTTCTTGATTCTCCATCAAGGTACTATCTTTCCATCACTCATCTTTATTCTCGCTGTCCCATGTGCATTGCATGCTTATTTCTTTTACATTGAGGACAATGTAGATTTTAGGTTGGGGGTGGGAGATTAGGGTACCTAATCAGTATTTTCTTGGTCTTGAGCAAAATTTGTGAAATTTTTAAAATTTTTTCTGGAATTTCTATTGAATTCAAAGTGATTTTGAAGGATAGTTGTGATTTTAACATTATAAGATATGTGATGTTGGTAACTTATGACTCTTGGATTCGGCCATCTACTTGATTTCACAGTCAATTTTGAATTGATAATCCATGATTAGAAATTGTAAACATTGATTGAGCCATGATTTCACATATCACATCTCGCTTACACATTAAGTTTTCAGTTCGATAACTGAATGATTAACTTGGTAAAAAGAAGAATTAAAAGGCTAAGTCACATAATCGTCATCATAGGTTTGCTCCCTATAGATGAAGATTCGATTCCTCATAATTAACAAAAAAAAAAAGGCGACAAGTTTTCGCCATAGGTTTGCTCCCTATAGGTGAGAATTTGATTCCCGTCATTTGTGTTACTGCTCATAAATAAAAAAATCAAAGGTTGATAAAATGAAAGTTAATCTGTGAGATAAGTGTTGGTTTCAAGCTTGGCAACTTACTAAAGATATCATGAAATTGACAATTGGATCTCTTAATGATTGTACGTCGAGAATATACTATACACTCGTGGAACTCAATGTTTAGGAATGTTCAAATTAATGGATTAATATTTTAAACTTGATTATGAAATCTGCTGAGAGCTTGATTCCAAGAGAAAAATTCCACACACCAATCATGAATCTTAGAATTTTCACATCTCAAGCTATCTGTTCACAAGTCACTTGAGTTTACAGGAATTATCTTTTATTTCTGAAATTATTTTTCGCATGTTTTGCTCGGGACTAGCAAAATGCTGGTTGGGGGTTGTGATCAGGGTCGAATATTGCATATCAGACCCCAGTAATTACTTGATTTTACATACATGATAATATTTAATGCCAGATTTTACTCGTGTTTTTGTTACAGGAGGAAATTAGGAGCGTGTATAGCAAAATGATGTTAAAAGCATAGATTTGACGCTCCAAAATTACCAGAGCACGAGATGTACTCCAGAAAACCAATGGTGAAGAATATACACGCCTGGGATATGAGGAAAGCACGATAAAGAGGCCTGAAATTGGTAAAAATGCAAGATCACAGGTTTCCCACCGTCCGATTGGCTCGAAACTTCATACATGTGATGAAGGCTATAAATTAACCGTACATATTAAATTTCATCTACTGAAGATCTCGAAAAGTGGCTCAACGGACAGATCAGCCCATAAACCGTTGATTCTGGGTCCACCTGATATCTGAAAATGTCTCAACTTCGGATTCAACGCCTTAACCTGGGAGACAAAGAAGATGGACGGTGAGGATTTCCATGAAACATCGTGGTAGACCCCACACCGTGATGGGTGTACACGGTGTACATGTACACCAGCGGCACACCGCATCGGTCAGCGCTGCTGACCGCCTTCTAATTCAAGCAGCGCGCGATTTTTTTTAAAAAAACGGAAACTCCCGTTTACGGCATCAGCGAACGGCGCGGCGGGTCGTTTTTACGGACGTCAGTGGGCCCCACCCGTCACCTGTCTGGACGATCCGATCCGTCCATCTTGTAGAGGGACATGAGAACTACAAAACCATGCTGAGATTCCACTCCCATGCGTACACACGTGTGCGGTACAGAGGCCAAAAGTGGACTGCCCCGGGACGTTAAAAACTGAGTTTTTTTGTGATTTCTTCTGTGGGCCGTGCTAATGGACCTTCAAAACCACTCATTCCTGACTGAAATTTCGTCCTGAATCTAATGGACGGGGTGGATTTTCCAGAAAACACCTCTGTGGGCCCCACCGATCACGACAGCGACGCCAGGTGCGAGGTTTCGCACGACCGCGAAAAGCAGTTTTCCAGGCGATTGTGGGCCACCATCTTTGATCATATGGCAGATCTGAACCGTCCATCATGTAGAGGACCCAAGAAAGTCCTAAGGGACGGTGTTTGTTGGAATTTGAACGAGGAAAATATGGTGTTTCGAGGCCCCAAACTTAGCTGCGAAAAAGCTTTCGCTGCGCGTGCGACAGCTTCCCAGATCCGATTTTCACCACTCCAGCCACTCCATCAGCTATTAAAAGAGTTGCAAAACGTGAGGAAGGGCATTCAGATCCAGAGAATTCCAGATCTACAACAAGGGAGGAAAGAAAGTAAGAAAGAAAGAAAGAGAAGAAAGAAAGAAAAAGAAGGAAAATGGTTTTGTTATTTCAAACTTATGTTTTTATTTTCCTATCTAGATTTATGGATTTCTAAACTCTTTATCTAGGGCTGAGATGAAGCCCCTAATTCGAATAATCCTTGTTCTCATATGTTGATTTTACTTTAATCAGATTGGTTGTTTCTTTCTCTAGTGTGCTTGATTGGTTTAAATTCTATATTTCTCCATCTATGAACTTTTGAGTCTATGGATGGATGTGGTCTGGATGATTATTCTAGGTGCTTGTATCTGATCATGAACAGGTTCCTGTAGAGGAAGAAACAGGGTGCTTTACTGAATTGCATATTCCATATGCCCGATTTGGACATGGGATATGTTATTCATGGCATTGCTTAAAGGAATTAGACAATCTGTATGCCCAATTAAGGACACAGATTGTGCTTTTTCTAGATAAGTGGATCAATCTAATTTAAGGTGAATTAACAGACAAAACAAGGGTTAGGATAATTAGGGGTGGATTCGAAGTCCTAGTTCTCTTTCTCTGATTAAATTTTCTTCCCTATTCTCAATAGTTATTTTCCATAAATTTGTGTTAGCAATTTGATCCTTTATTTGTTGAATTAGTTAAGGAGAATCGTAAGTTTGAATTGTGACGACCAGTCCCTGTGGATTCGACCTCGATCCTACCGAGTTATTACTACATCACAACCCTATACTTGGGGAGTGAACATGTGTGTGTGTATGTGTGTGTCAATCTCGCGCTCAATCTCTCTCTTGAGATTGAGTATATTCAATGTTGAAACCCTAATTGGGATTTTACAATGGTGAATTCCTAATTAGGGATTTACAATGTTGAAACCCTAATTAGGGATTTACATGTATGATTTACAAGGGCATGCTTGGGTTGAGTATAGGGTGCTAGTAAAAGGGGATTGATTTTGGTACCTACAGTAACATTTGTGTAGCACCCAAATAAAAATCCATTGAAGCCCATGAAGATGGAATGTGCTAAGAATCGTGCTGTGCTAATATATATATATATATATAATATATATATATATATATATATATATATATATATATATATTATATATATATATATTATATATAAACTCACATGAAGATGGAACTTGCTAATATTTTAGGAAGGATTTCTCTGTTGCTTGTTCTGAACCATAGTGGTATGATATATGTCAGATTATGGGCCTCAACTAGTCTAAAGAGGATACGTAGTTTTCTTGAAGCACTATAGAGATTCCTAATAATGCTTCCTCAACTTACATATATTGCTGGTTTTATTGTGATTTGGAGGATCTTTGGTATTCATGTTTAAATAGTTTAAGATTATCAATTCTAATGCCATGCTTTGTTGTTCTTAGTCTCACTAGTTGAAATTTGAGTAGCATACTCTTGCTTCAAATGCTCATCCTCTGCTCATATTTTGTTATCGACACTTGAAGTTACTGAGCTTGATCAGATAATAAACCATGTTATGTAATTTATTGATTTGAACAATCTTAGACTTTGAATTGATGGCTGCCAATAGATGTTTAAGAATGAAACCGCAATTGCTCATGCTCAGCTGAAAAGGGTTGTGGCTTGGATGGGTACAATCTTCGAATCTGGGATGTTTTTGGGGCATGGTCCATTCACGTAGGAGCCCATCAGATCAATGGTCTGGATTGCTGAACAATGGGCTCCACTGGTACAAAATGGATATTTGAGGATACCATGCATATCACTGGTTGACAATCATATATTTCTGCTTTAGTTTTATTTTTGCATGAGAGTTCAGATTATTCATGAAGTTTTGTTTCTCTCATCTTCACTTAAATTCGTGTAAAATTATGGTTGATTGCTTTGTCTGATTGAAAATGTGGGTCCAAGTTAACTGTACAAATTAGGATATTGTTCTGTCATTTATGCTCATTAACGTTACTGTTGGTACTTTGACATTTTATTTTTAAGTTTCTTTCTCACCAAAAGTATCTCAAAATTCTCAACAAGTTGATTGCCAGCAGGAAGCATCTATTATATGTTGCATGCTTTTTCTATTGTGGCTTGCTCATCTCATCTACCCTGCATCATGTAAAACTATAATTGTTGGCCAATGAGAATTGCAATTCCTGATCAAATGGTTAGGACAACATTTAATTCACTTGAAAACTATAATTGAATAGAAATAGGAAATAGAAAGGCTGAAGTAGTGTTGGTTTCTTGGGGCTTGAGCTTTGGACTCTCGTGCTGAATATACAGTCAGTGGTGGCCTACTTTCTTGTCCATGGATTTTGTGGGCACTGTCTTTCTCTTACCTTCATCATTTCTTTTGGAGTATTTTGGGTATGCTGGTTATATTCTTACTTTGTACCTGTGCTTCAATAATCCATACCACTGGTCATTTGTATTCCTACATGGATGGACCATGCTCCCGGGTTTGAAGATCGCCACCAATCTTGGGCCTTTCCTGAATTGAACATGAGACAATTTATGTGTTTCTTCTCTCAACCATTTATTTGGACCCAGATTCAACGGTTAGGTTTGTCACATCCACAAGATTTTCAGGGCTCATCCATCTATGTTCGGGTTATCCCGGCTACCTAATGGTCTCTGAATTGCTGAACCATGTACCGAACTTACCAGAACTGAAACATGTTTACTTTACAAAGTCTCAGGTTGAGGGTCCTACAATTTCCCTATTAAGGGAACGTTGATGTGGGTCTGACATTCGACTTAATGAGCTAATAGAAGATCAAACTAATTAGAAATGGACATCAGAAAATAAAGACGTCTTTTATCTCCAATTTACTCACATTTATCTTCTTCCATCTCATTGCGTGTCTTCACTTTTAGGTGATACCTCGAAGGAAGTCTGAAGACAGTATTTGCTGTTGCAAAAACTCCCTCTGAAGCACAAATCTTCCTTGAGGCAACTTCTATATATGTATTCAAATTCAAACCCATCAAGGAATTCTGCTAGCAATATCAATTTATGTTGAAAAACATTGATTGCATGCAACCTGTCAATGTTTTCTTATTTTTCTCATGAGACTAGCTGTACGTATTTCATACATGAAATGACTTGTTGTACATTAATAATGACGTAAGGTTATCAATTCCTTTCATTCCCAAATAGCTGGGACAAGGCAACAGTGATGATCATCACCATTTCTTTCATTATTATTTATGTTTTTTCTTCCATACAATCATGGCTGTTTAATATGAGAAAGGGCTAGTTGAAAATGGACTTCATGTCAGTTTATTACTTGCCCAAATGGTCAGTTCACCTGGACTGCATGTGAACTGACCAGAGATATCGATATTTTCTGTAAAATGTGAAGCCTCCACGAATTGGGTCATGGGAGAACTTGATGGACACCTCCTTTCCATTTGAGTAATGTCTTCAGTATAGACTGTGAAGAGTTAGCTTATGTAGCTTTAAACTTTAACCACCCATTTACAGGAAATTGTGTGACCCACCAGATCATGCAATCAGTAGCATTTTTACATCATTTTCAATCAGTAGCTTTAAACTTTAACCACCCATTACCAACTGATGAGTAGACCAGTCTGATTTTCTGGCCACCATATATTCATCATGTGGCCAGATTGATAAATTGACAAGATGGTGTACTCTATTTAGGTTGTCCTCTCCAGCTATCCTCCTTCCTACTGCTTTAGGGAGCTAAGGGAGTATCACCCTGATTTATAGGAAATCAGACCGTTTACCAATGGGCCAGTAGAAAGGTTGGGTCTGCATATGCTTCTATTGATGCAACCACTGCCTACCAACATCATTTATTTGGGGTAAGTTTGTTTGTTTTTTTTTTTTTTTAAAGAAGAAGAAGAAAAGGTCATGAAAAAATTAGTTATGGCTACTTGGATTACATGCAGTTGAGATAAGTTATTTTTTTTTGTTAAGAAGAAAAGGTCATGAAAATTATGTATATACACCCACTTTGTGAAGAGAATGGAGATCTCATGAACTCTTATTGGCTGAAGATATGGGAGCCAGTCCTTAAATGATGGGACCCACTGGTTACTGTGCAGGTCCTAAATCTAGAAACGGGTGGTTTTTATTGTTTTGTCAGTCCTCAACTCTTCAACGTAGTATTTTTGTTACATTGCATTGCTATTTATCATTTTCGTATGTACGTTATACCCATGTTAAAATCTGAAACTTTCAGATTATATGACTAAATTGTTGAAATTTTATACAGACATCAGGATTGTCGAACATTGCCAAAATGACGAGGGGAATGTTGTGAGACTAGTGATCACATTGGGAGAGATTTTATTGTATTTTCTGTTATTCCTTGTAATGGGGATCCTGATACCCTTTTATAGACTTCAATCCACCACCCCAACAGTCAATCATCAACTCTCCCAAGGTGCAACGGTCTTCATTTGGGAAATGTTAATCCGCTTCATAATCTCATAAGCTCAGTTGGCTACTCAGAACAGAGGCCACTACTGCACAAGAGACAGAATATATAAACATCAGGTATTCAAACTTTCCACTGTTTTAACCTTAATTTGTAGCTGACTGTAGTTCAGATTACAGCTTAGATTATTATCAGATTACACCGCTAGTTTATAGCAGAGTTGTCAGAGGGTCTGATGTAACGTGTCACAAATACGTTCCTAGCATGGTTGGGCCTAAAGAAGGTGGACCTTAAATTGATTGTAACTTCTGATTTGGGTATTGTTACAGGGCGCACAACCTATTAATCTTTACTGAAACGGGCCATCCGAGGTGAACCGACCCACAAGTTTTGTTGACATATTTGATTTGAGTAGCATACTCTTGCTTCAAATGCTCATCCTCTGCTCATATTTTGTTAACGACACTTGAAGTTACTGAGCTTGATCAGATAATAAACCTTGTTCTTGAATTTGATGAACATGTTATGTAATGTGCGCATGATCAATACAGAAATGCACTGAATCTTTTTTTTTTTTCTTTCTTTCTTTGTTTCCTTTTCCTTTTCTTTTTTTTTTTTTCCCCCGCGATTTTCACTGTTGTATCTTCTTTCTTTGAATTCTTTTATGACAATTAGCAGGTTGGCAAATAATTCTTTGTGGCATTAACAAAAGTCGTGTCTCTGTATGTTTTGTGCTTACTCTATGTTATTTGACTATTCATGTATTATCTTGATTGTATTTTGAAAGTTTTGAGTTTGTTGTTTGTTTCATGCAGGAACCTGCATCAGAGATATAGGACAAGATTTTATTTATGATTAATAATATTTCATCTTCAAATATGGATGTGAAAGCAAAATAATTTACTGATGTCCTGAAAGAGCAGTACTATCCATGGTTTGCTTAGTATATGGTGATGAAAAGGTGAGAAAAATCTTATGAATAACCTTTAGTTTCATAAGCTGATTTTTACTTTACTGGGACATTATATTTGACAGCCAGAGCTTCTACAAGGGACCTTCAAGTGCTTGGAATGCAGTTTTGTCATCAGGAACGTCGAACAACAATTCAAATACACTGAGGTGCGTTCGACTCCATTTTTCAAAAATTGCATTTTACTAATTTCTACCCTTCAATATGTTAGGATGAGATGTTTTATTGTGATTTGCATTTTGTGCATTGAGACTGTTGTTCTTGCAAATTTCCATGTACATGGTCCACAGTTTTAAAGGTTTGATTTGAATTACTAGTAATATATTAATGTTCAAATGTTTGCCAAGCCCACAAACATGCATTAGGCATCCCACCTATGTGTACATGTATCAGTGGCTAGGTGTGATACTCGATCTATTCTGAAAAGAACAAGATGACTTCTTGATTTAAGAAAAAGCATTCCTTTCTCCAGATTGATTTTGGGAAAACATGTAGAAGGTCGTACCAGCCTGATGGATGATTAGATCTCACCCCTATGTTCTTGAAAAGGGTGATGTTCTAACTTCGTGACCTGATTTTTGGTTTGTGGGTAATTTGCTGGGATCTACCTGGTGAACAGCCTGGATCCCGCTTGTAGGTTTGGAAAAGGGGAGCTACCTGTTGTTGGAGCCTGTGTTGAATTGTAGTTAATGCTCTTGCCATTATATAAACTGGAATAAGAATTCCAACAGTCTTCAACAATAGCAGCTGTTTGTCAGAGAAAAAAGAGAGGATCAAAACATTATAATTCAAGGATGAATGCTAACATCGGATGTTATCTGCACTTCCATCAGGTGGGTCCCATCACTAACATGCCCTGGCCCAAAAATCAGGCCAGTCAGCTCATCAGGTGGGCCACACATGCAAATTTAATGTGGATTATTGCTTAACAATGCACACCCAAATCCATTTCCTAATGCGTTAACAATGCAAAAACAGGTCAGCCCATATCTTTATGGAGACAACAACACAAGTCTCTTCACTTATTGGACTGTAAGTTTATACTTCTTTCATTTTTTAAATCTTTTATTGCCCTTTATTATGATTCATGTTTCCATTACAAGTGATGAGCTCTCTCAAATGACATGGGTTATTTGTATTTTATATTTCTATTGGAAGTTGGGTCTCAAGTAACATGGATTTTTTGTGTCTCACATTTTCTTTTTTGCTCCCTTTTCTTCACTCCCTGTAGTAACATGCACATGTACTCCTTTTCTCCTTTTTAGAGGTTTTGACTACTCATTTTCCTTTCTATTATGCAACTGTAACACCAATCAGCTTTTCCGCGGTCACAATTCCATTCTCTAAACCTTGCTATGTTAAATTTTTTCCTTCAAATCAGTTAGTATTTTTTTTTTTTCGTGTTTTGTAACTCTTTTTGCAAAAAATCAGTAAAGTGATTTGGGTGATCTCTTGTTTTGGTTAATATCTGTTAGATTGGCATGTTGTTTGTATGGCAAAAAATAATTTTTTAAACGAAAAATAAAATTGAGTTGAATTCTAAGATTCCAAGTGGCCAAACCGGGCATACTTGGACGCTTAAAATGTAAATCATATGTTTTTTTCTAATCCATTCTATTACTTAGTTTGTTAAACAATTTCCGGCTAAGAAATTATGGGACTAATGTTAAGTCTATGATGATGATGATCCCAAATCTGATTCGTGTAAAAATCATTGTTTGGTTATTTTTGCATAATGGGTGTCAGAGTTCCACTTCTACATTGTATAAGATTGTTCTGCACTTTCTTTTAGGAAATCAATATTACGCTTACATTTTAAAACCTGGATTGCATTTTGACCTGTTTCCATTGTTAAATTACTTCCAAATGTTTTCATTGTATCGTGGTGATCCAATGCTAAATCCTCCTACACCTTGGGATAGAACTCCATTGAAAAACATTTTCTGTATATATGGGATAGATATGAAGACTGAGGTAATGCTATTTTATTTGAATAATAATCATTTCTAAATTCTTCTTTAAAAAAAATTTGTAATTTGTTATGGCTGAGCCAATTGTGGCACTGCATCTGTCTAACCCTGACATTCCTGAGTTAATTTTTGGACATCATATTAACTATTAAGCAAAAACTCAAAATTGATTGACTCAATTGAGCACCTGACTGAAGATTGACTTCAGTCAGATTTGGATTCTCATTGGGTATTTTATTGTGTTATTTAAACAAATATCTCCAATTCCTATTCATCTCAGCATATATTCTCTAAATGGTGTGTACATATGACTGGTTGAGTGGTTCATTTTCTCCATTTTGTGTTATTTCTTAATGGCCAGCTTCTGTAATTTATTGTACTGTAAGCAATTGAAATGAGTGGAGCCCCCGTTTCTTTTTATCTCTAGTGGTGATTATGTATCCCATGTTTGTTCATAATCATTTCTTTCTTTCTTCCTTTTTATTTTTTATGTGTATAATCATGCATCTTTGAAATGTTAGGAATTGCTTATCATTAGTTCAGAACAAGGTACACTAAGAGTGCATGTTATTAGACCTTTCATATGCCATTATTTGTGTTGTCACAATAAACTCTATTCCTCAGGGAGAGAGGGAGATGCATAAATTCACCTCCAAACAATTCCAGTTCCTATCAACTTTCTTTGCAATTAGATATTCTTGGATAGTTAGATTGGAGAGATTAGAAAAGGACAAAATCAGAATTAAGTTCTAAAAAAGAAACCTTCCTGTTCCAATCATCTTTCTTTGCAATTAGATTTCAAATTGGGGGCATTTGTGCACCCCAAACAAAACAGAATGAAGTAGATTAAAAAACTCAAGTACTGCAGTCAATTTGAGATCTGTTGGCATCAACCTCCTGGGCAAGAGCAGTCAATATTAGAACAGGTGTGTCATCGTCCTCCTGGGCCAAAGCTAATTATTCAGGCACTAAATTATGAGCATGCTTGCCTACGCTGGTAACTTGGATCCTGTCTTTGATAGACCATTATTGAGCCAGAGGCATGGCTTTTTATTTTAATTTTTAATTTTTGGGAGCAGATAAGAAGAATTGATAAGGAAAAAAAAAAAAAAAAAACAGAACACATGAATGAAAAATACAACCCCAAACCCTGAAAAACACACTAACCCCTCTTCCCATATTTTAGAAACATGGGAACTATGACAATATGTGGGATCTCAACTCTTAACCGCTATGAGCAGCGTTTCAAATAACACCCGTAGCGTACGCTACATAGAGTCTCAAATAGCGTAAACCCCTTCTAGCGTATGCTACAGGGGTTGTAGCGTACGCTACAGCTACGTAGCGTCCATAGCGTAAGCTACAATTTTTATTTTTATTTTTCACATTTTCTTTGTTTCTAATGTTGAGGAATGTGACACTTGTAATATACTTGATACTTTTAACCTATGGGATTTTTATTTCTTTTCATAATTGTGACTTGTGGTTTCAATTAGACATTTAATTAATGTGGTTTGCTTAGAAAGTTGTTGATGTGATAATTATTTGATTTGGCTTATATATGTGAATTTTTCATGCGTCAATTTGTTGAATGCTACTTTTTGACTTTTTTTCCTTGTGTGCAGGATTTACATCACTTCGGCCTAAATTTAGACCATATAGAGGATTTGTTTTTGTTTTTGTTTTTTTTTTTTTTTTTTAAATAAAATTCAAGACCATTTTCAATTTATTGTAATAAATAATATATATATTTTTTATTATGTAATAATATAAATCTTGTTTAATATTTAGTTTTAATTGTATTGCATCATTTTTTATGTTTCAAATATTAAAAAATACAGGTTTTAATTGAATTATATGAAATAAAAAAATCTAGGACCTCTCAAATTAATACAAAGACTTTTATCAGTGCTTTTCCGTGACAAAAAAGTGTTCATAAACCATACTATTGTCGGTGCTTGGATTGACTTTGCCGGCGATTATTTGACTTTAGTGGCGCTTCTTTCAAAATTTCCAATGGGCGCAGAAAAAGAGTACCTAATTGCGGCGCTCAGACAAGCGTCGGTAAGGTTACTTAGCGCCAGCATAAGTTTTACCGACATACCTACTGCCGGCGCTTGCCTAGCGCCGCCAATTGAATTAGCCGCGGTTTTTTCACATTTCTTGTAGTAGGAGTGCCATGTTTCCTAAAAGATGCTAAGGGGAGTAGCGTGAGGAGAGATTGATAGGCAGATTTCTGGAATATGTACTTGAGATTGGGCCCAATTATCTGGTACAGTCCACTTTGAAAATTCCCCAACACATGAAGCAGGCAAGTCTAGTAATCAGGTGAGCCACATACATTTGCTGAACGTAAACGGTTGGTAATCACTTTTCTAGCTGTTGATATTTTCTCCCATTTTTGTGTCTCTCTTGAAGAGTATTGCCGTCTGATTTTCGGGCCAATATATAACTCACAATGTGTCATTGAGTGTGGATGGACAGGAACATCACTCTTCACATGTGTGGAATTAGCAGACCTCCTATCTTAATTAAATAATAATAATTAGCATCTATCTTATTTGTTCCATTTTCTAGGTTGAAGAGACAAAAGTAAAGAGTATAAAAAGAGACAAGGCGGCAACAGAAAAATTACTGCAAGAAACAATTGAGAGTAATCAAGTAGAACTTGATGCTCAGAAAGAATTTTACACCAATGCTCTAAATGCAGCCAAGGAGGCTGAACATTAGCAGAGGCATGAGCCAACAATGAAGCGGGAACTAAACTTGAGAGTCGTTTGAGAGAAGTTGGGGAGCGAGAAGCTACCCTTGTCGAAGCACTTGAAGAACTGAGGCACTCTTAGTAGAATAGAGCAACAGGTATTTTATTTGATCTTGATTCTTGGCGTGTAATTGCACTAAGTAACAAAAAATGATTCGTTTGTTGGTCTACTGTTGTAGGCAATTTTTAGAGAGGACATGCTTTGAAGAGACATTGATGATCTTCAAAAGCGCTATCAAGTTTGTTCTATTTTCTCTAACTTTTCATCTCAGTACTTACTTTTGCATTCGTTTATGACTCTCAATTGAGTCTATTCATGGTAACAACTCTCTTCCTCCGAGTCATTGTTGCTAGTTTTTAGATGAAAGATTTGGGCAAGGCATAATTAATTCTAGGAAAAAAGTAAAAAGAGTAATCATAGGTTTTTTTTTTTTTTTTTTTTTTTTTTTTTTTTTTTTTTTTTTTTTTTTTTTTTTTTTTGTTTTTTTTGTTTTTGTTTTTAATCTCAATCTCACCATATTGAAAAAATACTTAAAAAATTACTAACATTCTAATAGTAAACCTATAAGCACTCTTTTTTATCCTAACATGAACTATGGGTCAGATATAACCTTTGCAATAAGGAGCAAGCATTTAGATCCCTAGGTTCACTCAAGTTACCTTTATATGCCGACCAAAAGTTCTACGAATTCTATGAGCCCACCTTGCAAGCCTACTATCACATTTACATAAAGTGCCTCCAAGATGTATGGAAATCCCCATCACTCATTATCTCTTGTTCTTGTGTTTGTTGAGGGCCCAACATACCTTATCTACTTGAAGCTTATTGGTGTTTGTAGGAACTTTCTTCATAACATGTCATTTGCCACTAACATGTGGGTGGAAGCACTGTTGGTTGTGGATGCTTTTACTCAGTTTTGCATTATTCATTGTAATCCAATCATGCCTTAATGTTCAAATGACAAAGCCCAATCTTCTAGATTTTTTTTATTTTCTTTAGTGGCTTTGTAGTTATGGGATTGATTTCTTGTCTTTGCCTGTTTTCATTCTTAATAATTTAATGTTTTCTTTCAAAAGAAATGCATCAAATTATTAAGCTGACTTATTGATCTGCATTCTTGCCAACCTATAGGAGCTGGAAAGGGAGAGGACTGCTAGGTCAGATTTGGAAACGGCTGCCCATGTTGATTTATTAGACATCAAAACAGAGATTTTTACCTTCATTTCTTAGCTAATGTGATGAAGAACTTTGGAAAGGGATTAGTTTCATTCAGTTGTGAAAAACTTGAACTATCAGTAAAGAAAAATTCAGATCATACAAGCCTTCTAAAGACAATGACCTTTGATGTGCATTAGCTCTGCCATCACCATACATATCGTGTTAAGCTGTCAATTGTGCCCATCCTTTTTCATCTTTCTATTCTATGTTATTCAATTCCCTGGGCACTTATATGGCTCTCATGACAGTTATATTCTTTCGGGAAGCTTATGAGACTAATTCTTTTACAGTAACCTCTCACTTTCCTTATTGCAGTAACCAGCATCTTACACTAGCATGTAATTCCGAAAAGGAATGATATCCATCAAGAATTGTCTTTAATAGGATTACACTTTTACATATTACTCCTCGACCAATTAGGTTACCCTGGAAAAGCAGAATAACAATTTAAGAGTACATTTATTCATATCTTTGGAGTAGATCAGAGAACATTGGGGAATCCATGAAATGAATCAAACAAGCTGTATGGGACTTCAATGTTTGATGTGTTTCTTCTTTTGTTCTTTTGCCACTTTTTAAGTAGCCTTTTAAGTAGCCACAACTTTCCTACAAGTGGCAAATGCACATTCAATTTGACCCGATGATTGAGCTGGCCATATCACAAATTAGACAACTCACAAGCCTTTGATTGGGGGATTTTCTGGAGAAAAAAAGAAATGAAGACTGGTCTGTGAAACTTCCATTATCCTTTTCTTCTAAAAATCCTCCAACAGTGAGAACGAGCATACCTGTCTTTATTTATTTATTTAAATTTCTTGGATGAGAAACTGTTTGGTATTTTGGCTCATGATTTGGATTTTTGCAGGGATGGTGTGAGTGAAGGCCAATTCGGTCAAGATTTGCTTTATGAGTTCGATGCAATTAGGAAGGTGATTTTCCATACTTGGGTCCGAGTTGCATTCGTCCTTCTATAACAGTTTTTTATTATTATTATTATTATTATTATTATTATTATTATTATTATTATTAATGTAGTCATTTGAAAACTTTATAATGGTGACATTTCTATGTTCAATATTCCACCTTATAGGCCTGTGTTTCATTGGAGGAAGGATATGTTCCACCTGTGACATTTGTGGTAGTTCAAAAGAGATACCACACACGACTTTTCCCTACAAACCATAGGGACTGTAATTCATCTGACAGGAGTGGTAACATCTTACCAGGTATGTCAAGTGTTGAGAAGTGGAGCCACATCTGGGGCCGCCCACGACCAGTCAAGGTTGCGCGGATTTTGTGTCGCAAGTCTTTTCACAACTGGGATGCGAAAGGAGTTTTGCGGATTTCGTGTCGCAAGTCCTTTCGCAACTGGGATGCGAAAGGGAAGTTGCCAAAACTATAAATTGGGGTCCCTAGGGCTATTTTAGGGTTAAGGTGAATATTGAGAAATATTTCTAAGGTGTGGGCAAGGATTTTCTCTGTACTTCCAAGGGAGAGGTTAGTATATTGCCTTGTAATCTTCGTTCTTCATAGTGGAAGTTTGCATCCGTGGTTTTTTACCATAGATTGGGGTTTTTCCACGTATATCTTGTCTCGTGGTTTGTTTGGATTGCTTTGATCTATTTCTAGTTTATATTTCTTCTTGTTTATCGTTTGTGGGTGAGGCCTAAGGTTGGATCTAGGCTCACTGCGTTGTTGGCGTGCTGCGCAACAACTGGTATCAGAGCTATTGGTTTAGTTCTATTGGGAGCGATGGCGGAAGATGGGAAAACTAGAATTGAGAAGTTTGATGGTTCAAACTTTTCCTTCTGGAAGATGCAAATGGAGGATTATCTATATCAGAAGGACCTCTATATTCCTCTAGGAGGAAAAGAGAAGAAACCAGAAAAGATGACAGATGATGAATGGTTTTTACTAGATAGGAAGGCTTTAGGAACGATCCTACTCTCTTTGTCTAAGAGCGTCGCCTTCAATATATCCAAGGTAAAAACGACAAAAGATTTAATGGAAGCCCTAGCCACCATGTATGAAAAGCCCTCAGCATCCAACAAGGTTCATCTTATGAAACAGCTATTCAACATGAAGATGTCAGATGGTGGGAGCATGGCTGAACATCTAAACGAGTTTAATACAGTCACGAGCCAGTTGGAATCTGTTGGCATTGCTTTTGAGGATGAGGTCAGGGCATTATTGATCTTATCCAGTTTGTCAGATAGTTGGGATGGTTTGGTTATTGCTGTGAGCAATTCTTTAGGATCGACAAGGCTGAAATTTGATGATGTGGCCAGTCTAATTCTCAACGAAGAATCTAGAAGGAAGGCATCAGGAGTTTCAGGGGATTCAGGGAATGCTTTAAACGTTGAGGAAGAGGAAGATCGCTGAACAAAGGAGGCAATAAACACAGGCGTTCTAAGTCGAGGAAGAAGTCTAATGGACCGAAAGACAAAGACGGGTGTTGGCATTGCGGCAAGAAGGGGCACATGAAACGTGATTGCAGGGCGCTCAAGAAATAAGAAGGAAGCTCTCAAGGCGGGTAGGATTCAGTGAATCTGTCTGAGGAGAGCGACACAAAGGCGTTGATCTTGTCTCTTGATGCGAGAAATGAGTCTTGGGTTATAGACTCGGGTGCTTCGTTTCATGCTGCTTCATGCAAGAAAGTTCTGCGTGATTATGTGTCAGGTGACTTTGGGAGAGTCTACCTGGGTGATGATGAGCCGTGCAATATTGTTGGAAAGGGGGATGTTTCTATGTTGGTAACTGTTTAGTTTCTTGGCAAAGTAAGAAACAAAGTTCCGTATCGCTCTCAACAGCTGATGCTGAATACATTGCAGCAGGTAATTCATGTACTCAGCTTGTATGGATGAAAAGAATGTTAAGCGATTACGGAATTGCACAGGACTCTATGGTTTTATATTGTGATAATTCCAATACAATTAATATATCTAAAAATCCAATCTAGCATTCATGAACCAAGCATATTGACATTAGATATCACTACATTCGTGAATTAGTGGAAGAAAAGACAATTTCTTTGGAATACATTCCGACCGAGACTCAACTTGCTGACATTTTCACAAAATCGCTTGACAAAAGCTGGTTTTCTAAATTGAAATTTGATCTTGGTATGTGCAATTTAAATTGATTATTCATGTATTTTTGTATCATATTGTATATATTTGTCATTTTAATTGATTAGAATTTCAAATTTTAACAAAATTGCATATTTTTGGCTGTGCACGACCAGTCGAGTACATACTCGACCAGTCGTGGCACGACTGGTCGAGCATGTCCTCGACCAGCCGTGTAGCGCGGGTTTAATGTTTATTTGGGAGAAAAACCCTTTTCTCTTCATTTGGGTTTCTTCTCCAACGGGTCCTAGCTCGACCGGTCGAACCCATCTCCCTAGATCTTCAAGGTTAGTCCATTATTTTCATTTTCCTTGTAGATTCAAGTTCGTTTCACTTCTATTTCATCTTTGGAGTGATTTATTTCTGATTCATTGAGGTTTTTAGGGTTTTCTTCTCCAAAACCTGATTTTGAGAAAACCCACTCTACATCTTTTGCACCCTCTTGATTCCTTCATTTCTTAGTTGCAAATGGATGCTAGAGGCAAAAAAAAAGTTCTTGTGGCTCTTCAACATCTAGATCGACACCTATCATAAGGCGCCACCTTCGGTCACCCGAAGATGATCCCTCCTATGTGTGGGATTTAAGGTTGCACAATGTTATAGTTGAACGACCTGTTCATGTTGAACATATAGATCTGTTTGAACTCCTTCCTCTTCTCCAATCTGTAGGATGGGTTAACATTCTACATTGGGGTGGGCCGGCATACTGGTCTATTGCGCAAGCTATGTTTGCATGTATTTTTGATTTTTCAACTGAAAATTTAACTTTTATTATAGCAACTAGAGAAGGTCCATTTGGAAGTAGACCGACATTTGATTTCTGGCCTAATGGACATACCTGTCAATGATGAAGGTATTCCAATTAGCTCTCTAGTAGCTAAACCATTTGAATCAGAAAAACGTGAACTTATTAAAGCATTATGCAATATAGATGCCCAATGGAGTCAAAATGGGAATACGCTTGCTTCAAAGTATTTGTTACCCAGATACAAGGTCCCTTCACAGGATATTTATTTCAAATCTTTATCCACGTTCTGGTAACAAAACCGAACTCACCTCTTTCATGATTCGGATTCTGCATTCCATCATCTTTGGTACATCTGTATGTCTTCCTTCTTTAATCTATCATTCCATCATACAATTCCGCCTCCATCTTGGACACAGTGATATCCCTTTTACATATCTTATGATTGTGTTGGTCACCCATATGTTAGTAGCTATGCCTGTTGGAGAGGTTTCTATTCAACATCTAATCTTCAACAAGTCAAATATAAACAAGATGAATTTGAGGTTGGCCACATGCCAAGTCAATGTAAGTGCTGGTAAAAATGATGCCGTAAATGAAGAAGAAGCTGGTGATTTACCTTCAGATGATATTAATATGGACGATATCTTTGATGAGATTGAATCAGATTCTGAGGCTGACCCTAATTATCAGCCTTCTAATTTCACTGAGAGGTTGCATACTCTTGAGAAACATGTGGCCCAGATTCGTGTAACCCAGGATTCACAATTTTCTTATATGCGTAAATATATGAGGCACATTAATAAGGGTTTACATCAGATTGATCCATCTATTCCTGCTCCCTCTTCAGGATCTGTTTAGTATTTTCTTTTATGGTTTGTAATAACTCTTATGATACTTTGCTTCCTTTCGGTTTGTGGGATTGACTTTGGTTGAACTTGGATGATGTTGATTGATGATGCTTGAACATTACTTGCTTATAACTATAATATCTTGACTATTTTGATCCATTATTCCTTGTTACTCATCTTATTCTTCTTTATTTATCTACATCTTGTTCCAAGTATTAGTTTCTTCCTTTGTCATATTGTGACAAAAGGGGGGAGAATTTTGTCATGCTTGATATATGTGGATTGTGGATGGATTGTGGATAGCCTTTCTTTGAGAGAGGGAGAGGAGTAAGGGAGAGTATTGTTGGAGTATTTGATGCAAATTGATCCCATTAGGTGCCAAAGTTGGGGACAGTAGCATTTTTACAGCAGTAGATTTTTTTGATATGCCTTGCTGTCTATTTTTGTATAAATTATTTGGGCTTGTGTATGACTCCCAAATTCATTCCATTATGGCCCACTTTGTTGGGACCCCTTCTATGTGATCAAGGGCATCCGGGGTCACCACATTTCTTTGGGAACATGGTTGGACAGCAGCCATGCTGGACGTCCCAGGTGTGGTTGATGTCCAGCATGGGCTGGCCGTCCCACCTCATATGAGCCCACTATGATGTACTGTTTCATCCTTCCATTCATCCATTTTGTGTGGCCCACTTGGACGTGGCCGACCCCTGGTGGGACGTCCATGGTGAGGCCCACCTTGAGCTTTGTTATGGCGGAATCGGATTGCGTACTGAGTTACTCAGTAGGCTCTTATCGTACTGAGTAAACTCAGTTGGGCCCACCGTGAAAATAAGTGATTTATCCACACCGTCCATACGTTTTTTCATCTGATTTAAGGGTTTGAGCCCAAAAGTTGAAGCATATCCAACTCTCAAGTAGATCATACCACAGGAAACAATGGGAATAATGATATCCACCGTTAAAAACCTTCCTAGGCCCTACAGTGATGTCTATTTGTCATCCAAGCTGTTAATAATATCACAAAGACATGGATGAAAGGAAAAAAACAAATATAAGCTTAATACAAAATTCTGTGACACTCAAGAATTTTGCATCAGTATAAGTTGAATTCACACTGTTTCATGTGGTGTGGTGCATTTGAGCTTTGGTTATCCTTCAATTTTGGATTCATGTTATAAAATTATACAATAAAATAGATAGACAGAGTGGATAAAATACATAGATCATGGTGAACCCCACAGAGTTTACTCAGTACGTTAAGCGTACTGAGTTACTCAGTACGCAATCCGCTTCCTGTTATGGCCTGGACGCTCCAAGCCTTAGACCGTCCACCCATGTGTTGGGACGCCCATTGTTTGGGCTACTGCTGGACTTATAGTCCAGCAGTAGGTCCACTTGATTTGTGTGCTGTATAACCACTCTCCATCTTGTGGGGCCCCCTGTGTATATTGCTGGCCACCCTGGGATTTATTTTCACTTCATGTTTACCAATTTCTGGACCCCAGCAGGCTCAAGAAGTGAGTGGGCTGAAATTTCAGCAGGGACCCAAAAAAAAAATAAAATTTGTTGCACATAGTTATTTGTTTTGGGTTTTAGAGGCCCACCAGGTTGAGGATGTTATGTGTTCATACCATGCTTGTAAACCTCTGGTTTTTGGGCTTAAATAGTGCCTTGTGAGGCCCGCTTATGAGTTGATTTTGAGGGCCTTGGTAAGCCAGATTTTTGGGACATCCTTCAAGCCCAGATGGGCTGGGACGTCCAAGCTTGGCCCAGTTATATATATGGGCTGTTTTCACTATTATGCTGGGCTAGTTGGGCTGAAATATAGATGTGGTTGGGCCATTGATTGCCCATCTAATTAACTAGTTTTTGGGCTGATGTTGTAAGACCCATTTGACCCAACTTGGATATGGTCTTTGCCTATGTTTTTGGGCTTATGGGCTGCCCACTAAGTCCAACATAATGCATGGATTTGGTGGCATTATTTTTGTGCCATAATCCCTCCTATGGGCCATGTTGTTGGGCCATGAATTGCCCTTTGGACCCATGATTATGTATGTAGGCCTTGGGCCGTTTTATTGAGGCTCACCATGTGATGCAATTATATGTATAGTTGCCCATTTTATCTTTGTGGTTGTACTCGGGCCATGGGCCTTGTATTGGCTAGATTTCCTTGATGGGCTGCCTTCTTAGGACAAATGGTGGTTGAACGTCCACATTTGTGTACCCCTCTAGGCCATCTTGTTAGGCCCACTCTTATATATGGGTGGTTAAATGTCCACTATGAGGCTCGTATCCTAGACCGTACCGTTTCGTAGGTTTCCGCGGTCCTCCCGATCGAATTCTGGCAACCCTTGACCTATATCCGACATTTGCGCGCGATCTTAAGCCGAGTCCTGCATACTCGAGTCGACTCAACCCAAAACTTGTACCTGTGCGACCGCGCCATCGCCGCGGTTCAGATGCCGTGTCTCGCGCATTGAGGCTATATCCGGGCCAGGAGATGTGGGCCCGCGTTCAGTTCGAGGAAAAACCGTGCGTTGCAAATCCTAAAGAATCCATCGCATCAAATGTCAAGTACACTCCCATCACTCACCATCACTCACACCCATCCCCAAGTACAACCACCAAGTCAACCTTTTCTTATAACAAAGTACCTACTTACATCACTCACCATCCCTCTCTCCCATCACTTCTCTCCCATCATCTCTCTCTCTCTCTCTCTCTCTCTCTCATCTTTCTCTCTCATTTCTCCCAAGCACCATGAGAGCTTGGACGTCCATGGCCTCCATGAGAGAAACTAGGTATGGCCCACTCCCTACCACCCAATCCCACCCTCCAAAATCGATCTCAACCGTTGAATCGCACCCCTTAGGGCTCTTGAACGCGTTGGTGGAAGAAGGGAAGAAGATCATAAGGTGGGTGCTTCTCTCTCTCTCTCTCTCTCTCTCTCTCTCTCTCTCTCTCTCTCTCTCATTTTTTTGGGTGATGATGTGGCGGTGTGGCCCACTCGGATGTACCCCACCTTGATGTATGTCTTGTCCAAACCATCCAAGCCATGTGGGCCCTACCTTAATGGGATGGGAAAAACACAAACATCAGATTAATCAACTAGGCCATGTCCGTGTGGGACACACCTTGGTGGACATTCACACGTCCAGCGTTCCTGGACGCTGGACGTGGTCCAGTGAGGTGTGAACCGACAGTGGGTTGCACTCACAGCAGAGAAAAAATAAATAATAATAATAATAAAGTATAAGCTTGATTCCAAACTTTTGGGTGGGCCACTCATACAGGCCCCACCTTGATGCACTGGTTCAATCCACGCCGTCCATCCTATTTCACAACCCATTTTAGGCGTTGAGCCGAAAAACAAAGCTGATCCGATTTTCTGGCCGGCCATAGCATAGAAAACAGTGGTTTTCACCGTTAAAATGCACTCTGATCTTTTTACACACTGAAACATGCCAGATATTGGGCTTGTTTGGCTTGTCTTGAGCCATAGGAGCCAGTGGAAGGGGTAGATTTTGCTGATGCAGGCCCCACATGGGAAAAACCTTAAAAAAATAATTTTAAAATATAAAAAAATAATAAAAAAAAAAAAGATGCAGCAGGTGCTGCTGCTAACGTCCAGCTGCGCTAGGCGTGAACTAGCAGGGACTGTTGGGTCCCAGCCGTGGGCCCCATCATGATGTGTGTAGAACATCCACTCCATGCATTTGGTAGGTCCCCTTTGGGACAATGGGTCCCCCAAAAATCAACCTTATGTGAAGCTCATGTGGCCCACGTCACTAGAAACAGTGATGTTTGAACGTCTACCATTGAGACCCTGTGTGGGTCACAGAAATTTTGGATCATTATGAAATTTGTTTTAACTCTTTATTCAGGTCCCTGTGACCTTATTAATAGATTGGATGGGAAATTAACGTTATGGTGGGCCGGATTGGCTGGTTTTCCACACACCAGCTATATATATATATATATATAGCCGTGTATTGACGTCAGTAAAGTCCCTGGACCCAGCTGCTATGAGGGTCTCATCCAAGCCGTTCAGTACTCTGGACGGGTGGGACCCACCTTGATGTATCTATTTTCTATCCACACACGTCCATCTGGACGGGTGGTGTGGGGCGTACCTGATGTATGTGGTTCATATTCACACCGTCCAAAGTCAGGACGGTGGGTCCCATTGCTGGTTGACGTCAGCAAACCTTGTGGGACCTACCGTGATGTAGTGTTTTAGCTACATTGTTCGTCCGTGCAGTGGGACCCCCACCATGTGGTATGTATTATATATAAATCACCATCTAGCAGCTCTGTGGGTCCCACTGTATGATGTCAGCAAGTCTCTGTGGGGCCCACATATGAGGTACGTGTTATATTCAAACGTCCATTCACTTGGTAGGAGGGGCCCACCCATGATATATGTTCATTCATGCCGTCCATCAGAAGGTGGGACCTACCTTGGTGAATGCATTGTATATCCTCACCGTCTATCCATTTTAATGGACTGGTGCACCGCACATGTGGACCACCTTAATGATGCAGATTGGCTGGTGTACCTCTCACCACTAATATAACTGTCGTACTCAGCAGTTCTGTGGGTCCCACACGTGATATGTGTTAGATCCAAACCATCCATCCATTCGGTGAGCTCGTCTTAAAGGCTGAGACTAAAAAAAAATGAAGCAGATCTGATGGTCAGAAGGACCACACTGCAGAAAACAGTGTTAAGTGAACGTCCACCATTGAAACCCTTTTTGGGGTCACGGAAGTTTGGATCAATATGAGATTTATTTCCTCTTAATCCAGGTCTTCGTGACCTTATGATCAGGTTGGATGGAAAATAAAGTGGCGGGTCCTACAATTTAAACAGTGAAAATCATTATCCCCATTGTTATTTGTGGTATGGTCTAGATGATCTTTCGATCCGCCGCCATTTACGGTGCGGCCCATGTATTACGGCCCACCTGTGGTATATGAGGCCCATTGGTGCAGCCCATTGATGAAACCCAATTGATGTATATGAGGCCCATTGGTGTGGCCCATCCATGAGGCCCACCTTGATGTACCTATGCCCATCTATGAGGCCCACTTTGATGCAATGTTTCATATCCACGTCGTCCATCTGATTCGCTGTGACTCACCTCGGATGTATGTGATTTATCCAAGCCGTCCATCTGTCTTGCCAGCATGGGACCACCGTAATGTATGTTTTAATCCACACCACCCATATGTGTGGGCCTGGCCATGATGTACATGTATTGTACACACTGTCTAACAATTGGACAGGTGTTGACGGTGCTGGACAATGTTTGGACAGTGCTGATTTACTTGGGCAATGTTTGGGCGGTGCTGATCATTATTAAAGTGCCATAGAGCCCACCTGTTGTGTATTTGAGGCCGGTATGATGAGGCCCATGTGATGTATTCGAGGCCCAATGTGATGGATTCGAGGCCTAATGTGATGTATATTAGGCCCTTATGTGAGGCCGTGGGCCCATTGTATGTTCGGCTCTACGTGGGCCACTCCTTGGGAGCAATGATGGTTGAATGTCCACATTGTGACCCTTTCTTAGGCCTGGTTAGACCCATTCTTATCATTCTCTAGTAGGTTAACCCAAACGAATGGGCCCCATTGATATTGCTTGGTCCATCACGGTTGTCCATCTATGGACCCCGCCTTGCGTCGAGATCGATTCCAATTTGTCAAGGCCGATTCTGATTGTCAAGGCCAAGTATCGAGGCCGATCCCGATTATCGAGGCTGATTCCGATTTGTCGAGGTCGATTTCGATTATTGAGGCCGAGTATCGAGGCCGATTCCGATTTGTCGATGGCGATTGTATAGGCCGATTCCGATTTGTCGAGGCCGATTGTATAGGCCGATTCCGATTTGTTGAGGCCAATTGTATAGGCCGATTTTGATTGTCGAGACCGAGTGTCAAGGCCGATTCCGAGTGTCGATTCCGATTGTTGAGGCCGATTTCAATTGTCGAGGCCAATTTCGATTGCCAAGGTCGATTGTCAAGACCTATATGATGTATATGCGACTCGTAGTTGAGGCCCATTATGGTGTGTATTCGGCCTATGCGATGTACGTGCAGCCAGTGTTTAAGGCCTAATGTGATGAATATAAGATGAGGCCCATTGTGATGCATTTGAGGGTCAGGCGATGGAGTCCATTGTGATGTATATGAGGCCCATGTGAGAGGCTCATCGTGATGTGTATTAAGCTCTTGAGTGAGGCCCATGGTGTTGTATATTAGGTCCTTGTGTCAGGCCATGGGTCCGTTATATGTTAAGCTCTATGTGGGTCATTCCTTGGGGGCAATGTTGGTTAAATATCTACATTGTCGAGGTCGATTGTCGATGCCGGTTATTGATACCGATTATGAGTATGTCACAACATAGCATCATACACGCCCATACGCATCATATGCATGTTTGTTATGAGATATGATTGACCATTGCATATGCCATAGTACGGTTGTTATGAGACTCCCTGATAGGCAGAGGTTATCTCACATGAGAGCGCAGTATGCGTAGGATTGATGCATGACTGGATTATATGACTCATGCATCTTGCATTGTGTGATGTGATTATTACATGCCCTAACGACATCAGGGCCGTAGCCTCCACAGGCATATTATGGATGGCCAGATGGGACACCAAAAATCTGTTCTAGCATCGGGTTGCCATAGATGGCCTTAGGTGAAAATTCTTAAACTCTGGGCCAGGAGACGCCCCAACGTTAAGACTGAGTAGATACACGAGTGTCCGAGTGCCAAATACCAGGAGGCAACGTCTCCCACTGTGTCGTGGTCGGTTGGGAGGGGGTGTGTAACATCCCATATTTTTTGCCAACCTGAAATTAGACGTCCTTAGGCAATGGGACGATCCTAACACCTTATCAACTTGTCAGAACTCAATCCCCCAGTTTAAAATCGCATTTTTACCAATTTCCTTCACAAATCTCACCTTTCACCACCTCGTACTTTAAATCTTCCTAAGTACTTTTACATTAGACACTAATCTTAAGGTTTAGGTGATGAAGAATAATACTTAACCTATAAATTACTGTAACTAATAAATACAGAAATAAAATGGGCTTTTAACCATTACCCTTATGGAACCCCACAAAACGAATAAGCTATTTGGAACATTAGTCTCTCCTGCCCTAGGACCTTCTTTTGTTGTCATCAGGGCGTGCTTTAGTTGAGTATTAATAACTTGGATCACTTTATATACAAACTACAAAGGACTAAGTACCACCTCAGACAGAAATCACTCAGGACTAAATCCTTTAGAAATTAGGCGAGAATTAGCTAGTGTTAAACTAGAGTACCTGTGAAATTAGCACCAATCGCTTTAAATACGATCCGTAAGACCCAAAACAAGTAGAACAACATTACCTTAAAATCTAGGATCAATCTCCTTACCCAGTTGCTCTCGGGAGCACATCGAAACTCCGTATCAGATCTGGACCGCACATCGAAAGTCCGATTAACGCAAAGTTAAACGGTTAGGACCGCCTTGCTGGGCTTGACAACCATCTCGGAAATCAAATCCAAATAGTGTCTCAGTGCTATTCGCTTGAGCCCGGAGCGAGGAGTGTGAGAAATGTGAAATTCATTAAAAATAAAAGACAAATTTAAGTAATCTGGCATGTGTCGCTTGCGGATCAGTTATAAGGATTCCAACCGTCAGAATCAGGCCAAAATACACCATCGGATCAGGAGAAATTTCATACACATGGCAGTGTACTTGTGGCCCTGATCGAGTCTCAATGACCGTTGAACTGAAACTGGTCCGCCACGTGCGATCTGTGAATCCGACCGAAACGAAAACTTAACTAAACCTAGATCCAGTGTTAGTGAGCTTAAGTCCAACTGCACACAGAAAAGGGGCCGCCAGAAGTACTCCGTTGAGATGGAACAGCCCACTTTGGTTATAACCTAAGTATACCTTGGCCTTGAGTCTAATTTGGTGAGTTCTGTACCTATATAAGGACCTTAAACCCTCACTCTCTCATTCCATACGAATTTTAGAAAACCTAGGAGAGAGAAGAGAGAAAAGAGAGAGAAAGTGTGAGAGAAGTGGGAGGATCTCCCTGATGCTCTACCCTGCCGCTATGCAAGCTCAACCACCCCTATCTAATCGCTTTCCCAGTGATGCCGGCTTCATTTCTAAGTAAGAAACCCTAACCGTAATCTGTTTTGGGGTTTTGATAGTTGTATGTTATGAAATAACTAACCTAAAGCATGCTATAGGTTGCCAAATTACCGTATACGAAGACTTAGCAAATCTATCGAGTTCTTTACGATCCTACGACAAAAGGTGCGGACTTTAGACGTATAGGTTATGGTTTTCAACGCTTTCAATGTCAGATAATGATAGATTCATGATCTGCATTCAATTGCACATGTACAAAGTGCTGTCCGTTTCGTTTTGCGATTATACGTTAACTATGTTGAATGTACTGTATTCCTCGTATTTGTAGAAAATACTGTATACGTATAAAATACGGATTTGTGCTTAACATGATTATTTGTCGTGACTATATGCTTATATGTATGCGACAACTCCCTAGCGAAAGGACTTGCCCTAAATCACGCCACGGCCACTATACGCTATATATGTTAAAAAAATGTGTAGCTCAAGTATTTGTGGAAATGACTAAATGAATATGGAACTTGGATTCCTGCTTGTCATGACTATCCGTCGTGGGTGCACGCGTGTTATACTTGGGGCAACTCCCTAGTGAAAGGATTTGGCCTAATACCTAAGTGAACAACATATGTCATGTATGTTGATGTATGTAGTCTAAAGTGTTTGTTGAAATGTCTGAATGAGTAGTAGTTAGTAGGGTGTTGAGATATGATTCTCAACTCCTTTAACAATGTGTATGATTTCTTTAGATATCTGTGTGATTAGGAATTGAATATGTACAAACTCATGCTTATGTTGTACTTTATAACATGCTCAACTGATTATATGATTTTATCTGTGTAATGCATATGTTTAAATTCATGTTTAAGTTGTATTCCATAAGTGCCGTGAAGGGTGATGGGGGAGTGGTGTAACGATTCATTGCAACAGCCCTGGCAGCCCTAAGCGGACAATATTGGATATTTGATTGTATGATTTGAAATCTTGATCCATTACTGCTTTAACTGTTCCGTAATTGAATGTGATGGGGCTATTGTATAGTCTAGGCAATCGGTAACGGGATTGAATTCGTGGCTGAGATTCATTCGCCACGAGAGATGTGTTCGACGAACTCGAGTCGTACTTCGGTTGGCGATAGTGGTTGGCCACGCAAAGTGCTTATGCACTTCATGTCGTTCAACTTGTCGTGCGCTCGAGCTAGCCGAGCTCGTCAAGTAACCCGATCTATCTTATGTATGTTCACCATGTTTGGACGCCTCTGTTTGAACCTAAGGTACTAACCTTACCAGTGGAATCCCGTTAACCTTGGTACCTTGATCCGCTAAGACTCATGAGCCGGGCATGGTGGTATAGGACACCGTGGTCGAGCTGTCGGCCTACGCTGGGGTTCGTGGTGTTGCGAGTGCGTCAGCCCGAGCCTCCCCGTAGTGTCCATTGAGCAACCAGACTTGTGAGCCGATTATGGTGGTATGAGACACTATATTAGTGCCGTCGGCCTACATTGCTAAGGTGATAGGGGAGTGGTGCAACGATTGCGAGTAACAGCCCTGACAGCCCTTTGTAGTGACCTCGAGCATACTCTGAATTTGCGGTGAGGCGACGAGTTTTGCCGGGGTGTATAGAGTATGAACTAGGCCTGTATCAATTTAGTGATGAACCGTTAAAAAGGTGATGGGGGAGTGGTGTAACGATTGCGTGTAACAGCCCTGACAGCCTTTGCAGCGCCCTAGAACCACACTATCATATGAGATTATCTAGGTTTGACGACCCTAGAATGGATCATGTTTGGGAATGATATAAGGGAGGTACCTTAGTTTCTCAATCCTGCTATTTGAAATAGACTAATAACAACTCGGTAATCATGCTCATCATCGCACTGCATGTGCCTGGAAGATGTGGAGCACTGAGGAATGAACGCATGCTGCGGACGTAAGATGGTGTCGCATGAGGGAGTATGTTGGTGATGGCATGCATCATGACTGCATTTCATACTTGCATTAATAAAAGTAGTTAGGATTGTTCGATTGTACTGCTTTATCATTGCTGCTTGACTGAATTGATAACATGTTAACCTATGCTTTATTGTTACACTGAGTTAGCTACTCACTCCCACGTTACGGGACGGTGTTGTATACACCAACCAGACCATGATTGAGTTTCAGGTGATGACGATGCTTACGAAGCGGAGCCGGACTTTTAGGATGACGAGGAGAGTTTCTCCTCTATGCAGCTATCAGGCAGGTCTATGTAGACCACGTTCTAATCGACGAGACTGCAGGGTTTTGGACAGAGAACACATTACACTTTCTCATTTGGTACATTTTAGAACTACACTTGTAATTCTTTAACCTGGTAACATGTTCACACTCTGGAGACTTACACCAGTTTATATATATTTTATAGATCAATCACAGTCTTCCGCTTGCAATTTAACTGTCTCTGGAGTATGATATGTTGTTTTGGTATAATCTCATTCATGTTTCAATGATCTCATCATAATCATCATTATCTGTGTTACATATGTGATGCGTTGGAACTCAGGAGCTGAGCTGTGCTCGACCACCGATTTTCAGGGCGTTACAGGGTGGGGCATAACTAGGCTGAGTTTGACCAGCTCGTGAATGGGTCCGCTATTGACATGCCGGGTTGATATTGGCTGACTAGTGGCTAGGCGGATAGTGAGGTCTCTTTCACTTGCATGGTCGCGCGTCAGTGGCGATGATTTGCATGTAGAGTGTACCAGACCCCGGTGATGATCTCAAAGAGGAACCGTACTGATATGTGGACTTATTGAGCAGGAATTGCATACTCAATCATTCATTCATTCACTATCCACTTGGGCTGGTGGTGCACAACTATTTATTATGTGTACCTTCGCAATGGCCAGAATTTCTGTTGGGGTGCGCGACTAACCTGAGATCAGAAGTTTACCACATTGAGTATGACTATCCAAATTAGGTATGTGATTGGTTTAGATAGAAGTCCCTTATGATGAACCCCATAGCCAGCGATGCCATGTACTATCATCTCGACTTCACACTCCAGCATGGTCATTCCATTCGCACCGCATATTGCATTACATCTGCGGCATATGGCATTTTGGGTTACTGTGTTTCTGTATTTATATGGTCTATATACGGCCAATGGTATTTGTGAACTCATCAGAAATTGTATAACGTATTGCATCCTCAGCATCTGATATTTGGCTCTATATGACTCCTCATTTGCATAACTGATTTATATTGCGTACTCTGATATTGTTTGACTCATGGACTTATCAGCATTTCCGCTTACTCTGATATCGTATGATTCATGATCTTACTAGTATTTATGATATTGTATGATTATGGCATTATATTAAATACTTGACGCTTACCTTATGCACACACTTACACCACCCTCTACGCTTTTTATAAGCTTATGCACGATAGATGCGTGCAGGTGATGTTAGGTTGCAGTAGCGTGGGGCTTGGAGCATGTAGCTAACTTCTGGAGTTTTTTATTTTGACATATGTATTTCCCTTTCAACATTGTATTCAAATGTTTATATTAGTGGATATGTGATGATGATGTTGCCTTTATGATTTGGGTATACTTGTGGTTATGCTTATTATGAGTTAAATGTACATTTGAAAAATCCTCATTGTAGGATCCCAGGATCGAAATCTAGTGTATGGACGCTAGGAGCCGAGAATGGGGTACTACGGAGGCTGTCGACACCGGATTCTGGATTTGGGGCGTCACATCCACCATAGACACTTGCTAGGCCCATTCACATCATTTATGCCCATAGCGTTGTCTATCTAGTCTCGTGGGCTACCCCGGGCTTTTGGGCCCCCACTAGAGGCTGTGTTCCTTTTCTCCATGGAAACTGTCTAAGTACCTAGACCCTACTTGGTTAGGAGGAGAGTACAACATCATCACATGACATACTTGGTTATCTTCATGATCCATTCCCATGTGCGTCATATGTGTGTTTGGTTGAGATGTGATTGGTCATAGTTTACCCCATTGGGCAAGTTGTTATGGGACTCCCTGAGGGATGGAGTTGCCCCTCTTGAGTGCGTTGTATGTGCGGGACTTATGCATGATTGATTTGTGTGATTCATGCATCTAGAATTGCATAGCATGGTTGATAATCGCCCTAGCTTCATGAGGACCGTAGCCTCCACAGCTATATCATGGATGGCCAGAATTGGACACCAAAAATGTTATTTGAGCATTTAGGGCACTTAGGATATCCTTGGGTCAAAGCCCCTAAACCTTCATGGTACCAGAAGACGCCCCAACACCGAGACTAAGTGAAAAATATGAGCGTTCAAGTGCCTTTTCATTTAGGCTGCGTCTTCCACCGTAGCGTGGTCGGTTGGGATGGGGTGTGGCCTTACCCGCCTGAGTGAGGGGGGCAATAGCTAGACTAAGTTTGACCAGCTCGTGAATGGGTCCACTACCGTCGAGCCTTGTTGGTGATTGGCTGTCCACAGGTGGGTAGTGAGGTCTCTTACGCTCGCTAGGCTGTGTGGCTAGGAGAGCGGCAGTCGGCAGGTAGTGTATTTGACCGCGGTGGATTCCCTAGAGTGGAACTATATTGATATGTGTACTTGCGATGAGGACTGGCATGATTGCATTACACCTTGCATATAGCATTGGCTATGTAGGCCTCTTGTTGCATCGCCTCGGTATGGCGCCTAGTACTCATATGTCGCATTGTATAGCCATGTGATGGCTTGTAGCATTCCTGCTCGGTATAGCATAGCCTTGGTATGGCTGATAGCATTGATGGTATTCAGGGTTCTTGTCGCATTTTCGCATACTTTGATATTGCATTCCCGGCACTGGTATTACACACACTTACACCACCCTCTAAGCTTTCTATAAGCTTATGCATAATTGATGCGTGCAAGTGATTTGTAATGCCCTAAATTTCGAGGGTTGAGCAAAACTCTACTCCCGAGATTCCGAACATCACTTATGTCTTATGGATGATGATATTCAGATTTCTTTCATATTCATGAATTAAGCATGCATGGGATTATACTAAACAACACATCATACTCCGGATTTAAAGAAATTAAGCCAGTGCGGAATTCTAAAACATGTCTATGTAAGTATGTAGATGTTTCACCAAATTCCTTTTAGAGTATTAGTATGTAACCGGGTTCAATATATACATATATAATTTCAAAATGAATAAAATGTGGAAATGTAAATGTGTTCAACTAAGCCATGATGCCCAGTGTCCCCTGCGCAATGGTACGTGGCCTACATCGACCTGCCCGAGAGTTGGAAGTAGGAGAATTCCTCCTCCTCATCCAAGAACTCCTACTCCAGAGCATAGACGTCGTCTATACCTGCATCTAAATCAGCGTCCGGTTGATGTTTTAAAACACTATCCCAGAGTGGGAGTGAGTGATCAACTCAGTGGTTCTATAAGGTAAATGTGACACATGTTATCAAGTCAATCAAGCAATAATAATAAAGCAATTATAAACAATCACTTCCTAACTATTCTCTTTAATGTAGAAATGGAGTGCAGGTAATGATGCATGCCCTCACCCATTAATGCTCCCTCAACATGCGACTCTGACAACATATTTAACATATCACAACACTTCCTTAAACGTGCAACTCCAACACCTTTTTGCCACATCCTAACTAAGTAGTGTGATGCATGGTCATGTTAGCCATGTGATTAATTATGCTCATTCACACAACAAGTTTGGGAAGCTAGGGTGCCTCCCTTTTTTTACATTGATCTAAATCGAACATTAGGCATCGGACAACCGCAGTGGTCCTACTCCTATGTTCTGGATCCATCTAGGTTCGTCATTCCTAGTTAAACACATACGAAAGACAAGTTGCAAGAAGTTGTGCTCGCGATCACTACGGGGAGGCTCGTCACCCCAGCGTACGATGACAGCACGAATACGGTGTCCCATACCACCATGCCCGACTCACGAGTCTTAAGGATTATGGTACCATGGTTAAAGGCGGGTCTTTACATTCGTGAGGAGTACATTAGATTCGAACAGTTGCGTCCATACATGGTAAACACACAATAGGTCAACTGGTTCGTTAGGCAGGCTCGATTGGTACAGGCGCACGTTGACTTAATCGACATGGAGCGTATTAGCGTCCCTTGTGGCCTGGCCACTGCCGGTAGTCGTTGTACGACTCGTATTCATTGAGTTTGCCCAAGGTGCCTTGACTAATTCGGCCACCCAAACATGGACGTTTATCGATTTCTCGGACTACGATTGTAGACCCAATCCTATCCAAATGCTACTAACAACCACGTGTAATATCTATCCCAGCATTCAACAAACAATCTAAGTGGATTTCTCATTTGGGCATTTCATCAAACACATAGACCATGTTAAATACAACTTGCACTATATCAATTGATTTCATAGAAGAAAATATATATATGCATAAGACAATAAAGAATCCTACCTTAATACTCGTAGTAATACAAATCATCAACAATTTCTCATTTAGACAATTTATCAAACACATAGACTACGTTAGTTACAACATATGTTTTATCAACTCTTTATAAAGAGAAATCTATATGCATATGACCATGATGAATCCTAGATTAGTAATCATAGCAAACACTAATCATTCTCTATTTCCCATTTAGACATTTTAACAAATACATAGGTTGTATCATTTACTTATCACAGTTCATGGGCGTATCTCATACAAAAATCAACATATTTAAGATATTACGGTAGCAATCATGACAAGCATAAATCATTAGCTGACATGAAAGAACTGATAAACTATAAGCTAAGCGTTTATAGTCCGCACCTTCCGTTAGTATGCTTGACTCGGACTCGGTCCAAATTCTATGTTTCCAAAAATGAAACGTCGAGCACCTAAATGATGAAACTGGTTAGCTAGGTTGACGAAAAACTATCCGGGAGTTCTACATCAACATTAGGGTTGGTATTTCTCATCCAAAATCGTAGCCGAAAGAGGTTTGGGTAGCGAAAGGAGGCGGTGATTAGGAACGTGGATGCGTGGGAGAAGATTTCCCACAGTTGCAGAGATCTCTCCAAGTTTCCCTTCCTCTTTCCTCTCTTTTCTCTTCTCTCTTCCTCTAGGGTTTGCAAAATTCGTATATGAGAGAGAGAGAGAGGGTGAAATGAGAGCTATTTATAGCCCCATATGTGGTGTAAATAGCCCCAGGGCCACTTTATATTATAGTTCTACCCTATGGGCGACCGTTTCTAACGAACAGGGCTCTTAGGGAGGCCCACTGCTCATCTACGTCATGGGGGACACTCCCTGGTAATGGATCCATGCCAGGACATGACTTCGGTGCGATCGGATGAGCCGATCGACTGTGGAGAGTCCGTGTCTGATCAACGGTCATACGTGTCCAATTGGGGCCATGGTTATACGGATGTGTGCAGGGAAATTTATTTTTTTTCATATGTGAAGTTTGGTCATAAACTGATGGTCCAAACTCCTCAACTTTGTGTAAGATCGAGTGGCTCAATTCACTCAAGTTTCAATTTATTTTCTAAGGATATTCGCATTTCCCATGCACTTAACTCATGGCTCAATTTGGGCATTTTTGGACACTATCTGGGCTTGATTCCCGTGATGGTTGTCAAGCCCAGCAGGATGGACATCTTCCTATAATTTCGCGGTCATTGGACCCTCGACGAGCTGTCTAGGTCCGTTATAGTGTTTCAATGTACTCTCGAGAGCAACAGGCTACTAGAATTTCTTCTAGGTCTTAAGATGACATTGAGCCAGTGGTACTCATGATTCTAGACCTTCCCATTTGTGAAAATGGTGGCCTAAGCTTAATCCACTGATTATTTAGTATTTAACTAAATCCCGTCTAAATTATACGACATGATGCGGTCCTTGGGTTATTCTGCTTGAGGTTTTACTCGGGTCTTTGTATGGATTTTTCCAGGACATTACAATCTACCCCCCTTAAAGAAAAATTTCGTCCCCAAAATTTGTACCTTTTCATACTCCTCAAGAATTTGTGGGTAGTTTTTACGGACCTCAGCTTCAGTCTCCCAAGTAGCCTCCTCCTCGGTGTGGTGTGTCTATAATACTTTCACGAGTGGGATGACCTTGCTGCGCAACACTTGTTCTTTCCTATCTAGAACACGCGTAGGCCGCAATACATAGGTGACATCTTCTCTTAGTTGTACTTGCTCCCACTTGATAATACGAGTACGGTTTGGAGCATATTTCTTCAGCATCGACACATGAAACATGTTGTGTACGCCTGCGAGTAGTGTGGGCAAGCGAGACGGTATGCCACCGCACCCACTCGGTCTAAAATTTGGAAAGGCCTAATGAACCCTGGTGTGAGTTTCCCTTTCTTGCCAAAATGAAGTACTCCCTTCATTGGGAAAACTTTAAGGAATACATGGTTCCTAACTTCAAATTCCAACTGCCTGCGTCTCGTATCTGCGTAGCTCTTCTGCCTACTCTAGACTGTAAGGAGTCAACGCCTGATAATATCGATCTTTTCTGAGGTCGCCTGAACCAGATCTGGGCTAACCAAGCTCTTCTTGCCAACTTCCGCCCAACAATGCGAGCCCGACGTGGGCGTCCATACAAGGCTTTGTAAGGAGTCATGCCAATGCTTGCTTGGAAACTATTGTTATAGGCAAATTCGGCATAAGGGAGGAAGTCATCCCAGTAGTCTTTGAAGCCAAGTACGCATGCTCGTAACATATCCTTGAGTATCTGATTTACCCGCTCTGTCTGCCCATCGGTCTGTAGGTGGAACACGGTACTAAACTTCAGCTTCACCCCCATCGCCTCTTGGATTCGAGTCTAGAACATAGACGTGAATCGTGTGTCTTAGTCCGACACAATCTCTAGAGGAACTCCATGCAATCGTACTATCTCCTTAATGTATAGCTTGGCCGGGTTATTTGCCAAATTAGAAACCCGAATCGGGAGGAAATGGGCCGATTTCGTCAACCGGTCCATAATCACCCAAATGGAGTCATGCCCCTTTCTCGTCTTTGATAACTCGGAAATGAAATCTATAGATATGAAATCCCACTTCCACTCGACTATGGGCATGGGTTAGAGTAAACCCGGGGGTCGGCGGTGGTCAGCCTTGACTTGTTGACACGTGAGGCATTGAGATACAAAATCTGCTATTTGGGCCTTCATGTTGTCCCACCAATACGAACGCTTCACGTCTCGATACATTTTTGTACTACCCGGATGCATCGCCAACTTTGAATTGTGAGCAGCCTTTAGAACTTCTCTCCTCAAGTCGTGAAGGTTCGGGACGCATAGGTGGCCACGATACCGCAAACCTCCATCCAAACCAATTCTCCATTCTGATTCTTCACCGTCGCTTACACGCTTTCTCATCTTCAACGATAGCTCATCTTCTTTCTAAGCCACAATGATTTAGTCATTAATAAGTGGTTGTACGTGGAAGTGTGCGACACTCTCGAATGACTCTTCCACTGTCAGCCTCTATTTGAAATCTCGCACGAATTCCACCATATCTCACTCTCTCAACATTAGTGGGGCTGCAAATTCCATGGTTTTCTTGTGGCTCAGCGCATCGTCCACAAGGTTGGCCTTGCCAGGATGGTAGGAGACTTCAAACTTGAATTCTTTCAATGTCTCCATCTAATGGCGCTGCCTCATATTCAGGTCCCTCTGTGTAAAGATGTACTTGAGGCTCTTATGGTCGCAAAAGAGTTCGAACTCCTCGCTGTAGAGATAATGTTCCAAAGCTTTGATGCGAAAATGACAGCCGCCAACTCCAGGTCATGAGTGGGGTAATGTTCTTCTTGTTTCCTCAACTGTCGAGAGGCATAGGCGATCACCCTATCCTTCTGCATAAGCACACACCCCAAACTGACTCGAGAGGCATCGGTGTAAATAGTATATTTGACCCCTTGCTCTGGCAGCACTAGTACGGGCGCAGAAGTTAACTTGTCCTTTAATTCTTGAAAGGCTGCCTCTGCTTTCTCATTCCAAGAAAATTTAAGATTTTTTCGAGTAAGTTGGGACAATGGTCGGGCTATCTTGGAGAAATCTTTAATGAATCAGCGATGATAGCCGACAAGCTCGAGGAAACTTCTCACTTCTATAACAAAGCCGGGCTGCTCCTAGTCTTGTACCGTAGTCACCTTAGCAAGGTCCATGGCGATTCCTTCCTTGGAAATTACGTGTCCCAAAAACTTGACTTCTTCTTTCCAGAAGTCATATTTTTGGTACTGTGCAAACAATTGATTTTGCCTAAGAGTATCAAGGACTGCTCGCAGGTGTTCTTCGTGGTCTTCCCAACTCTTTGAGTATATCAAAATGTCATCTATGAATATGATGACGAATCAGTAAAGATACGGCCGAAACACTCAGTTCATGAGATCCATGAATAAGGTCGAGGCATTCGTAAGTCCAAACGGCATCACAAGGAATTCGTAGTGCCCGAAGCTAGTTCTGAAAGCTGTTTTTTGACGTCTTCATTCCTGACACGCAACTGATGATACTCGGACTGTAAGTCTATCTTAGAGAAGTACTGAGCCCCCTTCAATTGGTCAAACAGGTCATCTATCCTGGGTAGAGGATACTTGTTCTTCACTGTAACGTGATTCAACTTGCGGTAGTCTATACACAATCGTAGGGATCCATCCTTCTATTTCACAAACAACACAGGAGCTCCCTAAGGAGATACTCTCGGCTGTATAAAGCCCAAGTCCAATAAATCATCAATCTGCTTCCTTAATTCCTCCATTTCATATGGAAGCATGCGGTATGTCGGTAAAGAGATAGGTGTCGCACCCGGCACAAGGTCGATGGTAAAGTCGATCTCACGCTGCGGAGGTAGTCCAGGGATCGTTCGGAATACGTCTGTGAAGTCTTAGACCACTGGCGTGTCCCCAAGTGGTGGACCATTATAATTTTCCAATAGGGAAGCGTAACAACGAATGCAGTAGGGACAACAGACCTAAACTGGGAAGGTGAAGGTCGTGCCCTCGGGCCCATGGGCTGTCACCAATCTGGTCTTACAATCAATCTCTGCCTTCATTTTGGTGAGCCAATCCATGCCAAGGATGACATCGTAATGATATATCTTGGTTACAATCAGGTCAATGTACACCACTCTGCTCCCTAAGTCTATCGGGCAACTCTTAGAAAGCTTGGTGGCGTTTGAAAAGGTTCCTGCTGCGGTGATGACTCTCACCCCAATCATAGGGGTAGTGTCCAACCCTAATCGCTTGACTGTAGAGCATGCTACCATAGAAACAGTGGACCTGGTGTCCACTAATAGGAATACAGGTGTACCTTGGACGAGGACAGTGACTTCAAATGCTAGCGGTACTGTAACCGCTAATTCAGCTACTCGGTGGTGAGTGCATGTACGCGAGCTTGTTGCATGCTCTACAGTCAAGGGCAATTAGGCGGCGCTGTCATAGGCCGTTAAGGCAGCCTATTTCAGGGTGTAAAAGGTCGGTTGTATGGTTGCGCCGGTGCCACAAATCGTAAAGGAGGGCCTGAAATAGTGTGTAAGGGCTGGCGGTTGATCCTTTGGGTCTTAGTCTAAGAGAGTTCTTATTTTAATTTATGTCCAAGGTAGGGGTTAATAAATATCTTAATATGCCTATGGTCAAAGATCATCCTAAAATGGTTTCTAATAGTATAAAATTTTACATGTATATCACCATTTCGATCTTATGACTAGTGGGTTATGAGCAGACTGCACTTCGATTTCATTAACTTCGAGAGGGAAGGAAGAATCGAGAATTCTAAAATATTTCAGAGGTTTGGAATGTTAGCAACATAAGGCCACGGAAAAGGGAAAAAGAGGGACATCTCCTTGGCGCGATATGAACTTTGAATTCACAAGAGAATAAAAAAAACTTATAATATTTTACTGTAGTCCGCCTCTAACATGAGCTTACAGAGTATTAAACTATGAAACTCAATCCTACTCAAGAGTCCTAATTTAATTGCACAAAAACAACTTAAACAAATATATATATATATATATATATATATATATATATATATATATATATATATATATGTATAATCAAATTTAACCACAAAATGATTCCTAGTATGATAATAAATAATTCCTAAATAGACACCAAATACTAAACTTTAATATGAAAAGATATGACTAGTCTATTGGCAATTCGAAGTTGTAAAATTTTTTTGTTTCAACCCTTCTATTATTTATAACATATTTGTCACATTTAGTTACCATATTATTTTTATAATTTTTATAGTAATCCATTGTTAAGCTTACTTTTATTTCACAAAATTTCATTTCATTCCAAGTTCCATAAAAATTATAAAAATTCGGGAAGTACTAATTGTCCAAGACCAACAATTTTCTATATGATTCCATAATGTCTTTATTCCTTGTAACATTTTCTATATTTTTAGTTAGTAAAATATTTAAAATTTTTTTACGATGGTTTATTATTAAGTTTAAAATCACCCCACAAAATTTTAGTTCATTTGGAGTTGTAGAAAAATTATTAAAATTCTAGAAGTTGGACAGTTGTCAAAGCTTCCTAGATTTAACTATATTAAAATTTTATTTTACTTTTCACTTATTTTTATATGAATCTAGACTTATCAAGCTTCAATCTGGCTTTTAAATCACCTAAATCGGAGTTATATTGAGGGAGATATGACTTTTTAAAGTTGGTTAAAAAACACAGAAAATCGCAGAAATCCGGCAGTGTGCCGCCGATCTGGTGGTGGCGCCGCCACTCTCTGGAGCCGGCTGTGGTGCGCCGCCGATCAGGCGGTGCCACTGCGGCCCTCTGGTGGTCTTGATGGTGGTTCTGCCACTTGATTTTTGAAATGAGTGTATTTCTCAATCTAGAATGAGTTACTCGACGTGCCATATATAATTTTGAGGTAAGAGAATCTGCTCTATCCAAATAACCTAGTTATTTTATGAAATTTCATAAGTTTAATGGTCAAAAGTCCATTTTATTTATATTTTTACCATTTATAGTAAAATTGAGTTTAATTATAGTTCTTCATCCTATGAGCTTTATGATTTGTGTCTAATATAAAAGTACCTAGAAAGATTTAAAGAATAAAGCGGTGGAAGGTGAGATTTTTGAAGGAGATGGGTTGAGAGGGGATGGAAATGGGTGAAAATGAGCGTGTAGGGTTGTCTAAGGGGACCCCCTCCGCATGGGATGGGCCCACACTGTCGGGCCGGCGGTGACGAGCTGTTGATCTGGCGGTGCCGCCGCACCCATCTAGAAAATTGGCAATGCGCCGCCTATACGGCGGGGCCGCTATGCTCCCCTGGAGGGTACGGTGATGCGCCACCGATCTTGCAGGGCCACCGCCCTCCTCTAGGGTTTCCTATGGTGCCCCTGCTGTTCGGCGGTGGCCACCCCCTTTGGTTGGTGTTTATGCTCTGTGGGGCCCCCTGGGCCCCACTAAACTCATTAATTTGAGTTTTAAGCGGGTCAGGTCCACTTATCGTGGTCCATTGGGCATTTATTTGCATCTTTTAGATCCGTCTTAGGTTCAAAATTTGTCAACGGACGACTTAAATCCGTCAACTGATGACCCAGAGGCCAACTTAGGTCGCTACTCATGATCTAAGTCCCTCAGAAGCTACAATGCTCGTTCTCGTTTATCGGTGAAACCTTAGGATTCTAATATCGTCTCTAAAATCCATCGCTACCTTCCTAAGTCTGAGTGCGTTAGAGTACATCATGTTAACCTATTACCCCTGGTCTAGTTTAATCCAATTCATGCTTTGATACCAACTTGTAACGCCCTGAATTTCGAGGGTCGGGCAAAGCTCTACTCCCGAGATTCTGAACATCACTTATGTCTTATGGATGATAATATTTAGATTTCTTTCATATTCATAAATTAAGCATGCATGAGATTATACTAAACAACACATCAAACTCCGGATTTAAAGAAATTAAGCCAGTGCAGAATTCTAAAACATGTCTATGTAAGAATGCAGATGTTTCACCAAATTCCTTCTAGAGTATGAGTACGTAACGGGTTCAATATATACATGTATAATTTCAAAATGAACAAAATGTGGAAATGTAAATGTGTTCAACTAAGCCTTGATGCCCAGTGTCCCCTGCGTAATGGTATGTGGCCTACATCGACCTGCTCGAGAGTTGGAAGTAGGAGAATTCCTCCTCATCCAAGAAGGCCTGCTCTAGAGCATAGACGTCGTCTGTACCTGCATCTAAATCAGCGTCTGGTTGGTGTTTTAAAACACCATCCTAGAGTGGGAGTGAGTGATTAACTCAGTGGTTCTATAAGGCAAATGTGACACATGTTATCAAGTCATTCAAGCAGTAATAATAAAGCAATCATAAACAATCACTTCCTAACTATTCTCTTTAATGCAGAAATGGAGTGCAAGTAATGATGCATGCTCTCACCCATCAATGCTCCCTCAACACGTGACTCCGATATCCTATTTCACATATGGCAACACTTCCTCAAACGTGCAACTCCAACGCCTTTTTGCCACATCCTAACTAATGTAGTATGATGCATGGTCATGTTAGCCAAGTGATTAATTATGCACATTCACACAACAAGTTTGGGAAGCTAGGGTACCTCCCTTTTTTTACATTGAACCAAATCGAACATTAGGCATCGGACAACCGCAGTGGTCCTACTCCTATGTTCTGGATCTATCTAGGTTCGTCACTCCTAATTAAACACATACGAAAGGCAAGTTGCAAGAAGTTGTGCACGCGGTCAATATGGGAAGGCTCGTCACCCCAGCGTAAGCCGACAGCACGAACATGGTGTCCCATACCACCATGCCCGGCTCACGAGTCTTGAGGATCGTGGTATCATAGTTAAAGGCGGGTCTTTACATTGGTGAGGGGTACCTTAGATTTGAACAGTCGCGTCCATACATGATAAACACACAATAGGTCAACCGGTTCGTTAGGCAGGCTCGATTGGTACGGGTGCACGTTGACTTAATCGACATGGAGCGTATCAGCGCCCCTCGTGGCCTAGCCACTGCTGGCAGTCATCGTACGACTCGTATTCATCGAGTTTGCCCAAGGTGGCTTGATTAATTTGGCCACCCAAAGGACGTTTACCGATTGCCTGGACTACGATTGTAGCCCCAATCATATCCAAATGCTGCTAACAACCACATGTAATATCTATCACAGCATTCAACAAACAATCCAAGTGGATTTCTCATTTGGGCATTTCATCAAACACATAGACCATGTTAAATACAACTTGCATTATATCAATTGATTTCATAGAAGAAAATATACATATGCATAAGACAATAAAGAATCCTACCTTAATACTCATAGTAAATACAAATCATGAACAATTTCTTATTTAGACAATTTATCAAACACATAGACTACGTTAGTTACAACACATGTTTTATCAACTCTTATACAAAGAAATCTATATGCATATGACCATGATGAATCCTAGATTAATAATCATAGCAAGCACTAATCATTCTTTGAAAAGGCTGAGCTAAAAGTCCTAGAGTGGGGGTTGGGGGGGGGGGGGTGAATAGTACTATGCCCAATTAAAAAATTAAATGCAGAATTTAAACAAATATAATTGAAGATAACAATTAAACAATCTCACAATGCAGAAATGTAAAACAACCTCAATTGTACAAGTATTGAGAGGTTGATACAAATGTTGTTCTAAGGACAACCTTGCATAAAAAACCAAAGGCTTATGGTAGGACAACCTGATTCTTAAAACAGTCTATGTATCAAAGTCTCAAACCGATACAGAGGAATAAAGAAACAAATAGTAAAGAAGGAAACTAAGCTATTACAACATTCCCACACTTGCATAAAAAGAAATTACAACATTCTCCACAAATGCATAAAGGGAAATTACACATCCACAAAATGAAATAATCAATTAATCACCACAAGACCAGAAATTGTAATGGTTCGCTTGTGTGTACACCAACTGTTTAGAAAAACAGCCACATAAATACTCCACTCCTAATATCCTCAAACAGTGGATATTAGCGTTCACTATGAAATAAGTTTTTCAAGGTTCACCTAAAACCCTCACAATTGTGTCGTTTAAGTGGGCTTACACAATTCAAAAAACCCTACACTCTGAGTTTTCTAGATCACTTAAGACAAACCAAAAGAAAGAGATTTTTCTGGCACAATCTCAATGAAACCAAAAGAATGACATTACAAAAACTATAAAATACTTATCTGGATATTCTTCTTTTGATGCAGCTCGAAAGAACCAATTCGGAGTAGAAGTTCAACGTAGATGTTCAATGTTCACACTCACTTATGAAATGGTTCTAAGTTTTAAGTTGATTTTAAATTTAAATCACCTTGGGCTAGCTTGATTTGATTTTGATTCCAAGAAATGGGAAAACTTCAATCCCTCTTTCAAATAAAATTGAAATGTAGAATACAAAATTAAATACAAAAAGCTAATTAAAGAGAATATAAAATGAGCACTAAATAGCTTAAAAATATCACTAACTTATCTCTCAGAGTGATGTCTTGATTTTGCTTGAATTGGATATCAAACTCTGAAAATCGTGCTCTATTTATAAGTGTAGAAATCGCACCTTCGACTGGTCTAGAAGTCGACTCGACTGGTCGAAGGACCAACAAACATTTAAAATTTTTGGCGCGATAAGATAAGGTCGTTCCACGACTTGTCGAAGGACCTACTCGACCGGTCGAGTGGCCTCTACGATTGGTCGAGTCATATACACGACTGGTCGTGTGTGACCCATTTTAGTTGCTGGACCTTGAGTCGAGCCTGCAGGACTGGTCGAACACTGTTCACACGACTGGTCGAGCAGTCTCCAGGACTGGTCGAGGCAATAACAAAAAATTCTGAAATTAAGTAACAAACTTAGGACTGGTCGAGGATTTCAACCTTATAAGCGATATATGAACATTGAATTTTCTTTTTGCTTCAGTTGAAAGTTGTTCTTTGAAGTTCACGTTGCTTGAGATCTTGACATATGATGAAACTTGAACTTGAGACATTTTGAAGCTTGAATTTGAAATTCATTGAAGCATGAGTTTGAAGTACTTGAGATGTACTTCACCTTGAGCTCTGAGTACCATAGTAAAGACTATTGTCTTGCCTTAGATAAAGCTTTGAAACCTTGAACTTTGAAGCTTGAAAAAGTGAACTACCACATGGTGTTGTACTTGAACATGTATTTGTATATCTCTTGATCTTGCACTTGAAGTTCTTGAGGTAAAGACTTTAGTTCTTGTACATGAGATGCACAATCTTGAATATGTAGGTGAGCTACATAAGACACAGATTCCAAGAGATTTTCCAAGAGGTTTTGGCACTACAAAATTTGACAATCATAGGAGCTAGAAAACATAGCACTGACAATCTCCCACTTTGTCAAATTAGTGACAAAACACACTTCAATAAAAATAAGCATAATATGCACAATAAAGAATCATACACCAGTTATCAATATAAACCAGTTACAACCTAGTTAAAGAATCATGCACCAGTTATAAAAAGGTCAAAACAATTCGCATCTACTCTCACAACAATACTCCCCCTTACAAAAAAAAAATAATGGTAATGATTACCTATCCACTATCCACATATCACAAATGTGATAAAATTCTCCCCCTTTTTGTCACAATATGACAAAGGAAGGAACCAATAAATGATAATGGAAGTAGATAAATAAAGAAGAATAAGAAGAGTAATGAGGAAGAAGAAAATATATGATCTAGATTACCAAGTTAACCAAATTCATAAGCAAGCATGTTCAAGCATGTTGAACCCCATAAAACAAAAGAAATCCAAGAAGTTGAAAGTTATTACATAACAGATATTCAAAAACTAATCTGAACCTGATAAAGGAGCAGGTATGGTAGGATCAATTTGATGAAGTCTCTATTTAATGTGCTTCAAATACTTGCACATATATTTAAATTGCAAGTCATGAGACACATTCATATTTTCAACCTTTTCCTCAAGTGAGCGCAAACGTACATCAAAGTTAGATGGCTGATAATCAAAATCATTAGCAGAATCGGATTCGATTTCGTAAAAAACGTCATCCATATTGATGTCATCTAGAGGAAAATCACCCTCCTCTTCATTTGCGGCATCGACTCCACCAACACCCACATTGACTTGGCCTGGGGCCAACTTCAAATTCATTTTGTTAATATTGGAGTTGTTGAATGGTAGGTGGTGAATAGGAGCTTCTCCGACAGGCATAGCCACTAAACTATGAGTGGCCAACACAGTCATAAGATAAGCGAAAGGAATGTCACTATGTCCTAGATGGAGACGGAACTGAATGATGCAATGACAAATCAAGGAAGGAAGACATACAGAGGTACCAAAGATGGTGGAATGAAGAATGCGAACCATGAACGTAGTAAGTTCGGTTTTGTTACCAGAACGAGGATAAACATTCGAAATGAATATCCTATGAAGGACTCTATATTTGGGTAACAAATACTTTGAGGCAAACGCATTTCCAGCAGTATTCCATTCCGCATCTATATTGCACAAATCTCTAGTGAGCATTCGCTTCTTAGTTTCAGATGGTTTTGCCACTAGAGTGCTAATGAGAATACCTTCATCATTGACAGGTAAATCCATTAATCTAGAGATAAGATGACGGTCCACATCAATTGGACCTTCTCTGGTTGAGAAGTGAATGTTAGATTTTCATAGAAAAATCAGTAATGCAAGTATACATAGCTTGCGCAATGGAGCGGTATGCTGGCCCACCCTAATGTAGTATGTTTTTCCATCTTACAGACTAAAGGAGATGAAGGATATCAAATGGAGCCAAATGATCAACATTAACGGGTCGTTCTAGTATAACATTGCACAACCGAATATCCCACACATAAGTGGGATTATCTTCGAACGACTGAAGGTGGCACACTATTATAGGAGTCGACCTAGAAGTAGAGGGACCACGAGCTCCTTTTTTTTTTTTTTTTTTTTTTTTTTTAATTTCTACCTTCCATTTGTAATAAAGAAAGCAAAGAACAAAGAGATTGCAAAAGAGGTAGAGTGGGTTTTCAATAGATAAGATTTTTTAGAAGAAAACCTCAAAAACTAATATAAATCAAGAAATAAACCACACCAATGATGAAAAGGGAGTGCAAAGTACTTGAATCTACAAGAAAAATGAAAACAATGCACTAACCTTGAAGAAATAGAAGATGGGTTCGACTGGTCAACCTAGGAGTCGTTGGAGAAGACAACCCAAATGAAAAAAAAGTGATTTTCCCCCAAATAAAGCAGTAAACCCGCGGTTCACGGCTGGTCGAGTACATGCTCGACCGGTCGTGCCACGACTGGTCGAGTATGTGCTCGACTTGTCGTGCACAACCCAAAATGTTCAATTTTTCCATAAAATTTAAATTTTAAAAATTTTAAAATAACAAATATATACATTATGATACAATAAAACATGAATTATCAATTCATATAGCACATATCAAGATCAAATTTCAATTTTGCAAACCTGCTTTTGTTGAGCGATTTTGTGAATATGTCAGATAGTTGATTCTCGGTCGGAATATAATCCAAGAAAATTGTCTTGTCTTCCACTAATTCACGAATGTAGTGATATCTAATGTCAATATATTTGGTTCGTGAATGCTGGATTAGATTTTTGGAGATATTAATTGCGCTGGAATTATCACAATATAAAATCATAGTATCTTGCGCAATTTCGTAATCGCTTAGCATTCTTTTCATCCATACAAGTTGAGTGCATGTGTAACATCCCGAATTTTCATGGCCAGAGTTTGTACTCGAGCCCGAGAGAACCGGGTGTTAATGATGTATAAATTGGATGCTTTAGAAAATCACACCCTATTTTATTTTTCATTTGTTCATTTGGGTCACATCCAAATACATTCATGAGGGTAACATTCACAAGAATAAAATCAATTGTATTGATTACATTTCATCAGAGTAAAAGAATAATCAGATAGCCTCATTATGGGAGGTTTATTATAACATCAGAGTTTACAGCGGAAGGATAAATTAAGTAATTTATCTTCAAATTCTTTCAACGTAGTCTTCTACAGGATGTGTGCCCTCTACGTCTTTCAACCTGTACGTCACCTGTAACATCTGTATGGTTGGGAGAGGGTCAATACCCTACTCATAGTGAAGGTTATCCTTTAAGATTAACAACAATTCAAACGATTCATAACAGGTAAAGTAAGGGGTACTGATACGTCTCATACTCCACTAATACATGAGATATCAATATGCACAAATAAGCTACATGAGATGTATGACTAGCATAGTGTGTGCGGTTCATCATACGTAGTGATCGTCATAATGTGGAATATAATTCATAGGAAACCCGGCTCGACCCGCATCCCATAACTACGAATATTCGCCGGCATGGCCAACGCTAACGTGGATTTATGCGAACATCTCAAGGCAACACAACACGCGGTTGAAGGATTTACGCAACACGATGAGTTTATGGAGCGACTATTTGCGACATCCAATCCCGAAAAGTTGATGTAACACGTATGCCGATTTACATACATCGATTGTACACCACGCCAACCAACCCACGGAATTACGTGCCGACCAAGAGGGCCGCTACCCGTAACGCATTACGTCCATGATAAGATAATCGAGTCACTAGTTGTGATACCTCATAACACAACACATGCACTTATAGAGAATATAGCTGAATCATGAAGAATATAAACTGAATCATGGAGGTTCTGGAATAACAAGACACATGCCCGTGCCTTTTAAAGATAGACGGCACGAGGCCAATATAATAAGAGCAGAGTGACAATGGTCAACTCAACAAAAGTGGCAATGGCCGACATAATAAGAGAAGAGTGACAATGGTTAACTCAACAAAAGAAGAGTGGCAGAGCCACTCAAATAAAAAGATGAGTGACATAGCCAACTCAAATATAAAGACGAGTGGCAGAGCCAACTCAATAATGGATGAGGCAGAGCAAGGCTTGTACCCATGGCCTCACATGAATCTAGAGAATCACTGGTACTTAACATCATGTCGAAATCCCAAAAGGGCCAATATTATAAAATAATAAATTGATAGGATAACTCCCACAGAACATGTAAACACGAAATACAGGATAATTCATATCATAAAAGGCACGAAAGAGGCCAATAATTGATGTGAAACATATAATAGCATGGAAGATTCAAAGTGATATGTAAAAGCCCAGATAAAATACATGTAAGGACAAGATCAAATTCGTGAAGACATAAAAAGACAGAATACAATTACCGACTTAAATTATAGTAAGCCTAAAGGATAAAACTCTCACCTTTTGAATTCAATCGCTCTCTACGTTGCTAGACTCGAATGGATGTGTTGTAGTTCCCAATTCTAGTATAGTTAATGTGATCCTCATGGTTAGATAGTCATAATACTGGGGTTGAACCATAAGTGTAGGCTTAAGATCATTGTTAGGAGGACTTGGGTTGGGTATCAACTTAGCTCGTTCAGTTGTCGTTCTCTTGATCCCCGCGCAACCCGAACTTGACAAACCATCTCAGTTGAGTCGACTCACTGAGTCAACTCGGCCCAACTTTCCTTCCTTTCCTTCTTCTTCTCCCTTCTTTCTTTCTTTCTTTCTTTTCTCTTTTCTCTTTTCTTTTCTTTCTTTTCTTTCCTTTCCTTTCTTTTTCTTTTCTTTCTTCCTCCGCTGGACGGTAGCAGATCTGGTGACTGCTGCCGAATTTCTCTCTCTCTCTCTCTCTCTCTCTCTCTCTCTCTCTCCTGTTTTTCTCTCCCACATTTTTCTTGTTGTTCTTTCTCTCCGATTTGTTGGGATGGAAGACGCGTCTATATAAGGTTTCGAGACATGGTTCTCGCATCGGAGGGAGTTTTCGGTTCCGATTGCAACTGGGGTGCGAACGGGTTGCGCAGTTGCGCAGGTTGGGTGCGAAAGGCCGTCTGTTGTATACACTTCTTGGTTCACGTCACGGTTTGATGCCACAGGGAACAACTAGAGTCTGTTCGGTTTCGGGTGGCCCACAAGATGGTTGGATTGGATTTTTCAAATCGGCCAGCCGTGGTGTGCCACAACGGTCCCAAACAGACATGCACTGTTCGCGCTGCGGAAGCTTCCTGATTTTCGTTCTTTGCGGGAGTTGGTGGGGTCCACTTCAACCAACCTTTAAGGCCATCCACTCCCTCCTTCAGGTTCCCATATTAGCATCCAATCGTAGGCCTAAGTTTGAAATATATCCGGACTTTCGATGGGCCGCACCATCAACCGACGTAGCATTGTGTTCCTCGTTATGGTGAGTTCAGTTGTGTACATAGAGACGTACAGAAAGCATGGTTTTGTTGGAAAACCTTTCCCCGATATAATGGACGGTCTGGATCGAGCGTTTGGGTCGGGGTAGTGGCCCATCAGCCTCGTCCGCATCCTTTGTTTAAGCTCTATCGCCACGGGAAATCCGTTGGAGAGAGGATTCTTCCTCTTAGCATGGAAAGCACGGGTCTTCCCTGCTTTGACCGTGCTACGGATCCGGTGCACTGCGAGTAGGGTTGTGCTGGGCGTGCACACTGATCATGGTGGGGCCCATCATAATGTTTTCGGAAAATCTATTATGTCCATTCGTTCTTCCATCTAATTTGAGGGGTCGAGCCAAAATTTGAAGCACATCTAAGGATCAGGTGGGCCCCAAAGTGGTGTTTAGTGGCTGATCTCTATTTGGCCCACTTGTACACTGATCTGATGGTTGAAACTTTAACTGTACGGTTGATTTATGATACTTAGGCTTTATACAAGGTTTCATGCCAAAAGGATTGTGGTAATCATGTGCTCTTTGAATTCAAGGGTCTAGATTAGTGGCATTATCATAATTATTAGTGATCTAAGGGTTTTGTGGAATCTAACAATTCCAGGTGGTTCCAGGTACGTTTCTAAGTATTTCATATGAATGGACTTATGTCTGAATCCTTATGGATGAAGGATTACACATCGATGTAGCTTGAGGGGTGTATATGTACTAATCCATGTGATCAATGGTCGGATGAACCGATTTACAGGTGGGGGTTGTTTTCAAGGGTAAGATACGTGTCAGGGAAAAGATGTAAGGCTAGAACAGTTGGATTGGTAACGTACACACATATACCTCCTATTGAGTCTTATTGTAACGCTCGAGGACTTTCGATGCCTGAGTATCGAAAAGTTCGGGGCGTTACAGCATGCATTACCTGCAGCAATGTATTCAGCCTCAGCTGTTGAAAGCGATATGGAACTTTGTTTCTTACTTAACGAAGAAACTAAACAGTTCCCTACATAGAAACAACCACCACTGGTTGATTTTCGATCATCAATGTTACTAGCCCAATCAGCATCCATGTAACCAGCTAATTGCACACTAGTATCATGTGAATACCAGAGACCAAGATTTGCTGAACTAGCGACATATCGCAAAATGCGCTTAACAGCAATTAGATGTGACTCTTTAGGGTCAGATTGATATCTAGCGCAAATTCCTACGCTAAATGCAATATCAGGTCGGCTTACAGTTAAATAAAGCAAACTACCTATCATACTGCGATACAATCTAGGATCCACATTCTTACCTGTAGAGTCATTTGAGAGTTTTAAAGTAGTACTCATAGGATTATCAAAAATTTTTCCACTCTCAAATCCTAACTTTTTAACTAAGTTCAGAGCATATTTGGTTTGAGAGATAAAGAAACCATCAGGTAGCTGTTTTACTTGCAATCATAGGAAATAATCCAATTCTCCAACCATGCTCATTTCGAACTTACACTTCATAAGATCTGCAAACTCAACAGTCATGTTAGTACAGGTAAATCCATAAATAATATCATCAACATAAATTTGCACTATTAAAATGTGATCATTATGTTTCTTTACAAACAATGTCTTATCAACACTTCCCATTATAAAGTTATGACTTAGTAGAAACTTAGTCAACTTTTCGTACCATACCCTGGGAGCTTGTTTCAAACCGTAGAGTACGTTTTTCAGGCGGTAGACATGATTAGCATTCTTAGGGTCTTCGAAACCCGTTGGTTGTTCAACATACACTTGTTCATGAAAATCGCCATTTAAGAATGCACTCTTTACATCTATTTGGTATATTTTGAACTTTCTAAAGCACGCAATGAATATAAATAGTCTGATTGATTCAAGACGAGCTACTGGGGCAAAGGTCTCATCACAATCGATGCCTTCAATTTGAGTATACCCTTGTACAACCCGCCTAGCCTTGTTTATAATAATATTACCAAGTTCATCAGACTTATTTTTGAAAATCCAATTTGTTCCGATAATGTGTTTATCTTTCGGTCTTGGAACTAAGTACCAAACATCATTTCTAATAAATTGATTGAGCTCTTCTTGCATCGTAACAATTCAATTTTCGTCAGTAAGAGCTTCTTTTACGTTAGCCGGTTCTATCTAAGATGTAAAGTACACGTAATTACACATATCTTTTAATTGTTTACGAGTGCGCACACCAGTGAGAGGGTTTCCAAGAATCTGATTAGTTGGATGATCTTTAACAGTCCTTAGTTCAGAGTTATTTTGATTTGATAAAGTATCTGGTTTATCAATTAGAAGAACTTCATCATTTTCTGAACTTGAGACAGGTGTATTCAAGTGATCGTCAATAACCACATTAATGGACTCTTGAATTACATCAGTTCTCTTGTTAAGAACTCGAATACGCTCGATTATTCAGAGCATACTCTAAAAATATCCCTTCATCACTTTTGGTGTGAAACTTACCCAGATTTTCTCGATCATGTAACATGTAGCACTTGCTACCAAAAACTCGAAAGTATTTGACAGTAGGCTTCTTATCAAACCACATTTTATAAGCCGTTTTACCATTTGATTTTCTAGTATAAACGCGGTTAATTATATAACAAGCAGTATATATGTCTTTGGCCCAAATATTTTTAGGGAGCTTCATACTACTTAGCATTACATTTGCCATTTCTTGAAGCACTCTATTTTTTCTTTCTACTATACCATTTTGTTGTGGTGTTTTGGGCGCAGAAAATTCATGTGATATTCCCTGATCACAACAAAATTTTTCAAAACCGCTATTCTCAAATTTTGTTCCATGATCACTACGGATCTTACAGACTTGAGATTCTTTTTCCGTTTGGATACGTCTAAGTACCCTTTTTACTTCATCGAGAATTTCTGATTTGTCTCTTAAGAAGACCACCCATGTAAATCTGGTAAAGTCATCAACAATTACCAGAATGTACTTCTTGCCACCTCAACTCTCCGTTCTAGTTGGTCCAATGAGATTCATGTGGAGAAGTTCGAGCGGTTTAGATGTGGCATTGGAGTTCATCTTTTTGTGAGTACTCCTGGTTTGTTGGCCAATCTGACATTCGCCACATATTTTGTCTATTTTTTGTATTTTAGGTAGACCTTTTACCAACTCTCTTTTACTCAATCTATACAAGTTGCGGTAGTGTACACGTCTGAGGCGTTTATGCCATAATTTATTCTCATTGGTATAGACCATGTAACACGATAGATTAGATGAGCTTGAATCACATACAATATAGCAGTTTTTAGAAGTTCTGCGACCAGTTAATATTACAGAACCATTTTTATTTAGAATTTCACATCCTTGGTTAGTAAATTTTACACTATGATTATTATCGCATATTTGAGAGATGCTTAATAGATTGTGTTTTAACCCTTCTACATATAAAACATTCTCAAATAGAGGTAGGTTAAGGAGTTGAACCGTACCTTGGCCAACAATTCTGCAGTTGCTACCATCACCGAATGTGACTGAACCATCAGTCATGTCTTTAAGATTGGTGAACAAACATTTGTTGCCTGTCATATGTCTGGAGCAACCACTGTCTATGTACCACTTTGAATGGCTCGAAGCTTTGAAAGCGGTGTGAGTAACCAAGCAAGTAACCTTAGGAACCCATTTCATTATAGTCTTGGGTTTAGAGTACAGTTGGTCTTCTTATGTTTATAGTTGTTATTGGACCGACCCACTGAGTTAGATTTTAAGAGGTCCTTAAATAAGTCAACAATTCTCTCAGCTAAAGGATTACGATTCTGATTTTTATAGTTAATATGGTTGCTTTTAGGTTTTAAGGATTGAAAAGTCTTAGTATTTTTAAAATAGTTTTGATTCAGACTTTTCCCTTTTGAGTTTGAAGACTCCCCTTTCACAAATTTAGGTGGAGTATTCTTATGTTTGGAAGGAATACTTTTATCGTAGCCCAATCCAGATTGATCGCCACATTTTCTAGATCAGGATAAGAGTTTTTTTAACTTAGAATCACCTTGGGCATACTTCCAAGTGTCTTTTAAACTCAAAAGTGAAGAGACTTCTAGTTTTAGTTTTTCATTTTCAGATTTTAAGTTTTTAACTTGGGAGGTTTTGAAATCTTAAGTCGCACTTAGTTTTTTCAAAACAATCTGAAATGTAAGATTTTTCTAAAATAGGATTATCAAAATTTTCTTTAAGTTTTGAAAAATTTTCTTTCTGAAGTTTTAGTTTTACAGTAATTTTACAACTTTCCTTGTATAGGGCATTATAAGCATCTTGAAGATCTTCTTCATTTTCATGATCACTATTCAGATTTTCTTCACTATTTGAATCATCATTATCTGAAAAAAGTGAACTTGGCTAGCGTCATAAGGGCTTTAACTTCATTACCCGACTCGGTTTCAAAATCTTCTGACTCAGAAGAAGCTTCAGAGCAGGAAGATTCATCCCATGTAGCCAACATACCTTTCTTTTTAGGTTTGTCCTTTTTAGGACATTTGTTTGCTAAATGCCCATATTCATGGTAGTTGTAATATTGATTGTCTTTTAAAGATTTCCAAGTTTTAGATCTAAATCTTTTCTTTTCATTAGGTTAATGCAAATCAACCCTCTTTTTACTTTTGAAAATCTTATAAAACTTTTTAGTTAAAAGGGACATATCATCTTCAGAATTTTCTAAATCAGAATTGTTATTTTCTTGAGAAATAAGTTTAGAAGATTTAAGGGCGATGGATTTACCTTTAGGAGCTTTAAAGTTTAACTCATAGGTCTATAAAGAACCAACTAATTCTTCTACCCTCATATTATCCGTATCACGAAGTTCATGGATCGCAGTCACCATTGAATTGAACCGTTCAGACAGTGAACGTAGTATCTTTGCACAGACTTTACTTTATGAGATTATATCACCGAGACCTCACATAGAGTTGACAATGTCATTTAATCTTGTATAGAAGTCCATAAAAGTTTCACTTTCTTCCATACGTATTTCCTCAAATTTGGTTGTGAGGATTTGGACTTTAGATTTCTTGATAATTGTTGTTCCCTCGTGTGTCATTTCTAAAATATCCCAGGCTTGCTTTGCAGTATCACAGGATATAATTCTCTTGAATTCATCTGGTGATAGTGCGCAAGTAATTGCATTTAGAGCCTTTACATTGGCACTACTCTCACTTTTCTAAAGAGTGGTCCAAGAAAAATAAGGTGTGACTTTCATAGTTTTGGATCTGTCGGTACCAGTTTCTTCAGTGGTAGGAGGGATCCAATTAGTCACTGTGGCTTGCCACACGCTCTCATCCATGGATTTTAAGAAAATTCTCATCCTAGTTTTCTAATAGGCATAATTGGAGCCATCAAATGGTGGAGGCCTAGTGACTGAAAGGCTATCGAAATTTGACATCTTATAAAGCTTAGATCAATTAGCTCAGGAAATTAATCCAAAAGAAATAATAATTAAAGCGAGCTATTAGGCTCTGATACCACTTGAAAAGGCCGAGCTAAAAGTCCTAAAGGGGGGTGAATAGGATTATGCCAAATTAAAAAATTAAATGCAGAATTTAAACAAATATAAATAAAGATAGCAATTAAACAATCTCACAATGCAGAAATGTAAAACAACCTCAATTGTACAAGTATTGAGAGGTTGATACAGATGTTGTTCTAAGGACAACCTTACACCAAAAACCAAAGGCTTATGGTAGGACAACTTAATTCCTAAAATGGTTTGTGTATCAAAGTCTCAAATCGATACAAAGGAATAAAGAAACAAATAGCAAAGAAGGGAACTAACGCTATTACAACATTCCCACACTTGCATAAAAAGAAATTACAACATTCTCCATAAATGCATAAAAGGAAATTACAATATCCACAAAATGAAAAATCAATCAATACCACAAGACCAGAAATTATAATGGTTCGCTTGTGTGTACACCAACTATTTAGAAAAACAGCCACACAACTACTCCACTCCTAATATCCTCACACAGTGGATATTAGCGTTCACTATGAAATAGGTTTTTCAAGGTTCACTTAAAACCCTCACAATTGTGTCTTTCAAGTGGGCTTACACAATTAAAAAAATCCCACACTCTGAGTTTTCTGGATCACCTCAGACAAACCAAAAGAAAGAGATTTTTCTGGCACAATCTTAATGAAACCAAAAGAATGAATTTACAAAAACTGTAAAATACTTATCTGGATATTTTCTTTTGATGCAGCCCAGAAGAACCTATTCGGAGTAGAAGTTAAACGTAAATGTTCAATGTTCACACTCACTTATGAAATGGTTCTAAGTTCTAAGTTGATTTTAGATTTAAATCACCTTGGGCTAGTTTGATTTGATTTTGATTCCAAGAAATGGAAATACTTCAATCCCTCTTTCAAATAAAATTGGAATGTAGAATACAAAATCAAATACAAAAAGCTAATTAAAGAGAATATAAAATGAGCACTAAATAGCTTAAGAATATCACTAACTTGTATCTCAGAGTGGTGTCTTGATTTTGCTTGAATTGGATATCAAACTCTGAAAATCGTGCTCTATTTATAAGTGCAGAAATCGTACCTTTGACTGGTCCAGAGGTCGACTCGACTGGTCGAATGACTAACAAACCTTTGAAATTTTGGGCGCGATAAGATAAGGCCGTTCCACGACTGGTCGAAGGACCTACTCGACCAGTCGAGTGTTCTCTACGACCGGTCGAGTCCTGTCAGCGACTGGTCGTGTGAGACCCATTTTAGTTGTTGGACTTTAAGTCGAGCCTGTAGGACTGGTCGAGCACTGTTCACACGACCGGTCGAGCAGTCTCCAAGACTGGTCGAGGCAGTAACAAAAAATTCTGAAATTAAGTAACAAACTTAAGACTGGTCGAGGATTTCTTGGACTGGTCGAGCCAGTGCTAGGACTAGTCGAACTTAGTCTAAGACTAGTTGAGAAATAGACTATGCACTTATAAAGTGACCCAATTAAATTATGTATTCAAAATGACCTAACCTATGGTCAATCTAGGGTCATTCATACCTTATAAGACATATATGAACATTGAATCTTCTTTTTGCTTTAGTTGATAGTTGTTCTTTGAAATTTACGAAGCATGAGTTCTTGGCATATGATGAAGCTTGAACTTGAGACATTTTGAAGCTTGAATTTGAAATTCATTGAAACTTGAGCTTGAGGTACTTGAGATGTACTTCACCTTAAGTTTTGAGTACCAAAGTAAAGACTATTTGTCTTGCCTTAGATAAAGCTTTGAAACCTTGAACTTTGAAGCTTGAAGAAGTGAACTACCATATGGTGTTGTACTTGAACATGTATTTGTATATCTCTTAATGTTGCACTTGAAGTTCTTGAGGTAAAGACCTTAGTTCTTGTACATGAGATGCATAGTCTTGAATATGTAGATGAGCTACACAAGACACATACTCTAAGAGGTTTTCCAACAAGTTTTGGCACTACAAAATGTGACAATCATAAGAGCTAGAAAACATAGCACTTACATTCTCTATTTCCCATTTAGACATCTCAACAAACACATAGGTTGCATCATTTACTTATCACGGTTCATCGGCGTATCTCATACAAAAATCAACGTATTTAAGACAATACGGTAACAATCATGACAAGCATAAATCATTAACTGACAGGAAAGTACTGATAAACCGTAACCAAAGCGTTTATAGTCCGCACCTTCAATTAATATGCTTGGCTCGGACTCGGTGTAAATTCTACGTTTCCAAAAATGAAACGTCGGGCACCTAAATGATGAAACTGGTTAGCTAGGTTGACAAAAAACTATCCGAGAGTTCTACATTAACATTAGGGTTGGTATTTCTCTCATGAAATCGTAGCCAGAAGAGGTTTGGATAGCGAAAGGAGGCGGTGATTAGGAACGTGGATGCGTGAGAGAAGATTTTCCACAGTTAAACGATCTCCCCAAGTTTCCCTTCCTTTTTTCTCTCTTTTCTCTTCTCTCTTCCCCTAGGGTTTGCAAAATTCGTATATGAGAGAGAGAGAGTGAAATGAGAGCTAGTTATAGCCCCAGATGTGGTGTAAATGACCCCAAGGCCACTTTATACTATGTTTCTACCCTATAGGCGGCTGTTTTGACGAACAGGGCTCTTAGGGAAGCCCACTACTCATCTACGTCATGGGGTACACTCCCTGGTAATGAATCCATGCCAAGGACATGACTTCGGTGCGATCGGATGAGCCGATCGACCGTGGAGAGCCCGTGTCAGATCAATGGTTATACGTGTCCAATCGGGGCCACAGTTATACGGATGTGTGCAGGGAAATTTTCTTTCTTCATGTGTGAAGTTTGGTCATAAACTAACTGTCCGAACTCCTAAACTTTGTGTAAGAGCGAGTGGCCCAATTAACTTAAGTTTTAGTTCATTTTCTAAGGATATTCGCGTTTCCCATGCACTTAACTCTTGGCTCAAGTTGGGCATTTCTGGACACTATTTGGGCTTGATTCCAGTGATGGTTGTCAAGCCCAGCAGGACGGACATCTTCCTATAATTTCGCGGTCATCGGACCCTCGACGTGCTGTCTAGGTCCGTTACAGTATTTTAATGTACTCCCAAGAGCGACAGGCCCTTGGGATTTCTTCTAGGTCTTAAGATGACATTGAGCTAGTGGTACTCATGATTTTAGACCTTCCCATTTGTGAAAATAGTGGCCCAAGCTTAATCCCCCGATTATTTAGTACTTAACTAAATCCCGTCTAAATTATATGATAGGAGACGAGATTTAGTTATCTTAAGGCAACAACAGTAGCAGCAGTAGTAGGACAGGAGTGTGGAGCGTGCCATGGACCTTTTGGAGATTGCTCTTATATAGTTCTTGTATTTATCTTTTGAGCCATGTAGCTTATAAAAGTTTAAATTCTTAGTGGATTTTGTAATGGTGTTCCTGTAATTATTAGTTGTGGTTACGATGTTATGATCTTGGGTATGCTCTTTATGGATCAGATTATGTTTTGGAAATCCTCCTTGTATGATCTTAGGATTAGTACCTAGTGAATGGGTGTTAGGAGCTGAGAATGGGGTACTACGGAGGCTGTTGGCACCGAAATCGGCAATCGGGATTCTTGTAAGCCCAATCACCGAGTCCGGGGCATAAAAATGGTCGGCCCACCTTGGTGAACTTTGGACGTTCAGATCACTGATCCGATCACAAACGGTGGGCCACAACTGCCCGGATCGTCTGGCTTTCTCTCATGAGATTGCGTTGACGCATTAGGTGGACCCAAACAGTGATGTTTTTGGAGAAATCCACCTCGTCCATTGGATTCCTGATGCGATTTTGGTCAGAAATGGGTGGTTTTGGTCAAGTTTTGTGCGGCCCAAAGGATCGAATCTTCCCGTCGTTCATCTTACGTTTGACAATGATCTGCGTGTGTCCACGTGCATGGGACAAAAAGGACTCCATGGCTAGGGTCGTGGCCACCCCCTGGATCGAATGAACGGTTCAGATTGTCCATTGGGATGATGGGGATGGCTCACTGATCATCACAGCGTCCGTTCATTGCGGACGCTGTGCTTAAACGGAAACCGGATCGGTTCTACGACCCTTGACTGGAAATCTTCGTCCGGTGTGGTCCTCTTCATGTGGGGTCCATTATGATGTTCATGAGAAATCTGCTCCGTCCATCCTCCCTCTCATCCAATTTAAGGGGTTGAGACCAAAATTGAAGCATATCCAGATATCAAGTCGGCACCGAATCAGTGATGTAGTGGTTGATCTATCCGTTGGGCTACTTCTAGAAAGATTCAAGGGCTGAATTTCGACGTGTACGGTTAATTTAGGGTCCTCAGGCCAGATATAAAGTTTCGAGCCAAATGGCTGGTGGGAACCTTGTGATCTTGCATTAAGGACGACTCTTAGGCCCCTTTAACTTCAATCACTTGATTTTCTCAGATCTTTGGCGTGTAAATTCTTCGATCACGATCTCCTAGGATCCATCCCTTGCCTTGGTGATTTGTGAGCATCAAATATATGCCTTTAGTACCCTTTTTTAGTCAAAGCTCTTAAATTCACATTGCAATAAAAACATGATTAAAATAGGATGTTAAACATTATCATGTAAATAAAATCAGGTAATGACTGGGGTTAATATGCAATATTTGACCCTCAACAAGTACCTGAGGAAGATTAATGATATGAAGTCTCCATCATCTAAAGGGGTTTCTATTACATAAAGAAAACTAACACAAAACCTAAACTACTCTAACATAATCCTATGAAAGTAGTAAATAGATAAAAGGACCTCCATTAGGCTAGAAGGCTAATCCTAGTAGACCGAATCATTTAGAGTTATGAACATGTCCTCTGAATCGGAGTTCTCAGTAAATATCATTCAGAAGTGATATCCGTGCACAAAATAAAATAAAAAAAAACATCCTATTAATTTCAAACATTCAAGGAACAATGAATTTCAAATGTCATTAGCAAATAATCGAAGACCACCATCTCCGCAAATAGTGGTTGTCGCACTCATTGTAGCCTCTCTGGCACTGACAACCAACGTCGTCAAGCGATTTCGCCATCTTTCATTGAAACCAGAGACTAAAATCCCTATTCTGATTCTAATTGGCATCGTTGGTGGGGTTTTTGAAATGCTCGTTCGTCTTTCCTTCCTTACCATGTCTCCAGCTCAGCAGTGATGAGTGTTGAGAACCTCCAGTGATGAGAATAGTTCCTCTATCTCCCCTGTGTAAGACCCGTATCCTAGTCCGTACTGTTCCGAAGGCTTCCGCGATCCTTCCGGTCGAATTCCGGCAATCCTCGATCTAAAGCCAACGTTGCGCACGATCCTAAGACGAGATTTGCATGCCAAAGTCGGCTCGACCCGAAACCTATACCTTGGCGATCGCGCCGTCGCCGCGTTTCCAACGCCGCGACTCACGCACCGACCCGATACCCAGGCTAGAAGATGTCGGCCCGCGTTCAGTTCGAGGAAAACGCCGCGTATTACAAATCCCAAGAAAATGTCCCATCAATCTTGTCAATCACATCAATCAAGTACCCATCACTCCCATCACTCACACTCATCCCCAAGTACAACCACCTTTCCCTTAAAGTCAACATTTTCTTACAACAAAGTACATGCTTACATCACTCACCATCACTTCTCTCCCATCACTCACTCTCTCTCTCTCTCTCATTTCTCTCTTATTTTTTTTTCTCAAGCAACTCCCATGGAGCAATCGTCCATGGCTTCCATGGAGAGCAAGTGTGGCCCACCTTCCTACCTCTCATCTCCACCCTCCAATGATCATCTCCACCGTTGAAATACGTCCCTCGGAGCTTTAGGATGCGTTGATGGAAGTGGAGGACCAAGAAGATCATAAGGTGGGTGATTTTACTATTTGATTTTGAGATTTGAGGGCCCCTTTCTCTCTCTCCCTCTTTTGCCTTTTGTGTGATGTTTGTGTGGCCGACCATGATGAGTTTGATCCACACCATCTGATTGCAGGACCCACCACTGCTGTCTGTCCATTTGGACAGGCCTGGATGAGGGACAATACAAATATCAAGTTGATCCAAAGCTTTGGTGGGCCACCACGTGGACCCACCTTGATATGGGTGTCCTGGATGCACCATGGTGTGTGTCCCACATCCACACGACCATCCATTTTGTTCCTGACCACGGGCCCATCTGATCCTGACCGTCCAGGGGTGGACGCACTGTGATGTATATGTTTATCTACACCATCCAGATACCATGGACGGTGGTACCCACATGATGCAGTGCTGCATCCAGCACATGGACCATGTATTACAACTACATGGTCCATCTATCTTTCCAGATTATTTATGGCCAGCGGCTGTGGGCCTACATGCCACGTAAATGATAACCAGACCGTCCTTCCTGCCTTGACGCTGGATGGAAAACACAAATACCAGTTTATTTTGCAGGTGGCCACAGGCGTGGATCCACCTGATGAATGTGTTTCATCCAGCCGTCCAGGTGAGACGGCCGACCCACCAAGATGTATTATTTTCATCCACACCGTCCAGATCATCTGGACGGTGATCTGGACGGTGGTGGACCCGTTTGGACGGAGCAGGGCGCTCCACCGTGATGCATGTGTTATATCTAGACCGTCCATCTTGATGGACGTCAGCTGTTCTGGCCCCAACAAGATGTAAGTGTTGTGTCCACGCGTCCAGCACCTGGACGGTGGGCCACCTTAATATATGTATTCTATCTACACCGTCCAGACAGTGCTGGACGGTGCTGGACCTACTTGGTTGATTGCCACGTAGGACCCACCTCTGTGGAATCCAGTGGCTGAGGTTGTACAGCAGCTAGAGTGCTGTTGTATTAAAGATACATCAGCGCCCATTCTTGTGAGCCGTGCATGTGGCACGTGCCATATCTAAACCGTCCATCTGTCCAGCGTCCAGATCTGGACGCTGGAACCTATCTCCAAAGAAAAAGAAAAGAAAAGAAAGAAAGATAAAGGAATATTTTATAATATTATATTTTATATGTAAGTATATACGTATACTATATATATGTTTGGTGAGCCCCACGTGGGACCCACCTTGATGTAAGTACCTTACATCCACATCGTCCGTATTTGGGCGGTGGTGGGTAGAGCACACAGTAATGTATGTGTAATCCACTCCGTCCATCCATCCACCTGGACTGGTGGCCACACGTGTGGACCCACCTGGTATGTATATCCAGACCGTCCATCTGGACGATATAGGTGGGACCCACGTAGATGTATGTATTAGATCCCTGCCGTCCATCCATATTTTTTAGGACGATGGGTCCCACTGCTGACTGTTATCAGCAAATCTTGTGGGCCACTAGACGTATGTGTTTCCTTACCCGCCCATCTGTCTTGGACGCGGGAACCACTCCACGTGTTGCACGTATGGAGGTGGGGCCCACCTTGATGTACAAATACTAGATCCACACCGTCCAATGTTAGGGCGGTGGGTCACACTACTGGTTGACGTCAGCAAACTCTATGGGGCTTACCGTGATGAAGTGCTTTGTCTTCTCTGGCCGTCCGGATTAGGTGCAACCCACCCCCGATGTATTTGTTATCCAACTGTCCATCTGATGTGGGTCCTACGCAGCAGTAGCTGTTGCCCCTTGGACATCAGCAAATTCCTGTGGGACCCACCTCTGATGTACTTTCTATCTACGCCATCCATCTGTACATGGACGGTGTTGTGGGACGCACCCTGATTGTATGAGGCCTGCCTTGATGAATGTGTTGTATTCTCACCGTCCATCCATTTTGGATGGATGTATGGCCCACCTCGATGCATGCATTTTCGCGACGCCGTCTATTTGATGGTTGGACTAGTTGCCATTGCTGTTGTACTGACGTTAGTTAGTTTTGTGGTCCCATCTGGACCATGGACACCACCATGATGAAATTATTTCATCCACACCGTCCAGATTATGCGGGACGGTGCTGGACAATATTTGGGCAGTACCGATTTACATGCACAATGTTTGTACATCACTATGCATGTACCCATGCTGCCCATTTGGTGGGGCTCGTTTACTGCATGTGTAGGGCCCACCTGTTATGTATATTGGGCCCATGTGCAGGGCCCACCTGTTGTGCATTTATGGCCCCTTTTTTTGGCGTGGCCCACTGAATTGTATTCATGACCATGGTGATGTATATTAACCAGTGTGTTCAAGCCCATTGTGATGTATATTAGACCTTGTATGAGGCTATAGGCCCACTATATGTTTGACTCTATGTGGGTCACTCCTTGAGAGCAATGATGGTTAAATGTCCACATTGATGGGCGATGATGGTTGAATGTTCACATTGTGACCTTCCCTTAGGCCTTGTTAGGCTCATTCTCGCTGATTTCGATTATCGAGGCCGATATCGATCGATTCCGATTGACATGGTCGATTGTCGATTAACGATCGAGGCCGATTATCATGATCGATTGCCGATTCTGATTTGCCGATTCTGACTATCGATCGATCCCGATTGTCGTGATCTATTTGCCGATTCTGATTATCAATCGATTCCGATTGACGTGACCGATTTGCCGATGTTGATTATCGATTAATTCTGATTGCCTTGATCGATTGCCGATTCTGATTGACGTGACGATTTTTCGATTCTGATTATCGATCGGTGCGATTGTCATGACCGATTTGCTGACTCTGATTATCTTGACCACTTGCCGATTCCGATTGACCTGACCGATTTTCCGATTCTGACTGTCGATCGGTGCGATTGTCGTGACCAATTGCCGATTCCGATTGACGTGATCGATTTGCTGATTCCGATTATCGATCGATTTCGAGTATCAAGGCCAATTCCGATGATTTCGATTTGTCGAGGTTGATTGTATAGGCCGATTCTGATTGTCGAAAACAAGTATCGAGGCTAATTCGATTGTCGAGGCCGCGTATCGAGGCCGATTCCGAGTGTCAATTTGATTGTTGAGGCCGAGGCCGATTGTCGAGACCTATGATGTATATGTGACCCGTAGTTGGGGCCCACTGTGATGTATTCGTGGCCTATGGGCAAGACCCATTGTGATATGTATTAGGCCCATGATGCATGGCCCATTTGATGTATTCAAGACCCATGCGTAGGGTACACATGTCATGTATTTAAAGCCCATGAGCAGGGCCCACCCGTTGTGTACATATGGCCCTTAAGTAAGGCCCATTATGTTGTGTATTAGGCCTTTGTGTGAGGCCGTGGGCTCATTGTATGTTTGGCTTTGTGTGAGCCATTCCTTGGGGGCAATATTGGTTAAATGACCACATTGTCGAGGCCGATTGTTGATACCGGTTATTGATTATGAGTATGTGACTGCATAACATCATGATACATGCCCATATACATCATTTGCATGTTTGTTATGAGATGTGGTTGACCATTGCATATGTCATTAGGCATATTGTTATGAGACTTCCTGATAGGCAGAGGTTATCTCACATGAGCGCACGGTATGTGCATGATTGGATTGTATGGCTCATGCATCTTGCATTATGTGCCCTAGCGACATCAGGGTCGTAGCCTCCACAGGCATATCGTGGATGGCCAGACGGGACACCGAAAATCTATTCTACATGGGGTGCCATAGATATCCCTGGGTGAAAGTCCCTAAACCCTCTTGGTTCCAGAGGTTGCTCCAACGTCTAGACCAAGTGGATGCATGAGCGCATGAGGGCCATATACCATTAGGCCGGGTCTCCCACTGTGTCGTGGTCGGTTGGAAGAGGGTACAGCCTTACCTGCCCGAGAGGAGGAGGCAATGCTAGGCTGAGTCTGACCAGCTCGAGGAATGGGTCCGCTATCGATGAGCCGGGCCCGATATTGGCAGGCGGATAGTGAGGTCTCTTCCACTCACCTTGTTGTGCGCGATGGGGCGACAATCTAGTTTGGAGTGTAATAGACCCCGGTGATTCCCCAGAGAGAGGAACCATATTGATATGTGGACTTATTGAGTAGGAGTTGCATGCTCATTCATTCATCCATTCACTATCCACTCGGGCTGGTGGTGCGCAACTAATTGTCGTGTACCTTCGCTATGGCAGGATTTCGGTTGGGCGCGCGACTAACCTGAGATCAGGAGTCTACTACATTGAGTCTGGCTATCCAAATTTAGGTATGGGACTGATTTGGATAGAAGTCCCTTGTGATAGACCCCATAGCCTGCGATACTACGTACTATCATCCCGACTTCACACTCCAGCATGGTCATTCCATTCACACCGCATATTGCATTACATTCGCGGCATATGACATTTTAGGTTACCTGTGTTTCTGCATTTACATGGTTTAGATACAATATCTAATATTTGACTCCTTATGACTCCTCATTTGTATAGTCGATCTGTACCGTGTATTCTGATATTACTCCTCATTTGTATAGTCGATCTGTACCGCGTATTTGATATTATTCCTCATTTGTATAGTTGAACTGTATTGCGTATTCTGATATTGCTTGACTCATGAATTGTCATTATTTCCGCTTACTCTGATAATGTATGATTCATGACCTTGCGCCTATTTCGACATTGTATGATTATGACATTGCGTTGAATACTTGACACTTACCTTGTGCACACACTTACACCACCCCCTAAGCTTTTTATAAGCTTATGCACGATAGATGTGTGCAGGTGATGTTAGGTTGTAGCAGTGTTGAGCTTGGAGCGTGCGGCGGTCTTCTGGAGCTCGATTTTCGATTTATGTATTTCCTTTCAGCATTGTACTCAAATGATTATATTAGTGGATATATGATAATGATGTTGCCTTTGTGATTTAGGTAAACTTGTGGTTATGCTCCATTACAAAAAAAAATTATATTGAAAATCCTCCTTGTAGGATCCCAGGATCGGAATCTGGCGCATGCGCGCTGGAAGCCGAGAATGGGGTACTACGGAGGCTGTCGGTGCCGGATTCGGCAATTGGGATTCCTTTGAATCCGATTTCCGGGTTTGGGGCGTGACACCTGCCACTCAATAATTTTGATCCCAAACCCATAACACCATCTAAGCTCTATTTTGACATCTCTGACCCTTTCGTTTCTATTTTTACCTATGTCATTGACCCATTAATAGTAGTGTGGGCCACCATCATTACTAGAGTCCATGATCCACGTTAGCCCAGCAACATGCACCCGAAATCTTTGATCTTCTGCCTCCTTTTGCTACAAGGAGACTGATCTTGGGCTTTTATCTACTGAAGCAGACAAAAAAAAAAAAAAAAGTGGCTTTCAAACCCAAGTGAACTTACCATTTATAGATTTTTAGCGATTAGAGGACAAGATTCAAAGTGAAATTTGTAGAAAAATGTACCTACAAACCCTAGCTTTGTAAAAACAAGCTTTGGCCACTACCCATAGAAGTATAAGTGGAAACATAACCCTTAGCGTTTCCTTTCACGTACGAGAGAGGGAAAGGGACGGAGGGATTTGGGGGCAGCGAGTGGGAGGCATAAGGATTTGAGGGTTTTTGGTAGTAGTAGTGGTAGTAGTAGTAGAAGAGAGAGAGAGAGAGAGAGAGAGAGAGAGAGAGAGAGAGAGAGAGAGAGAGAGAGAGAGAGAGAGAGAGATGGGGAAAAAGGGTGTTTGAGGGGCTTTGAGGGTGAAAATTTGAGCTAAAATAGCGACAGACCAAATCTGTCTCTAATCTCAAATTAGTGATGGATATTATCCATCGCTTATTAGTGATGGACCAAATCCATCGCTAATCTCCAATTAGTGATGGATTTAGTCCATCATTATAGTCAGATCACTTCAAATCCTTTTTCTTCGATTAGCAACAGATTGTAACATTAGCGACGATTTAAATGCGCAGTTAAACCAAGCCTTCTTTGCAATAGTCCATATCCATCACAAAATCTATCATTTAATTATTCCACATTTTCATGTAATGTCACCAGAGGCGTTGAGTGGTCAGGATTGATCAAGATGTAGCCCTTGACCTGGTTGTCTTATTCAGAGAAGTCTTGACGTATTTAGGCCTAGTCTTTGGTGTACCACGAAAATTCTGCGAGGAATCAACTACGAGAAGATCCAAGAAGCCAGGGATTGAAACTAAATGGAGTCCTTATACCTAATTCAAGTCGCCAGTTCCGAAGCAATAAAATTGATTTCCCATATATAGAACTACGACATAAGCCCAAAGGATCTAGAAGCAATAAGAAAACCCTAACAAGGGTTTCACTGCCTCGATAATCTATAAAAAGAGCATTAGAAGAACTCGAGGCCCTACACCAAACACATTAACTTATCTTTTATTTTATCTTTCCTTTATTTTTCCTAGCAGAGTTTAGTTTAGTTTTACATAACTACTACCTAATAGCTTCCGCTATAGTACCTTAGGAGTAGAAGTAAATTTCAGCAACCTTAAGTTGTAGGATCGTGATTATGTATATTCCGATTTAGCTAATCACACATGCCTCGATTGTCTGTTCCGGTAGGTACATCAGGTACTAATCCTTTTCTTTTTTGTTTATACATTTGATTATCTCACAACTTGTTGATTGTAATGTGCATCATTTTCAAATGTTAACGGAATCAGAAACATTTTTCCTTCTTTACTTTGTGTGTATCATTATTCTTTTGATAAGTACATTGAACTTAAAGTGCTGGTGAAAGAACAAGTCCTAAGTTCATAAACTCACGTCTATTGTCACAAGGCAAAAAGAACTCATTTGGAAGGATTGGCCTACATTCCTTTCACAAATCACATGGACTAAGCATAATATCGGTGGTTAAGAGGACTCTGGATCCCGGTCTAGTCTCCAATCTATCTACCTTAGTGCAAAGGACACCAACAATTCAATCGACCCTTGGGTCAAGCAGACTCTAGCACGCCTATGAATCTCACTCACACACACTACGTGAAAATGGGGAAAAAAAGATGAATTTTGAGACGGTTGTGGAATGTCTGCAAAATCCCTTAGTTTAAAGACGTCTATGAACCGTCTCTAAAATTTCAGACAACTCTTAACCATCTTTAATATGAAGCAAAATCGTCTTCAAGTGTTGAGCGTCCACAAATCATTTAAGACAGTCATAATCCGTCGATAATTCCGGAGAAACGACTATCGACCATCTGGAATAAAAGACGGTCCTTAGTTGTCTTATATGCAGTCATCTGAGACAGTCAAAGACCGTCTACATTAGAGACGGTCATTAGTTGTCTTGTAGTGGTCATCTGAAACAGTCAATGACCGTCTGCATTAGAGACGGTCATTAGCTGTCTTATAGTGGTCATTTGAGACAGTCAAAGACCGCCTGCATTAGAGATGGTCATTAGCTGCCTTATAGTGGTCATCTGAGATAGTCAAAGACCGTCTGCATTAGAGACAGTCCTTAGCTATCTTATAGACAATCATCTGAGACTGTTAGAGATGGTCTGCATTAGAAACGATCCTTAGCTGTCTTATAGTGGTGCAGCTTAAACAATACCGCCGCCTTAGATGTTGTTCTTCCTTGACCTTAAACAAATACCAACTTTTACTGACAAATGGAAGTTGATGGTCCTACACTTACTAACTTTTAGGTGCGGTGATAACTACCACTAGAAGTGGGAGGATCGATAGTGGCTTGGGGACAAATGTCAATTTTGTGTGCTAATGCATGCTTTATATGGGGCCTATTGATTGGTCATCCAGACTGTTGATCTCATGGGCCTACAAGGTGGATGACCAACAAATCACCTAGTTTAAAAGATCCTAACCATTTGCTCAATAGAAACGGATTAGCTACTCCCCCGCCACTAGCCAATAGTTGGTGGTCAGTGCTCTATGGGCCCCACTATGATGTATGTGTTTCATCCATGTCGTCCATCTATTTTTCTAGATAATTTTATGGTATGAACCCAAAAATAAGGTATATCCTAATCTCGAGTGAACCACATTACAATAAACAGTTGATTGAACGTTGACCATTAAAAACTTTTTGGGGGCCATATAAGTTTTGGATCAAGCTGATCTTTGTTTTTTTCCTTCATCTACGTCTGTATGACCTAATCAACAGATTGGATGTCAAATAAACAGTACAATGGCCCTTAGGAGGATTTTAATGGTGGATATCCAATCACTATTGTTTTCTTGTGGTGTGGTCCTCCTGAGATTTATATCCATCTCATTTTTTCTATCAAGCCCTAAAATGATATGTAAAAATGGATGAACGGCATGGATAAAAGACATGCTTCATAATGGGCAACAAAATTTCTGGACCAACCTAATATTTGTGTTTTCTCTTCATCCGGGTACCTATGTGTGATCTAATCAATAGGTTGGATGGCAAATAAACCTTACAATGAGCCCTAGAAAGTTTCCAACGGCGGGTGTTCAATTACTACTATTTTCCTGTGGTGTGGTCCATTGGAGATTTGGATCTACCTCATTTTTAGGTCATGCCCTAGTATAATCTGGAAAAGTAGTTGGGCGTCGTGGATAAAACACATACATTATGGTGGGGCCCACAAAGCACTAATCAGTAGCAACCTCGCCACTGGCACCGTTAGCCGGCGATCCGTGTCCGAACAGAACAGTGGTCTAAAGTACCTATGCATAGCCCCACTTGTCATAAGTAAAACTCTGGATTAACACCGAGATAGAAATGGAACTGTTAAAATATTGCTTGTGACTTTTTCTTGGTCCACGCGTAATGCATATCTATTGCTTACATAACTAATGGAGGTCATACATCGACATGTATTATAATAGATTTGTCGGGATTATAGCCATTGGATTTGGAGTCATGTTACGTGATATAAACCATTTACAAGATAGGTTTCATTGTCAACGGAGGATATAACCAAACTTGCCTACCATAATACTTACACTTCAATTATTCAACTTTTTAAATTAAATATGAGGTTGCTTTGCGGTGTATGTTGATCGAAAATCCAAGTTTTTTTCCAACCTTAATGACTTTTGAAGCAGCAACCTACTTCGTTGTATTTCATCATATCAATTGATTAGATCACTGAATATGACCTGATGTCCATCAGCTATAATCCCGCAAATCCTATAGTAATACGTTGTGATGTATTCACCAAACCTCATTACAAATGTAGTCTCTTTGGAGTGGTGCAGGTGGCATTCAACCTGTCCAACAAGGTCAGGCAATCCAAAATTTGGACACCCTCAAATAAGTTCGTCTAACCTTCATATAGGCCACCATGCAATATGGAGATTCAGTGGTTATCAATTATTTTCTATAGTAGCCCACCTAATGATTAAATAGGCTTAATTTTTATGGCTTTTAATCATCAGTTAATACGTAGGTTAAATGGTGTGTAAACAGCACAGGGAAAGACATAGGCAATAGTGTAAAAGCAGGTTAATTGATATGAACCCAGGTGAATAAGTTTTACAAGCGGATGAATAACTTTCTACCCTTGATGACTTATATAAAAGGTTATTCTACAGGGACTTTGAGAGGAACCGGCCTTTGGGTGGGTGGGTAGGATAAAGATTGACCAGATCCTTCACCTACCTCTGGGTGTTTTAAATTCTCAAAGTGGGTCCGTGACTTGGTACTTAAGCATGTAACTGTTGAGTCCAAGATGGATAGACCATGCACTACAAGACTCCCAGATTGAAAGATCCTAGCCATCAATCCTGTAACATTCTTCCAATGAATGTGTACGATTGTAATACTCCAGTTATATATTTCTGAACAATTAAAGGAAAGGTTTAGGATTTTCCTATCAAGGGACAGCTATCTCTCGTGCATGTTTAGGTTCAGCCTCAATAGAAAACTGGATCACCTAACAACGCATCTTCACAGACCAAGAACTATGAGATCACTCATTTTTATTATAGGGTGAAGGAGGGATCACCATTCGGATTCCTTTCACTTTATCTTTATGGAAATGGAAATTTTTTTGAACCTGAAGTAAAGAAAAATCCATACAAAATAAACCATGCCCATATGTAGTTTTATTGTTCTATTTCAGTGACACTGGTATTTCGGTTTTGGTGAAAAATATTTGTGATCTCTTAAATATACACGATGACCCCCGAAGTACACAGAAAGATCACTCCTACAATTTTTATTTTATCAATTAGATTAAAGAATAACGACCTTAATCTAATCTTACATTAGCTCTTTTCTATCCATTCTCATGAAAACAAAAAAATTGGATTTTTTCTCAACCATTTATCTAATTTAAGTCATTGATAATATTCAATCAGAAAAGAAATATGGATTTCACTAATTATGATGATCAAATTGGCATCTATTTAATCAATGAGATATCTGCTAAACTATTTAGTTACTTGTTGTAATTGTGCCGACTTGTTGATTGATTGATTCAGTCTTTGGAACATATAAAGGCATGCCGGGCAGGATACTACAAAGCAAAACAAAACAATGGTCTAGATAACTCAATCATCGGGCCTACATGTCATAATTGAAAATCCAAAATAAAACCTAGCAACCAAAGTAGAAGTGGTAAAAGATCCCTTCTGACCTTTTCTTTTCCCACATAGAAGAAGCACCGAGCGTTATCTATTACTTAATTATAAAGGCAAGTTGCAGGATTTTAGAATTCTCTCAAAGTGCCGTGTTAACTAACACCTGATTATTAAAATGGGAAACCGTGTGATTTGTTAATAGACTTGCATGCTAACGTAAATAAAAAGGAGAAAAAATAAAATAGAAAAGAATAAAAAGTGTTACATTTATTAGAAAGACTTGTTTGCAGTTTGCTAACTTGCATGCTTGCCAAGAGAAATGAGGATGGGGATATCTTGGATAATAATTCATTGCATTAAACAAAACACTGGGGTATTTTGTTCACACATGTGCATCACATTTTATTTTATTTTTTCAAAATTAAAGCTTTAGATAACTGACGAGAACTTTAGAGGACATACACATTTTGGGCTGTCCACGGAGAAGAGAAAAAGGATTCGTATAGCCAATCGTAAGAAAAGAAACTTTACACTTGGAACACGAGCCGACCCAAAGCCCACTCCCTACCCCAACTATCTGATGGAACCCAACCCAACCTTGTCCAGCACCACCAGGCCTGGGATGATGTGGGGGAGTTCGGATGCTTACTGGTAGAGCCGGTTCCCCTGACTGTCGCTGCCTTCATGGGCCAGCCCATCTGTCGGGCCATTACCTTCACGCCTAATATGTACAAAATGAAAAAAGCCCCTCCGCTTCAGGGCCACAATTCGGTTGATCCAGTACCTCCATTTCCACGATATCTGGGATCGGCAATTCAGCGCTTCTACCACCAATTTGGAGTTGGATTCGACCACCACCTTGGAAAGTCCCTGGTCCAAGCAAAGGCTTACCCCGTTGTGAACCGCATGAAGTTTTACGATGTTATTCGAGCCAACCCCATAGCCAACTGAAAAAGCGAAAAGAAGGACGACATTTGCCCCTCGACATATACCTCCACCACCCGATAGCTCCAAGTTACTCCTGGCCGAGCCGTCGACATTTAGTTTGGCCCATCCTTGAGTTGGCCTGAGCCACTTCACCAACTCGAAGTTGACAGGAGTGGGGGGGACACCGATTCCCAACCCCCGAAGAAGAGCCCGGAATGCAGCCGACCTGTTGTTTGTAGCCTCATTCCCTTTGCAAGCCCACACAATCCACCAATTAATGCGGGCATGATATTTGAGATGGAGATAGTCCTCCCGTCAAACTTTCTGGCGTTCCTTGCTTTCCAAATCTCCTACAAAATAAGGCAAGGGATTAGCCCGTGCAACCAAGTATTCCCACAATCGAGGTAAGGGCCGCCCACCATTGTCTGAGCCTATCCTGGACTAAGCGATGGGCGAGAGAGGAAATGCCAAAGGTGTGGCTAAAATGAGTCCAGACGGTTGTGGCAATGCTGCTATAAACGAACATATGGAGAAGGGATTCAAGACTGGGTTGCAGATCAGGACCTTCCTGGAAGCACACACACTTTGACGCTAGGCCTATTCCCTTTACTTGAATTCTGTCATCAACCGACACGGCCCCATTAAGCAGCCTCCACACGAACAAGGATATCTTAGGCGGAATTCCCGCATGCCACACCCACCTGGCCCAGCCTCTATGGTCACCGTTGTCTCTGCCCAGATTCCAAGCCGATTTAATCATGAATTTACCTACCGGGTTTGAGGGGCCAAAAGCACGAATTTGGAGCATCAGAGGTGCAGAATCCTCCCTGGAAAATTATGTCCAGCACCCTATGAGGAAGGTAGGTTGGGACAGTTGATGGAGGGGATGTGCCATGAGGCCCCAGGAAGTCTATGGCATGCAGGGATTGAATAGTCGGCGGTATCGGCTGTGTGGATAGACTTTCTAGAGGACCTAGCCCAGACCAGTTGGCTAGCCACACGTTGCGGTCCCCCTTTCCAACCAGCCTCTGAACCTTTAAGTCCAAAAGAGGGAAGGGCTTCGGGATGCCTTTTTAGAGAGGGGAAGCTGATGCTGAAACTCCTTCTGCTCCATTTGGACTATGACATACCATGTATCTAGCTCTCATGTACGAAGTGTAAAGACTATCAGTCTCACCGTACTTAACATTCCACGCCATCCTGAGCCGAAGAGCCTTCATAACATCCTTAAGCTTACGAATGCCCAACCTGCCTTCACTCATGGGATAGGCAATCTTCTTCCATTTAATCCAGTGCAGTTTCCTCTTGCTATCTAGCCAACCTCAGAAGAAGTTAGCGAAACTGTTCTCCATCTCAGCCAGGACCTAGGCCGAGATGGGGGAGGCAGCCATCATATGGACTGAGATGCTACCAAGAACGTGCTTGATTAAAGTTGCTCGCCTAGCCTGTGTCAAGCATCTGGCTGACCACCCATTTATTATGGCTTCCATTCAGTTCAACACTGGTTGAAAGAGCTCTCTTCTTACCCTACCCCTCATAATTGGAACCCCCAAATAGAGGTTCCCTGCTGCAGCTTTCTGGATCCTAGGTTCTCTCAAGTGTCCTCACCCTACTAGGGGGCACTCTTCCTAGTATTAACCTTCTGGCGTGAAGATTCCTCATAACCCACCATGAATCTGTTGACTGCTCTCAGCGATGCAATGCCTCCGTTGAGGAAAAGGAGGGTATCATTAGCATATAGGAGATGTGAGATGGTATGATAGCCTCGTCTAAGCTTGAAGGGATAACTTAGACCGCATCACACTAATTGCTTGAATCCCTTGCTAAACACTTCCGCAGCTAGGATAAAGAGCCCGGGCGATAGCGGATCTCCCTACCTCAACCCCCTAGAAGATTTGAAGAATCTAGACGCTTCCTCGTTAACGATCACAAAAAACTAGCAATTATGTCAGCACTTCTCCACCATGGAAACCCAAGCCACACTTAAGCTGAATCGTTGCAGGACCTGCTTGTGGAAAGACCACTCCACCCTATTGTAAGCCTTTTCCATATCTAATTTAAGCACAATGTTCCTGCCAAGAACCTTCCTATCGATTTTCCTGTAGACCTACTGGGCTAGGTTAGCGTTTTTCGAGATGGACCGGCCCTGAATGAAAGCCCCTTATTCGAGGGAGATAAGTTTTGGGAGCAGAGCACTTAGCCTAGCTACAATGATTTTGGAGAAGACTTTGTAGATGCAGTTACACAGACTAATGGCCCAGAAGTTGGCGAAGCTCCTCGGGGCCACCGATTTTGGGATTAGGCAAATGAGGGTACTGGTGAACGCCCTGGGCATGTTCTCGCCCTCGAACAGGTGGACCACCGCGTTGAATAGGTTGAGGCCTAGAATGTCCTAGCATTCAACATAAAAGGCCCCAGAGAAGCCATTTGGACCAGGGGCCCCATCCTTAGGAAGCTAGAGGACAACCTGCTTGACCTCCTCAAAGGATGGCCTCCTCATCAACTCTTCATTATTGATATCAGATATTACGGGTGGAATTGAGCCTAGGAGCTGGCCAACAGGAGCGGTGGGCTTCGCTTAGAACAAACTTGAGAAATATTTGACTGCCTCCTCCTTGATAGTTGCCCTATTTGACGTTTTCTTGCCCAAATCTAAGTAAATTTCATAGGCACGCCATAACTGAAAGGTGGAAGAATCTAGTATTCATGTCCCCTTCCTTTAACCAGTTGTTCCTGGCCTAAAAGCTTCAAAAAATCTCCTCCATGAGTTCCATATGGGCTAGGTGGCGCATAGATTGGAGAAGTTTAACGATGGGGATCTCTCCCTGGGACGACTGCATACGGCCTTCGAGGAGGTCCAGGGATTGTTCCGCTAGCCTAACATTTGTGAACATGTTCTCGAAGACCTCTCTATTCCAAATCTTCAGAGCCTCCTTGACTTTCTTGAGCTTGGCTAAAATGTTTATCATCGGCTGAGGTGATGCTTCCCCTTCCTAGGTGGCCTTAAGCAGAGGGAGGAAAGATTCGTGAGTTGTCCACATTCTTTAGAAGCGGAATAGTTTGACTAAGGGAAGGTGAGGCCTAGGAACCGACAACAAGAGAGAAGCGTGATTCGAGCTAGCCCGTGGCAAATGGGCCACCCTAAATCCAGGGAATTGCGAAACCCAATTGGTGTTACAAATAGCTCTGTCTAACCTAGCCCACACTAGAATGATGCCTGCTTGGTTTTTTCTCCAGGTGAATCAGTTGCCAGAGAAATTTGCATCCATCAGCCCTGCATTGTTGATGACTTCTGAAATTTCAATTAAGTTGACTAAATCGAAATGTTTGCTGCCTTTTCTTTCTGCACTGTGACGTTGTTTTAAGGACAACCTTTGCATTATAAAAACCAAGGGTTTATGGCAAGACAACCTTATTAGAACAAATTGAATATCAAAACTCAAATAGAAAGGAAATAAAGGAAATAGAAATAAATAAATTCTAAACTATTACAACATTCCCCACTTTGCTTGAAATGTAAATATTACAACATTCACATCTACATATACATTCCACAAATCTGAATAATTAAAGATATAGAAATTAAAAGAACATTCAAATCATAAAACACACCGACATATAGTGGTTCGCCTGTATGTTCACCAACTGTTAAACAATAGCCACACAACTTGCTACTCCACTCCTAATATCCTGACACAGGGGATATTAGCATTCACTATCAAAATAGGTTTCATAGGTTCACCTAAAACCTTCACAATTGTGTCTTTTTAACTTGGGCTTATACAATCCAAAAACCCACACTTTCTAAGTTTTCAGGCTCTCCTCAGATAACCAACACAATGAGATTTTTCTGGCGAATCTCAAACAAAACCAAAATAATGAATTTACAATAAATGTAAAATACCTGGATTTCTTCTTTTGTAGCAGCCCGGTAGAACCAATCAGAGTAGAAGTTCGAATCAACATTCAATGTCCAATACTCACTTAAGAAATAGTTATAGGTTCTAATTGATTTTAAATTAAACCAAATTGGGCGTAGCTCTATTTAATTTTGATTCCAAGAAGAAGGAATACAACAATTCCTCTTTTCAAATAAGATTGGAATATAGGAATAAAATCAATTTAAAAAGCTAAAGAAAGAAAATATTAAATATGCACACTTAACTTAAATGGAGCACAGACTTATATCTCAGAAGGCCGGATTAAAATTGCTTGAGTAGTGTAAAATATTCTGAGATTCGTGCTCTATTTATAGGTGAGCAAATCACGTCTTCGACTGGTCTAGAAGTCGCTTCAACTGGTCGTAGAACCAATGGGAATTTGAAAATTCGAGCGCGATAAGATAAGGCAGTTTCACGACTGGTCGAAGATTGCTCACGACTAGTCGAAGCAAGTCTAATTTCATCGCTGTAGTTTGAGTCGTAGGTATACGACAGGTCGAAGAAGCAGTCAACACTGTTCATACGACTAGTCGAACAGACCCCAGGACTGGTTGAAGCTTAACAGAAAATTTTAAATTTTTGCAACAAACTTACAACTGGTCCAGGCAAATCTTAGACAGGTCGAAGCAGTGCTAGGACTAGTCGAACAACGTCTAGGACTAGTCTTAGAACAGACCAAACTCACTTATATAAAACATATGGATTATGTATCCGAAATGACCTACTCTAAAGGCCAACCTAAGGTCAAACATACCTTAATAGTGAAGTAAGGACATTGAAATTTAGATGAATGACCTTGAGCATAATGAAGCTTGAGATCTTGGTGTAGCTTGAACTTGAAAGCTTCTTGAGATCTTGAATTATACTTGTCTTGAACTAAGTCGAACATTCTCACATTCTCGAGTCATGACTTGTGAACATTGCTTGTTTATCGAAGCTGATCTTGTAAGACTTTTGTCTTGTCTTGACATATCATGTGTAGAGCTTTGTTCGTCACATATGCAAGCTTTATAACAAGATACATACAGTGTCTTTGGCACCACAAATTTGACAATATAGTGAAGTTATCAACTATAGCACTTACAGGTTGTCCTAATTGTAGGACTGTTTCCTACCCCTCGGGCATTCCAAACAATGACCTTATTTATTTCGCCTGACATGCGCCGCATTTGGCCTTCTAACATTCAATGCATGCCACAAGCTGACGCTAACTAGCTGATCTCCTCTGCTCCCAACTGCATCTGATTTTCCAGATGTAAAAGGTTATGCTCAGCTGCCTTTAATTGTCATGTCGTCCTAAACCCGAAGATCAGTTTCACAGGAATCCCAATCGCCGAATCTGGTGCCGACAGCCTCCGTAGTACCTCATTCTCGGATCTTAGCGTCCATACACCAGATTCTGATCCTAGGATGCTACAAGGAGGATTTTTTTTTTTGAAATATAGTTTTATCGGGGTTTTTCATGCATGGGGCCCGAATCAGGGGGATCCATGTCGACAACTGGGTTTTATGACTCATGATGGGTCTAATAAGCCCAATATTGGGTATGTTTTGGGGTGTAAGAACATCACAGCGGACCGTATTAATTTATATCATCCAAAACCACTGATTGCTACAATAGGGCCACCAGAGATCTGGATTAACTTCATTTTTCAGCTCAATGTCTAAAATGAACGGGGAGATTGAATGAACGATGTGGATTAAACACATACGTCACGGTGGATCTCAACACCCTAGTTAGACAATAAGGGCACCACAAGTGCACAGGGTACCACCGTCCCAGGATGGTGAGGCAAACACATATATTACGGTGGTTTCCACCGTCCACGTGCTGGATGGTGGAATATAGCACATACAATCGTGGGTCCCACGTTCACATATGGACGGTGAGGGTAAAACCCATTCATCACGGTGGTGCCATGTGGGTGGACCACCAAGGTTTGGATCAAGCTGTTATTTGTGTTTTTCCTTTACCTGGGACAGGCCAACGGGCCTGCCGCTGGACGGTCCAGCAAGGTGGGCCCAACATAAAGATGGTATGGATAAAATACATACTCCATGGTGTGGTGCATCAGGGTGGGCCACACACATCAAAAGAGAGAAAGAGAGAGAAAGAAGGAGATCGGGTAGCGGAGGGACCCCGCCACTATGGGCCCCTTAATTCATCAAGACCACACAAATAAATACTAGAAAACACCCACCTTTGATCATGAACTCTTCCTTCCACCGATACGATCTAGGGCTCCAATGGATAGACTTCAACGTACGGTTGAGATTGGACTTAGATGGTGGAGATGGGAGGTAGAAAGGTGGGCCACACCTAACTCTCTCATGGAGCATTGGACGTGGGTTGCTTGGGAGGAAATGAGGGAGAGAGAGGTGTAAGAGAGAGATGATGGGAGAGAAGTGATGGGAGAAAGGGATGGTGAGTGATGTAAGTAGGTACTTTGTTGTAAGAAAAGGTTGACTTTTGGGGAGGGTGGTTGTACTTGGGGATGGGTGTGAGTGATGGGTTGTACTTTGATTGATTGATGGATTGATGTGACATTCTGTAGAGATTCTCTCGGAATTGCAACATACGGCATTTTCTTCGAACTGAACGCGGGCCCACATCTCTTAGCATGGTTATCGCCTCGGTATGCGAGATGCGGCGTCAGAACCGCGGCGACGGTACGGTCACAAGGGTACAAGTCTCGGGTTGAGCTGACTTTGGAATACGGGACACATCTCAGGATCGCGCGCAAACTCCAATAACATATCCCGGGTCACCAGAATTCAACCGGGAGGACTGCGGAAGCCTACGGAACGGTACAGACTAGGATACGGGTCTTACAACTCTCCCCTCCTAATAAAAATTTCATCCTCAAAATTTACAGAACTGACAAAGGAAGTGGAAACATCATCAAGTATATAAGTCAAGGCACAATCAATCTTCCAAAGGATAAAGATAGCGATTTCTAATCTCAACCTCGCCCTCCCAAGACGTATCAACAACACTATGGTGACCTTACAAATCTTCGGATCTCGGATCAGAAATGATCGTAAATGGAATACTATGCAGCCTCACAATCTCAAAGGCAGGGAGCTATATCAGAAAATCTCTAAGTTATTCGAACTTGGGGACCTAACCATTCTAAGTTCTCAACAATCATGGAGTGCAGGGTAGTTATCGGCAGATATGTGATGTTATCCTCTGGTATTCCCAAGTTATGGTCTGATACCAACTTTTGCTACACCCCAAACCCGGAGATCAGTTTCACAGGAATCCCGATCGCCGAATCCGGTGCCGACAGCCTCCGTAGTACCATATTCTCAGCTCTTAGCGTCCATACACCAGATTTTGATCCTGAGATGCTACAAGGAGGATTTTTTTATTTTTTATTTTTAAAATCTAGTTTTATTGGGGTTTTTCATGCATGGGGCCCGCGTTAGGGGGATCCATGCTGACGACTGGGTTCTATGACTCATGATGGGTCTAATAAACCCAATATTGGGTATGTTTTGGGGTGTAAGAACATAACAGCGGACCGTACTAATTTATATCATCTAAAACCACTGATTGCTACAATAGGGCCCACCAGAGATCCGAATTAACTTCATTTTTCGACTCAATGCCTAAAATGAACGGGGAGATTGAATGGACGGTGTGGATTAAACACATACGTCACGGTGGATCCCAACACCCTAGCTGGACAGTAAGGGCACCACACGTGCATAGGGTACCACTGTCCCAGGATGGTGAGGCAAACACATATATTACGGTGGTTTCCACCGTCCACGTGCTGGATGGTGGAATATAGCACATACAATCATAGGTCCCACGTCCACATATGGACGGTGAGGGTAAAACCCATTCATCACGGTGGTGCCATGTGGGTAGATCACCAAGGTTTGGCTGTTATTTGTGTTTTTCCTTTGCCTGGGACAGGCCAGCGGCCTGCCACTGGACGATCCAGCAAGGTGGGCCCAACATAAAGATGGTATGGATAAAATACATACTCCATGGTGTGGCGCATCAGGGTGGGCCACACACATCAAAAGAGAGAAAGAGAGAAAAGAGAGAAGGAGATCGGGTAGCGGAGGGACCCTGCCACTATGGGCCCCTTAATTCATCAAGACCACACAAATAAATACTAGAAAACACCCACCTTTGATCATAAACTCTTCCTTCCACCGATACGATCTAAGGCTCCAATGGATAGACTTCAACGGTTGAGATTGGACTTGGATGGTGGAGATGGGAGGTAGAAAGGTGGGCCACACCTAACTCTCTCATGGAGCATTGGACGTGGGTTGCTTGGGAGGAAATGAGAGAGAGAGAGGTGTAAGAGAGAGAGAGAGAGAGAGAGAGAGAGAGAGAGAGAGATGATGGGAGAGAAGTGATGGGAGAGAGGGATGGTGAGTGATGTAAGTAAGGTTGACTTTTGGGGAGGGTGGTTGTACTTAGGGATGGGTGTGAGTGATGAGTTGTACTTTGATTGATTAATGGATCAATGCGACATTCCGTAGAGATTCTCTCAGAATTGCAACACGCGGTATTTTCCTCGAACTGAACGGGGGCCCACATCTCCTGGCACCATTATCGCCTTGGTGAGCGAGACGCCGTGTCGGAACCACGGCGATGGTGCAGTCACAAGGGTACAAGTCTCGAGTTGAGCTGACTTTGAAATACGGGACACGTCTTAGGATCGCGCGCAAACGCCGATAACAGATCGCGGGTCACCGGAATTTGACCAGGAGGACCGCGGAAGCCTATGGAACGGTACGGGCTAGGATACGGGTCTTACATTAATTGTTGGAAAACATTCAAAATACATTCCTCTTCCATTCTTTTAGATGGCTTTTCACTTTTCTGATTTTGAGCATGAGGTTGATCATAGGCTGGTCCGACAAATATTCTTCCCAAGCCTCTTTAATCACTTGGATACAGCCTTGGTGTAGTAGCCGCATTCGTTAAAAATGAAAAGGCTTCGCAGTAGAGGTAGGGGCCCTAGGGAAATTCATCAAGAGAGGCGCGTGATTGGAGCTCGTGCACGGTAGATGCTTCACTTGGAAACGAGGGAACAAATTTACCCAGTCCTCGTTGCATAAAACTCTATCGAGCCTTGCCCAAACACGAGCGTTGTCGGCCGGCTTGATTATTGCACTAGGTAAAGATGTTGCCAGAGAAACCCGCATCCAGCAGGCCAGCACTTTTTCATCACCTCTGCGAAGTCTGAGGAGCTACCCTAGTCTTGGTTCCTGCTACCCCGTCTCTCTGAGATGGACAACACTGGGTTAAAGTCCCTACCAACTACCCATGGACCTGGCGAGCTTCTTGCCACTAAGCTAGATCTTCCCAAAGTACTCTCCTTTGCAATCTAGAGCACTTAACATACACATGACAAATGGAACATTAGAGGGGAGTTTTGAACTTGAACTTTAAAGGAAATCATCTGATTAGATTATTGAACAATAGAGATAGCTAAGTTGTTATTATGGAAAACCTTGATTTTACCACCATCAGCCGCATTGGAGAAAGAAGAGTGAAAGCCCAACTTTAAACCTACTTCCACCCTTCTTTCCTCCCTAGTCATTGGTTCTAAGATAGCAAGACACTAGGGATTTTGATTACGGATAATTCTGCGGGTTATCCTTAGGGTATCGGATTGGCTACACCAAGGGCATTCCAAATTAGAGCATTATCCATTAGTAACATTTCCAGAGTTTACAACCCTTCTCTTCAGCCTTCTCAGCCTCCCATTCCATTCTTCTGGATTCACCCCAATTATAGTTTTAACAAGTTTTCTTCCCCAAACTCTCTTCTTTCCTATCTTTGGAGATCTCTATGGCTGAGGTATCTCATTGGATTCATTTAGACTAACAATCTGTTGGTGGTTCTAAACTGATTGGGAATTTGAATCTAGGTTTGTGATTTGGATGTCACTGTCTTGCTCCTGTTGAATCTGCACTCTCTCTTGAGGATCTGGTTCTGGAGGAGCTTCCTCATTGCTGCTACTAGTTCCGTTTCCTGTGAGGTGTTCCACACAGTGTAAGGGAGAGCCACCTCCATTCTTTACTTGGCGAGGCAAGGAGATAGATCCACTATGAGTTTCAGAGGTGTATCTTCTGTTCTGAAGTCTTTTAAACCATTTAGGCTTTGAAACATGACTCCTCTATCTTCACTATAGAGGTGGTTTGGAAGAGTCCCTTGGTTTCTCACATTGTATTCTATCCCTCTCTTCTTAAGTTGAAGCGGGGAGTTGCCTTTTGATCTTAAACGAAACTGTGGCAGCTTGCTTGCTAACTCTTTCTTCAATCGCTGCACAGGGTTTACCAACTGAACATCACTCTGTTGGGCCGTATGTAGCTGAGATCTTCTAGGGATGATTTTTTGCACTTCCTGACTGCCCCTTGCTGAAGGATATGCGACTAGCTGGGCTGTTGCTGGGTTGCTTTCTAACACCTCCAAATTCTGCTCTTCCTCAGTCCCATGCCTGTTTGGGTTGTATGTCTCTGCCGGGGAGGAGGCTATCTTACTAGCATTAGACAATGGCTTGTTGGTATTTCCTCTACCCGAGTCAACTTCCAGTCTCTGAAGAACCTCATTGAGACCCTCAAGTTGACTATTGATTGGGGACAACCTGTTTCTGAGCAGGGGAAGTCTTTGGGCACATTGAATCTCATGCTGGGGGTCCTGACAGCATGTTGGGTTCATTTTTGCATTTCGTCGAACACCTATTGAGCACGTTGGACTTGCCCTTCTTTGTTCATCGTCCGATACTATCTCAAGAGGATTTTTTTCTGTAGATGTTTGGCCTGGGATGCAACCACTTGAGGTTACCACTGCTAGTGTCACAAAAATCTTCCTCTCACCATTAGATTCCCAACCATAAACCTATTGGACCGGTTCCAGCTTAGCCGAGATTTGATTGCTTTGTCAACGACTATGAGCTTGATCAATTTACTGATGTCGACTCCCGGATACCTATTAATTTTTACCCTAGCAAACATTTGAAAAATCCCATACTTATAGCAGGTATCAATCTATATTACATGCCCAAAAGCATTACCTAGGTCTAGTATAACCGACTCCATCCATATATGGGCTAGGATGCCATACAATCGAATCCAGTTTCCTTCCCCTAACAGGTTGAAATTTGGAGACCAGGGTACCAACTCTTCTAGGCCCATTGTTTAAATCAGGGAAGAATTCGCTAGGAAGTCCAACAATTCTTATTTTGTTTTTAAGATGATAAGGAAATGGATACATGACAACCAAGCTATGTCGATAGAGGAAGCTGCGAATCTGGAATTCCTGAGTCTATCGATTAGTCGCAGAATTGAAATTGATTTGTTTAACGCCGTCCCGATCAAACCCAAATCCAATTCTTGCAATTTTATTTCCACGGACATGGGATCTACTATCGTAGTGGCAACCTTCTCGAGTTTCTCTGGTACCAGAACAACTGACTTCTCCCATCTTTTGTGATTTGGCTGAAGGGGTATTGATATTTTCTTTGCCTCAATCGTAGTCTAGACGGCGGAATCCGAAGATTTCGCTTTGGGGGCCTAGGATCTAGGGTTTGCTTCTTTAACCGAAACTACCCTACTGTCGATTTTGTGGCCGTCCAGGACTCCTTTGGTTGCCCTGGCATCATCTTCATACTAGAAATGCACGAATGCAAATCCTCTGGATTGATTAGTTCCTGGAAACCTAGGAATGTACACATCTGCTACTGATGAGGGTCAATATTGCATATCAGACCCCGATCATTACCAGATTTTACGTATATGATAATGCTTAATGGAGTATTTTAATTGTATTTTTGTTACAGGATGTAATTAGGAGCATTGACTGAAAAAGAGTACTAAAAGCATGGATTTGACGCTCCGAAGTCACCAGAGCAAGGGACGCACTTCAAAGAACTAAGATCAATGAATTTACACGCCAGGAATCCGAGGAAATCAAGCCGTTCACGTTAAAGAGGCCCGAAATTGGTCCAGAATACAAGATCACATGATTCCCGCCATCTGATCAGTTCGAAACTTCATACATGTGATGAGAGCCATAAATTAACCGTACATATTAAATTTCATTCATTGAAGATCTCGGGAAGTGGGCCAACGGACAGATCAGCCCATTAATCGTCGATTTCAGGTCCACCTGATATCTAGAACTACTTAAAATTTGGTCTCAACGCCTTAAACAGGGAGACTAACTGATTGGATGGATTAGATTTCTGAGAAACATCACATTGGGCCCTATATGTACAACGTGTGTACATAGTGCACACACGTGCCCGCCTCGCACCGGATGCATGAGGCCGTCAGTGCAAGAGTTTACCCGTCTCCTTCTTAAAAACGGCAATTACCGTTTTAGCGTCAGCGAAGGGACCGACCGCAGTCCCGTTTTGCGAACGGCAGTGGGCCCCACACATGGCCCGTACGGCCAATCAGAACCGACCATCTTGTAGATGGCCTCGAATTCTACAAACCCATGTTGAAATTTTGGACCCATGCGTACACACGTGTGTAATACAGAGGCCACAAATGAACTGCTCCGCAATGTTCAAAACTGATCTCTTCGTGATTTCTTCTCTGGGCCGGGTCAATGGACATTCAAAACCACCCATTCTTGACTGAAATTTCGTTCTGAATCCAATGGATGGGTTGGATTTTCCAGAAAATACTTCTGTAGGGCCCACCGATCATGGCTATGAAAAATTGCACTCCATGTCCTGCTACGACTCTGCCACCGACTCCAGCCCCCCAGCAGCTATAAAAGAGGAGTCTTGGACGTGGGAAAGGCATTGAGAGAGGGGAATTCCAGATCCGGAGCAAGGGAGAGAAGAAAGAGAAGAAAGAGAAGAAAAAGAAGAGAGAGAGAGAGAGAGAAGGATGTTTTCGGTTATATTCCATGATTTTCTTGTTATTTGAATTCATGGCTTGCTAATCTCTCAGCTAGGGTTGAGATGAAACCTCTAACTTGAATATCCATGGTTATATGTTGAATTTACTTTAATTAGATTGGTTTGTTTCTTTCTCTAAGTGGGCTTGATTGGTTTAAATTCTATACTTCTCCATCTATGAACTCGACCAGAGTCTATATATGGATGTTGTCTGGATGCTTATTCTAGGTGCTTGTGTCTGATCATGAATAGGTTCCTATAGAGGAAGAAACAGGGTGCTTTAATGAACTGTACATCCCATGTGCCCGACCAAGCACATGGGATATGTTATTCATGGCATTGCTTAAAGGAATTAGACATTCTGTATGCCCGATTAAGGACACAGATTGTGCTTTCTCTATATAAGTGGTATCAATCTAGATTAAGGTGAATCAACAGACAAAACAAGGGTTATGATAATTAAGGGTGGATTCGAAAGTCCTAGTGCTCTCTCTCTGATGGAATTTTCTTCCCTATTCTCAATAGTTATTTTCCATAAATTTGTGTTAGTAATTCGCTCTATTATTTGTTGGATTAGTTAAGGAGAATCATAGATTTGAATTGTGACGACCAATCCTCGTGGGAACAATCTCGTAATACGTACCATATCTATATCTGATTCGTATACTTGCGAGTTTAAAAATCATTTAAATCATGTTGGTTTAAATAAAACATCAAGTTTTTTGCGCCGTTGCCGGGGACTATTTCGTTCCAAATTGAATTTAGGATTCTCTCTTATCATAATTTATAGCTTAGGATTTTACTAACTTAGAGTTCTTTTCTTTATTTTAGAAATTAACCTATTTCCTGTTTTGTAGGGTCCTGAAATAAACTTCTAATTTGGTAATCTCTTTCTAAATTCTTTACTTTTTCTAATTTTTATTTTTAGAATTAGGATTTTACTTTTTAGAAATTTTCTAATTCTAGAATTTCTTTTTTGAATTTTTGAATTTTCTATTTTTAGATTTGGATTCTTCTTTTAAGTAACTTTCTATTTTCTAGTTTTAGAAATTTCTTTTTTCCTTTTTTAGAAACTTACTTAGCTTTTTATTTTTAGTAACTTTCTAATTCTAGGATTTCTTTCCTTTTTAGAAACTAACTCTTCTTTTTTTTTTTTGTTCTTTAGAAAATTTCTAATTTTAGCTTTTCTGTTTTAGAAACTAACTTGTTTTGTCTTCTTTTGCAGGATTCTAACATAGATCTCCAAATTGGTAACATCTTTCTAAATTCTCCAGTCTTCTCTACTTTCTATTTTGAGAATTAGGTTTTTATTTTTTAGGAATTTTCTATTTTCTAACTTTGGATTTAGAAACTTTCTATTGTCTAGTTTTAGAAACTTTCTTTTTTAGAAATTAACCGTTGCTTAGGATTTTTCTATCATTATTTTAGGAAACTTGATTTGTTTTTGTTTTATTTACAGGAATTGAGGAAGAAAGCTACTAAGTGAAGGAGGAGCTTCTGAAACCTTCTGACATCAATCATCTCCTTTTCCGGGTTCTTTCTTCCCATTCTTATTTACATAGTTTTAACTTGTTTTAGAATCTCATAGTTTCTAGTTCTAGTTTTATTTCTCTTAGGTTGCTTTTTAGTTTAGTTTTCTTTCTTACATTGCAATAACATAGTTTATGCTAGGACGTAGATCTCTAAATATAGAACTAGCACCTTTTGATCCTGAAATAGAAAGAACTTTTCGTAGAAGAGTTAGAAACATCCTATTTGAAATGGCAGAAGAGAATGGAACTAAAGCTCTTAGAGATTATTCAGCTCCTGTCCAATTCAATGCGCCTTCATGTATAGTGTTGCCCACCACCACGGCAGCACATTTTGAACTCAAGACTGGGGTCATACAATTGTTGCCTTCCTTTTAGGGTTTAGACAAGGACCCATATCATCATGTGAAAGAATTCCTAGACATTTGCTCCACCTTTAAGTTCCAAAACTTCTCAGACGATTCGATCCGCCTACGCCTGTTTCCTTTTTCCTTGAAGGATAAGGCGAAAGCATGGTTGAATTCTCTAGAAGTTGGGTCTATCACTACATGGGACCAATTGTCTAGGAAGTTCTTAAACAAGTTCTTCCCTGTTCACAAAACTAATGCTCTCCGTAGAGAAATCACTAATTTCACACAAAAAGAGGGAGAGCACTTTCATGAATGTTGGGAAAGATGGAAGGACTTACTTCTTAAATGTCCACACCATGGTTTTGAAAAGTGGCAACAAGTTCAATACTTCTATGACGGTCTGACACCCCAGAACCGTCGCATGGTTGATGCCACCAGTGGAGGGTCATTCATGACCAAAAGTGATGTCGAAGCATGGAACTTCTTTGAAATTAACCTTGTGTGAAAATTCCCAGCAATGGGACTATTCAAATAGAGATGACAGAAGTTCCCAACCACAAAAGAGAGGTGGTATATATGAGATAGGAGTCACGCCAGATCTCCATGCCAAGATTGATGGCCTGACAAAGAAGGTTGATGCTCTGATGTTGCATAATGGACCTCCACAAACAACTCAAGCCGAGGCTTGTGCCATATGCTCTAATCTTGCCCATCCTATGCAGTCTTGTCCATCTAGTGCAGCATCCCCAGAACTTCTCTCTGAACAAGTACATGCTATGAATACTTTTCAAAAACCTGGGAATGATCCTTACTCGAACACATACAACCCAGGGTGGGCTAGACATCCAAATTTTTCTTGGGCAAAAGGACTACAACAAGGAGGACCATCTGGAAATCCTCCTATGCAACCTCAGCAGTTTTCACAATATCAACAACTACCTGCACAATCAAGGAAACCATCTCTTGAGGATACACTCCATCTTTTTATGCAGAGTTCTCTCCAATTCCAAAAAGACACCCAACAAACCTTACTAGCCAACCAGCAAAGCTTACATGCAAATGCGCAATCCATTACCAAGCTGGAAGTACAAATGGGTCAACTAGCTGCCACATTGAGTGAGAGAGAGAAGGGCAAGTTCCCTAGCCAACCTGTGGCTAATCCAAAGGGACAGTATGAGATTGGCTCTAATTCCAACCAAGGGCAATATCATGAACATGCCAAATCGATCACTACCCTTAGGTCATGCAAACAGATTGATAACAGAATAGAGATGCCTAGGGATGAATCAAATTCTAAAGCAGAAGATCTTGATGAAGCAGATAGACACACTAATGCATCCAAAGTCCAAAAGCTCTCTGACTCTCCAAGAGCCACTAATGTGCCACCCTATGTGCCCAAAGCACCCTTTCCTCAACGTCTGGCACCAATGAAGAAAAGAAACAACTTTGATGAAATCCTGGATGTGTTTAAAAAAGTGCAAGTCAACATCCCATTGCTTGATGCTATCAAGCAAGTTCCTGCTTACGCTAAGTTTCTTAAAGATTTATGCACTCAAAAGCGTAAGCAAAATGTTCATAAGAAGGTCTTCCTTGCAGAGCAGCTCAGCTCCATGATTCAACATAACACCCCTCCTAAATTTAGGGATCCAGGAGCTCCCACCATTTCTTGTGGCATAGGAGATCATAAGATCGGGAAGGCATTGCTTGATTTAGGGGCAAGCGTCAATTTGTTACCATATTCGGTTTATGAGCAGCTAGGACTTGGTGAGTTGAAACCGACTAAAATAACATTACAACTAGCTGATAGATCTGTCAAGGTGCCCCGGGGTGTTATTGAAGATGTGTTAATCCAGGTTGATAAATTTTATTTTCCAGTGGATTTCATAGTTATAGATACTCAACCTGTCCAGAATCTTCATAGTCAGATCCCAGTCATCTTGGGTCATCCATTTTTGGCCACATCTAATGCTATTATAAATTGCCGGAATGGAGTTATGAAGTTGTCCTTTGGTAACGTGAATATTAAACTCAATGTCTTTAATGCAGGACAACAATCCGCAGATTTGGACGACATATTTGAAGTGGACATGATCGAGAGTCTAGTGCAGGACTCCTTCCGTAAATCTTTTGAAGATCCACTTGAGACCTGCTTAGCACAATATGGCATGGATTTTGACATAGATAGTCCCATCCACGAAGTCAATGCACTGCTCGACTCTACTCCTATATTGGAGACTGAAAAATGGAAAGCAAAAGTGGAACCTCTTCATCCCTCTGAGACTCTTCCTGACAGCACAGTTTCTAACTCTGAGAGGGCAAAAGAGAGCAGGCTGCTTAATGTTCTTAGAGCATATAAGGCAGCAATTGAACGGAGGATAGCGGAAATACAGGGAGTATGCCCCACTGTATGTATGGATCATGCTGTGGGAATGTCGCGTGAAATGCAAAGGAAGCGTGATCCTAACATGGAAGAAGTCGTTTGAGCAGAAGTCCTTAAACTATTTGACGACAGTATCAGTTATCTCATTTCAGATAGCACAGTTCATGAGAACTCACATCACTTGTCTGGATTGGTTAATCAAGGTGTTGAGGTAATTTCTTTGGCGGACCCTGGTTATAAAGATTAGTTCATTCATGGTCCGTTCTTGTCTGGCTGAAGACGTTAAACTTAGCGCTCCTGGGAGGCAACCCAACATTTCATTTTATTTCTTTTTTCTAGTTCGTTAGTTCAATGTTTGTGGGTAACATTACTGCAAACCCTCACGAGACTACAACTCGTCCACTAGGGGTAACCTAGGGGTTTAAAGGCTTGTTACATACGCTAAATGCAATCGAGAGCACCTGCGAAAGTGGTATAGGTAGGATTTTCATTTAAGGATTTAAATAAATCGAGAGCACCTGCGAAAGTGGTGGCCAAAAACTTGATGTTTTATTTAAACCAACATGATTTAAATGATTTTTAAACTCACAAGTATACGAATCAGATGTAGATATGGTACGTATTACGAGATCGTTCCCACGAGGACTGGTCGTCACAATTCAAATCTATGATTCTCCTTAACTAATCCAACAAATAATAGAGCGAATTACTAACACAAATTTATGGAAAATAACTATTGAGAATAGGGAAGAAAATTCAATCAGAGAGAGAGCACTAGGACTTTTGAATCCACCCCTAATTATCATAACCCTTGTTTTGTCTGTTGATTTACCTTAATCTAGATTGATACCACTTATATAGAGAAAGCACAATCTGTGTCCTTAATCGGGCATACAGAATGTCTAATTCCTTTAAGCAATGCCATGAATAACATATCCCATGTCCTTGGTCGGGCACATGGGATGTACAGTTCATTAAAGCACCCTGTTTCTTCCTCTATAGGAACCTGTTCATGATCAGACACAAGCACCTAGAATAAGCATCCAGACAACATCCATATATAGACTCTGGTCGAGTTCATAGATGGAGAAGTATAGAATTTAAACCAATCAAGCCCACTTAGAGAAAGAAACAAACCAATCTAATTAAAGTAAATTCAACATATAACCATGGATATTCAAGTTAGGGGTTTCATCTCAGCCCTAGCTGAGAGATTAGCAAGCCATGAATTCAAATAACAAGAAGATTAAATGGAATATAACCGAAAACATCCTCTCTCTCTCTCTCTTCTTTTTCTTCTCTTTCTTCTCTTTCTTCTCTCCCTTGCTCCGGATCTGGAATCCCCTCTCTCAATGCCTTTCCCACGTCCAAGACTCCTCTTTTATAGCTGCTGGGGGGCTGGAGTCGGTGGCAGAGTCGTAGCAGGACATGGAGTGCAATTTTTCGCAGCCATGATCGGTGGGCCCTACAGAAGTATTTTCTGGAAAATCCAACCCATTCATTGGATTCAGAACGAAATTTCAGTCAAGAATGGGTGGTTTTGAATGTCCATTGACGCGACCCAGAGAAGAAATCACGAAGAGATCAGTTTTGAACATTGCAGAGCAGTCCGTTTGTGGCCTCTGTATTACACACGTGTGTACGCATGGGTCCAAAATTTCAACATGGGTTTGTAGAATTCGAGGCCATCTACAAGATGGTCGGTTCAGATTGGCCGTATGGGCCATGTGTGGGGCCCACTGCCGTTCGCAAAATGGGACTGCGGTCGGTCCCTTCGCTGATGCTAAAACGGCAATTGCCGTTTTTAAGAAGGAGACGGGTCAGCTCTTGCGCTGACGGCCTCATGCATCCGGTGCGAGGCGGGCACGTGTGTGCACTATGTACACACGTTGTACATATAGGGCCCAATGTGATGTTTCTCAGAAATCTAATCCATCCAATCAGTTAGTCTCCCTGTTTAAGGCGTTGAGACCAAATTTTAGGTAGTTCTAGATATCAGGTGGATGTGAAATCGACGATTAATGGGCTGATATGTCCGTTGGCCCACTTCCCGAGATCTTCAATGAATGAAATTTAATATGTACGGTTAATTTATGGCTCTCATCACATGTATGAAGTTTCGAACTGATCAGATGGCGGGAATCATGTGATCTTGTATTCTGGACCAATTTCGGGCCTCTTTAACGTGAACGGCTTGATTTCCTCGGATTCCTGGCGTGTAAATTCATTGATCTTAGTTCTTTGAAGTGCGTCCCTTGCTCTGGTGACTTCGGAGCGTCAAATCCATGCTTTTAGTACTCTTTTTCAGTCAATGCTCCTAATTACATCCTGTAACAAAAATACAATTAAAATACTCCAATAAGCATTATCATATACGTAAAATCTGGTAATGATCGGGGTCTGATATGCAATATTTGACCCTCATCGGCTACCCCACCATATCTCTGAAAAATCTTGAATATATCTACTTGTGAACGTTGAAAGGGAGGTTTCCAAAGAACAATGTGAATCCGCCTCCCTGCTCAAACGATCTGCCATTTTTTGACGACTTCCATGATTCCAACCCCACTTGTAATCTGTATTACTCTCTGCTTGCAACTCTGGAAGCTCGGCGATCCCTGGAAGGGGCTCTATCCCTTGGGCGTCCCCTCATGCCTCCATCACCTTGGCCCCACCTATGTTCCAACGGCAGAAACTTCGCACAGTCGGAGGTCTCCAAGTGTAGAACTTCATGCGATAGACCATCACTGGAAATCCACGTCCCAACAGGGGCAAGGCAACGATTGGCGCATATGGAGCTGGCCGAGGAAATTTTATGGAAACAGAAGACTCACAACAACTGGCTTGAGGAAGGGGATCATAACACAAAATTCTTCCATTTGTTAGCCACGGATAGATCCAGAAGGGCCGGTATCGGGGAGATCTAGCTGGAATCATGAGAGATGACTGCAGACCCAAATTTAATAAAGGAGGAAGCTGTAAATTTCTTCTCTAAATTATTCCAGTCAGAAAGGTAGCCTCAGACAGATAACCTAGTGGACGTTATCCCTCAACTCATCTCGGCAGTAGATAACAGGCAGTTAATGGGAATCCCGATGATAGATGAAGTCAAGAACGCACTATTGGCCCTCCCAAAGGACGGAGCTCCAGGGCCGGATGGGTTTTCTAGAGCCTTTTTTGTTAGCAGCTGGCAGATTATTGGTTCCGACATCCACAGAGCGGTAGCTCATCTATTCTAAGGAGGATCTCTACATAGAGCATTCTCTACTTCCCTTATCTTCTTGATCCTGAAAATGACAGCCCCAAAAAAATTCTCCGATTTCTGGCCAATTAGCCTTTGTAATTGCGTGTACAAGATCTTTGTAAAAGTTATTGCGGAAAGGTTGGCCATGGTACTCCCGAAGTTGATATCTTTGGAGCAAGGGGCCTTTGTTACAGGCCATTCGATTGTCGAAAGCATAGCTCTGGGCCAAGAGTTATTTAGAGAAGTCAATCGAAAGGTTCGAGGCGGGAACATTGTTCTTAAGTTGGACATGGAAAAGGCGTATGATAGATTGGAGTGGGATTTCCTCAAACAGGTGTTATCTCGCTTCGGTTTTTGCCAACCCTGGATAAACATGGTAGAGAAATGTTGGAACAACAATTTGTTTACGGTCCTGATAAACGGGGATGGTGCGGATTTTTTCAAATCGTCTAGAGGCTTGCGCCAAGGGAATCTTTTATCTCCTAGCCTCTTCATTCTAGCTGCAAAAGTGTTGAGTAGAGGATTCTCGACTCTGGTGACCAGTGGTAGATGTCAACCCTTCAAGCTCAAGCAAGGTTGCAAGCAAGTCTCACACCTTCTTTATACCGATGACATGGTTCTCTTCCTTAACAGTGGATGTTCTTCGATTAAAGCTGCTGCAAATTTCCTCTCCACATACCAATCTTCATTAGGTTAAAGAATTAATCACAGGAAAAGATGTTTCCATTACTCCTCCAAGCTCCCAACTGGTAGGGTGTGAGACATAGAGAGGATTCTTGGGATTCCTAGCTCAACGGCAACGTTCATCTATCTAGGGTTCCCTTGATTAAAGGCAGGGTCAAGTGTATTGTTTATCAGCCCGTGGTGGACAAGATTGAGGCTAAAATTCAAGGCTGGAGGCAAGACATTTATCTCAGGCTGGCAGGAGTACTCTTATCAACCACGTGCTCTACGGTATCCCAGTTCACGCAATGGCTGCAACCATTATCCTAGCCCAGATATTGGCTAGAATGGAATCAAGTTTCACTAACTTCTTTTGGGGTTACCATAAGGGCAAGAGGAAACTCCATTGGCTGAAATGGAGCAAAATCTCTCTGCCAAAACAGGAAGGAGGCCTCGACATTAGAAAATTGAAAGACGTCATGAAAGCGCTTAGGCTAAAGATGGCTTGGACTGCGAAGTTCGTAGTCGGTAGTAGCATTTGGGCAGAATTTGTTTCCTCCAAGTATAGATCTGCTCAGTATATTTCGGCTGGCAGCGCCCCTCCAGCCAACGTGTCGCCCCTTTGGAAATGCCTATCCAAGCTATCCGCATTCCTGGATAGTAACTTGCAATGACATGTGGGCCAAGGCTCGATCAACTTCTAGCATTGCAACTGGACAGGTTTAGGACCTCTGACTGATATGGCAACCCATCTAATCCCAGCAAAGCTCCTTCAGCTGAATGTTCATGATGTTCTTAGCTCGGAGGATCTCAATCTGCATTCTCCTGCGGTTGACGTGCTCCTAAAAGAATTGGTAGAGCATATCAGCAAGGGTGGTTTCTGCATCTCTGCTGAGCCGGACCAACGCTTCTGGCCTCATGATCGCTCAGGTCTTTTCTCTATCAAATTTGGTTGGGAAGTTTTCAGAGTGGGAGGGCAGGAAAAATCGTGGGCCAAGTGGATATGGGATGCGAGGCTCCCTCTCAAGATTTTAATTTTCCTCTGGAGGCTAATATAGGGGGAGATCCCTATTAAAGACAGGATCAAGAAGAAAGGGATCAACCTTGCTTTAAGATGTGTTTGCTGTGAAGAAGAGCAGGATTTCTCTCCCAAATCATAATCGCTGAGCCACCTTTTCATCTGCAGGGCACTGGCAGTTAAAGTCTAAAAGGTTCTTAGCAAAATGTTCAACCTTCAAATCCATTCCAGTAGCTCGGTCAGTGATAAACTCGCAGCTTGGTGCCAGTCCTATCTTCCAGGTGGCAGCTCGTCCAAGCTTTGACGCATTACCCCGTGCTTGATTGTCTGGGAGATCTGGAGAGCCAGAAATGCAGCAAGGTTCGATGGCATCGGACCGAATGTTGGCGCTGTTGTTGGCTGCATCAAGTGGTTGCTAGCAAAAAATAGTAGCGGCCTTCCCAGCCCCAACCCAAATAAAATTCTCAAGTGCCTAATCTACCAGAACCTGGGGATTCTAGCCCCATCTCCCTCTGCTAAGACTTTCCAGATCGTCAAATGGGCCAGGCCAAGTTCGGGATGGGTAAAGGTGAATGTGGATGGCGCAACTTCCATCAACCCAGGGTTGTCTGGGGGAGGCGGAATTTGTAGAAACTCTTCCGGTAACTTTCTTTTTGCATTCTCTTCAGGATATGGGGAAGGAACAAACAATAGGGCTAAGCTCTGATCGTTACACGATGCAATGGTCTTCAGTGTTTCTTTTGGATATGATCAGGTAAAGATAGAATCAGATTCACAATTTGTGGTGGATGCCTTTAGGGGTAAGTCTAATCCAGCATGGAAGTGGAGGTATTGGCTGAGTAGGATCTAGGGCCTTAAGAGGAGGGGTATCTTTTCCATATCCCTCATCCTAAGAGAAGGGATCGGACCGGCCGACGGGCTGGCAAGAGATGGTGAGGCTAGTCAGGGCAATGTTTTATTCAGGCATATGAGAGACCTACCAATCTTTATTAGGGATTTGTATCTGTTAGATAAGGTAGGTTTGGGAGCGATTAGAGAGTCTAGAGTTGGCCTCTAGTCGCTAGTCAGGTGAGGGGCTTGTATATGGATATGATAGGCAGCCTGGGTGGGTTTTAGATGTACAGGGGCCGTCCGAATTTTGTCATGGTTTCTTCTGAATATATATACATATCCTTGTTTGAAAAAAAAAAGAAGCTGCAAATGCATCAATTTGCACTTGCAGCCAAATGTGTTAACATTTATCTTAATGTGCCATGTACACACGTGTAGATGTGCTACCTTCAATCTACATGTGGCCCACATGTGTCAATTTACCAATGCTGATATGAGCCACATGTGCTAGAGCTTGTTTGGCTTTCTAATTTGGTTTTCTAATTTCCTACGAAAATGCAAATTGTAAATGAGCCATTATTAATATTTTCTTATATTTTTACTTTATAAACTACCATTTTTATAATAATTTATGAGTGAAACAAACGGCATAATAAAATCATCTTGCAGTAAAATGAAAATGATGTCATTACAAGTTACACTAATAAATAATCATTATCCATTAACAGTGCCAAACAGACCATGGATGTTCCTTCATGTCCAAGGTGTTTGACAAATAATATGTAGCGTAGGGCTATCTAAGGATAGACTATCCCGGATGGCCTCCCATTGAACAAAAGCTTTGCTGCATTCATACTGGCCCAAAGACTACCAAGTACTAATTTGCCAGATGGATGGATGGTGTAGCAGGCAAGTCTACCACATCTGGTCCGTTCATCAGGTACGTTCACTTTTACAATGCCCTAGAACCAAAATCAGGCCGGTGCAATCAGCGGACTGGCCAAAACTGTACGTAAACATCGACCGTGAGATGAGTCCCTGACCATGGGGTCCACCTTGATGTATCTGTTGCATATCCACTCCATCCATCAGTTTTCCCAGCCAATTTTAGAGATGGTACCAATGAAGCAGATCCAAATCTCAACTGGACCACACCACACAAAACAGTGGTCATTGAATGGCCACCATTAAAAAATAAATAAATAAAAATCCTAGGGCCCACTGTAATGTTTACTTGCCGTCCAACCTGTTGATAAGGCCACACAGACCTGCATGAAGGCAAAAAACAAAAATCAATTGCCCAGACGTTTAAACACCCACATCAAGGTGGGCCCACGGCGTGGAATCGCCTACTAAGCTGTTGCCCCTGGACTTACCTAATCGGCGCCCACTTCAATGGCCCAGACGTTTAAACTTACAAAACAGTGGAGGTGGGCTTTAATTTATTATATAAGTGCTACGTTTCTTCTACAAGTGAACAACAAGGGTATGGATGCTAGCTTGTCTATTGCCTTGCTTCCCATGCCTTCATGGATTTCCATTCTTCTGGTAACACTAGGAGTGGCATGGTTCTTTGCCTATCTCCTCCGTTCAATGAGAGGGAAAGAGAAGCGGCTCACCAGTGCAAAAAGCATGGCCAGGTTACCTCCTGGACCAGCTAGGCTTCCCATCATAGGGAACCTTCACATGTTGGGCCCACTCCCTCATCACGACCTCCATCGGTTAGCCATGAAGTATGGCCCCATCATGTACATGCAACTGGGCCAAGTTCCAACCGTGATCGCCTCGTCCCCTCAGGCAGCTCAGCTATTCCTCAAGAGCCACGATCTCATGTTTTCCAGTAGGCCAATCACTGAGGTCGGGAATTACATTTCTTACGACGGCCGGGGCTTGTCGGACGCACCATATGGTAAATACTGGCGAAATGTACGTAAATTATGTACGCTAAGGTTGCTTAGTAACATCATGATAGACTCTTTCAAACCCATGAGGAGAGAAGAGCTGGGACTCCTTGTGCAGTCACTCGAGGATAGTGCCCGGGCCCACACCGTGGTAGACCTCACCATGAAGGTGTCGTCTCTCAGCACGAGCATAACATGTAGGACAGTGCTCGGAAATAAGTATACCGATGAGAGTTTTGACAAGAGGGGGTTCAAAGGAGTCATAGATGAAATGTCGGCTATATTAGGATCTTTCAACATAGCCGACTACATTCCCTACGTTGGTGCATTAGACCTCCAAGGTTTTCGTCGTCGTACAGTGGCAATCTGCAAAATTTTCGATGACTTCTTTGAGAAGATCATCGACGAACATGTGGCGGATGGAGGCGAGAGGCGTGAGAGGGACTTCATTGACTCCATGCTCTCTTTCATGGACTCTGAAGAGAATGAGTTTCAATTCGATCGAACCAATATCAAGGCATTGATCTTGGTAAGAAAAATAGATAACTTTATTTATTTTATTTATTTTTATGTTCGTGGGAATAGTGACGGATGGGAAGAATCATTGATCTGCATGAACCTTCACATGTGGCCTATCCATGGACGGTTTTGATCTCTGACTGCCAGACAGCTCTTATCGGGGCTTGGGCTAAGCGTTGAGGGTTGAGGCTCCCAGACCTGGGTTTTGGGGCCAGTAAGTCATTGGTGAGGTGATTACTGGAAACGGATTGGCTACTCCCCCTGCCAGCCAATGGCTGCTGTTCGGTGCTCTGGCCCACCATGATGTATGTGTTTCATCCATGCCCTCTATCTATTTTTCTGGATCATTTTATGGCATCAGACCAAAAATGAGGTATATCTTAATAAATAAATAAATAAATAAAAAGTATATCTCAATCTCAAGTGGACCACATTACAAGAAAAAGTGTTGAACGAAGGTCGACCATTAAAAGATTTTTGGGGGCCATAAAAGTTTTGGATCAAGCTGATCTTTGTTTTTTCCCTTCATCTGTGTATGTATGATCTAATCAACAGATATGATGTCAAATAAACAGTACAGTGGGCCTTAGGAGGATTTCAATGATGGATATCCAATCAGTATTGTTTTCAAGTGATGTGGTCCACCTGAGACTTATATCCCTCTCAGTTTTGGTATCAAGCCCTAAAATGATATGTAAAAATGGATGAACGACATGGATAAAAGATAATTCATAGTGGCCCGCATAACACCGACCACCAACCACGGGGCTAGTGGCAGGGGGAGTAGCCAATCCGTTTACGAGCGGATAGCTCCCAACGAAATCGGATTGCGTGCTGAGTTACTCAGTACGCTTTTATCTAACGGAGTAAACTCGAATGGGCCCACTGTGAATGTATGTGGTTTATCCACACCGTCCATCCATTTTTCTCGCTAATTTTAGGGGTTGATCCAAAAGTTTAAGTAAATCCAAAGCTCGCGAGGACCATAACACAGGAAACAGTGTGGAATAATGATTTCCACCGTTGAAACCTTCCTAAGACCTACCGTGATGTTTATTTGTCATCCAACCTATTCTTAAGATCACAAAGACATGGACGAAGAGAAAACAAAAACATCAGATCCAAAACTTTTGTGGCCTCCATGAATTTTTCAATGGTAGAGGTTCAATGACACTGTTTCCCATGGTGTGGTCCACATGAGGTTTGCATGTGTTTCCATTTTGGGTTCAAGAGTTAACATTATCTGTTAAATTGTATTAACGGGGTGGATAAAATAAATAAATAACGGTGAACCCTACAGGGTTTACTCAGTAGGCTAAAGTACGCAATCCTCAGCGGATACGGTACTGATCAGTAGCTCACTACGCTTAACATACTGAGTAAACTCTGCGTTAGATAATTTTAAAACTTGATCCTGAAAATGAAGCATATATAATGTTCAAATGGACCACACCACAGGCATCAATGTCCGTATGATCTTATGAACCGGTCAGATGACAAATAAACATCACTGTGGGACCTAAAAAAGTTTCAACGTGGAGGAAATCACTATCCCCACTGGTCTCGTAACTCAGTACCCAATTCGATTTCGAGCTCGGCCACTTTCTTCTTCTTCTTCTTGTTTTTTTTTTTTTTTTTTTTTTTTTTTTTTTACACACCCCCACACACTCGCGCCACACGTGCACACCCCACACATGCACGCCGTGGGATTTCACCACTACTCGAACCCTTGACCCGGTGTTGAAACTCCAAGGAGTCTACCACCCGGGTAAGAGTAAGGACCCGGTAGCTAGGCCGCTTATGTTTTCCTGATCTTCCTGTCCTCAGTAATTAATTCTGCCGACCTCTGTCCTAATATTAATGATTGACTCCAGTCATTAGTAGGTTTGCTTTTGCTTGATTTCCGTCTTAAGTATTATTAAAGTAGATAGATTGGCAGATATGTGTGGACTTCGGCCTGTGGATTTATCTTCTTTTCAATCATCCAGATTCTACGTGGTAGCTCGCCTTGATGGATACCAACAAAAGAGCTTTGAAAAAAGCTCTATACGTTGGTGCGAGATCTAATCCATCAGGTTAGTCCGATCTTCTACATGTTTTTCCAAAAAGAAATTTGGCCCACTTAGAATGTGGGGCCAAATATCTAATGGAAAATAATGGATTTCGGACCTATCATGCCATTTTGCCACGTGTGGTGAGTACATGAGCTTTATTGCACATGCATGCGCGCTTAGCAAAGCTCTAGAAAACCAAGTCGAATATTTTAGACATCTTATTATTTTAAAAAATGACGATGGCTGTCCATAATAAACTTAAATTACCAAATTATCAACGGGTTGAAATTATCCAACGTTGGTATCCACCGTAAAATTGAGATCCATCATATAAACTGTTTGGATCACGGGAAGATAAACCAGATTCAAATCTATAGTCCCCAGGTATCATGTTGCAATGCGTCAAGATGTATTCTAGCAAACCTCTATGCAGTAAGCACCATTTGAAGAGGCTCATAACAATGGAAACATGGGCCATCCATTGCAGGGTTCAATGGATGATGTTGCGCCCATCCGCGCATCACCTTACCATGTGCACGGTGGAGAGTTTAGCTCCATCATATTCTATAATTTCAGTATTGCATTATAACATTGATTGTAGTGGGCCCCCTCGAGCTCGTGATCACATGTATCATTAGACAGAGTGATCAAGCGTTTTCAGCCATTAACAATATCATAAAAGCTTGGATTTTCTTTTGAAATTATTTTTCAGTAGATGAAGATATCTTTTAAGTACATAGACCAAACTTGCAATCATTTCTTGCAGGACTTGCTTGCGGCTGCGATGGACTCGTCAGCAGCAGTGATGGAATGGACCCTCGCGGAGCTCCTCGAGCATCCGCAGGTGCTGAAAAAGGCTCAAGAAGAGTTAGAAACTGTCGTTGGCATGGATCGGATGGTGGAGGAAACGGACCTAGCAAACTTGGAATACTTGGACATGGTTATCAAGGAAAGCTTACGGCTTCACCCAGTGCTCCCATTGCTCATCCCTCATCAATCCACCGAGGATTGCACGGTAGATGGGTACCATATTCCCAAGGGATCACAACTCATCATAAACACATGGGCGATTGGGAGGGACCCAAATGCGTGGACCGATCCTGAAGAATTCAACCCTGAAAGGTTCAAAAGTACAGGAATAGATGTGAGGGGTCATGACTTCCAACTTTTACCATTTGGGTCCGGACGTAGAGGTTGCCCAGGAATGCAGTTGGGCCTCACAGTAGTCAGATTCGTGCTGGCCCAGTTGGTGCATTGCTTCAATTGGGAGCTTCCGACCGGCATGCAGCCTGCTGACCTGGACATGACCGAAAAGTTTGGCCTTGTGGTCCCGATGGCCAACCATGTATTTGCCATTCCGACATATCGGCTTCGCCATGCTAGTTAGTGGGAAGTAAACGTTGGCGCTATGAATGTGATTTTGCTTAGGTTGTGTGTGCATGTATATGAAAGGATAAACGGATGTGTTTATCTAAGTAGATTTATTATAATAATTAGATTGCAGGGCTTACCATGATGTGGGTATCCGACGCAGGGTTGAATGTGATGAGGTCGATCCCTGTCTTCCTCAAGGATAACTACTTCGAATCTATGGAGCTGCTCTGAACTTCTCATATTGACTTCTCAAATCCACGAGGAAAATAATAAGAACAATATAATTAAATTCTAGAAAATTTGTAAATTAATTAACAATTGAAATAAACAACCTTACAACCCTTTAAATAGGGATACTAAGGAGAAGTTTCGGTATTAAACTACAACTAAAACTCCTAGAAATCATGACTTACTATAAATAGTAAACTTACTCTTTATAGACAATCGTGATTATTGGTAAAAATTTGTATGTTTCCTAAGCACTTTTCATGTTGGGTGCAACTCCTAAAGTCCAATAGATGAAGAGTTATATACTCAAACTACAACTTACTATAAATAGAAAAAATGAAATTAAAATTGGAATTCGACCGTCTATTTGATAGTATTTCACAAATTCAACATGCACATAGTTAGGTTGGGCAGCTAAAGTAGCTCATCCTACCCCAAAAACATATATGACACGTCAAATAACTCATTTAGGTTTGCGAGATATGTCCGTTTTAAGGTTTGGATAGTCTAGATTACTTCCGCTTCCAATTGGCCTTTTCTAATCCATCTTGGCCATGAAACTGTCTGCAGCATGCTCTACATCAATATTACATCCACCCCATGAATTAGGCCCACTTTTGTGATGTTTGGCCTAGAGCGCGAAAATTAGGTGGACCCAAAACTAAGATGAGCCAAAACCAAGGGAACAATGGACATGGGAGGCCCACCATAGAAACCTTTCGAATGGTATGTGGCGCCCACATGGATCCTCTTTTGCATGACACGAGCATATCTAGTGTGTGAGTGTGTGCGGCCCAAAAATTAGACTCGAGATAGGTGGTTTTTAGTTTGACCAATTGGACACATCCCTCCACGTACCAGATAACTTCCA
>JAJHSJ010000003.1:76202188-76293913 GCA_021015155.1 Magnolia officinalis
GCCGTAATACATGTTCACTTGTAAATGCTTCGTATGTTGAAATTGTGTATTCTAGAAATACTTTATACGTATAATTTTGGAGATGTATGTATCATGATTATTTGCTGTAGTGATATATTATACATGGATAAAATACTAGCTTGGCTAAAGATAACCCTAATACATGTTTTTACTAACTACACCATGTATGTTGTAATAGTGTATTCTAAGTGTTTGTGGAAATGGCTGAATGAGTTAGAATTCTCATTCATGCTCGCCATGACTAATTGTCATGGATTCATGATTGTTATATTGCGATACCCCCTTTGACGAAAGGATTTGCCCTAAATCACGCCACGGCCATTATACCCTCTATATGCTAAAATGTGTGGCCCAAGTGTTTGTGGAAATGACTGAATGGATATGGAACTTGGATTCCTACTTGCCATGACTATCCGTCGTGGGGTACGCGTATTATGATTGGGGCAACTCCTAGTGAAAGGATTTGGCCTAATGCCTATGTGATCGACATATGTCATGTATGTGATGTATGTAAGTTCAAGTATAACTTGAAATGTCTGAGTGAGTAGTAGTTAGCAATTGTAATGTATAAGGGTGTGGAGACATGATTCTCAACCTCTATAAACTATGTGTATGATCTCCTTTGATAGTTGTGTGATTAGGAATTGAACATGTTCAAACTCATGCTTGTGTTGTGATTCATAACATGCTCAACTGCATTATGATTTTAACTATGTGATGCATATGTTTAATTTATATTTATGTTGTATGATCCGTCATGGGTGATGGGGGAGCGGAGCAACGAGTGCGTGCAACAGCCCTGGCAGCCCTAAACGGATAATACCCAACTGATTGTATGATTTGAATCCTGATCTATTACTGCTTTATATCTCTGTAATTGATTATGTTTGGGGCTATGATTATAGTCCAGGCAATCGGTAACGAGATTGAACTCGTGGCTGAGATTCATTTGCCACGTGGGATGTGTTCGACGAACTCGAGTCGTGCGTTGCCTGTCGGCAGTGGCTAGGCCACACGAAGTTGTTTATGCACTTCATGTCGTGCAGCTCAACGGGCGATCGTGCTAGTCGAGCTCATCAAGTAACCCGATCTGCCTTATGCATGTTCACCCTGTTTGGTCGCTACTGCTTGAACCTAGGGTACCAAACTTACCAGTGGCGATCCCCGTTTAACAATAACCATGTTACCTAGATCCGCTAAGTCGCATGAGCCGGGCATGGTGGTATGGGACACCGTGGTTGAGCTGTCGGCCTACGCTGGGGCCATGTGCCTCCCCGTAGTGACCATTGCGCAATCAACTCGTGACCGAATATGGTGGTATGGGACACTGTATTCGAGCTGTCGATACTTCGGCGAGAGCCGAGTACGGTGAGATCTGTGCTCGTGCTGACGGGCGACGAGTCCTCCGTGGTATCATCGAGTACACTCCAAGGGTCTGTGATTGGCCACGAGTCTTTCACAGCAACTAGAGTGTGAGTTGAGCCGAGTACGGTGAGACCTGTACTTGAGCTGACGGCTAGTGATTGAGCCGAGTACGGTGAGACCCGTACTCGAGCTGACGGCCAGCAATTGAGCCGCATACGGTGAGATCTGTATCCGCGCTGACGGGTGATGAGCCCTTTGCGATGCCTTCACTACGCTTCTCAAACCATAACATCATATGAGAATAACTAGGATTGACGACCCTAGAATGGATCATGTTTGGGAATGATACAAGGGAGGTACCTTAGTTTCCTAATACTGCTGTTTGAAATGGACTAATAAAAACTTGGTAATCGTGAGCATCATCGCACCGCATGTGCTTTGTAGATGTGGCGCACTGAGGGAGTAAGCATTCGCGAACGTAAGATGATGTCGCTTGAGGGTGGTTTGACAAGGGCATACAGCATCATGTCATTTCATTCTTGCATTTAATAAGAGTAGTTAGAATTGTTTGATTTGTACCGCTTTATCATTACTGCTTGATTGAATTGATAACATGTTAACCTATGCCTTATTGTTCCACTGAGTTGATCACTCACTCCCACGTTACGGGATGGTGTTCCGAACACCCACCAGATTTGTTGAATTTCAGGTGATGGCGATGCTTGTGAAGCAGAGCCGGACTACTTCTGTGATGATAGGAGGAGTTCTCCTATCTGTATCTCTCTGGCAGGTCAATGAAGACCTGATATTGTATTGACGGGGCTATGGTACATGGGATAGGAGGCATAACACTTCCTCACATTTGGTATATTCTAGAACTGCACTTATATTTATTTAACCTGGTAATGTTATCACACTCTGGAGACTCATCATAGGTTATCTATTTTATCTATCTATCACAGTCTTCCGCTTGCAAATTTAACTGTCTCTGGAGTATGATATGCTGTTTTGGCTTAATCTCACTCATGTTCAACGCACGAATACTGTCAACATCCAATCATCATTCATTTTGTTGCATAAGTGATGTTCTGGAACTCGGGAGTTGAGTTTATGCTCGACCCCCGATTTTCAGGGCGTTACATAACCTGAGTTTGGGTCAAGTTGTCAAGTTCCTCGAGTTGGAAAATGCCAACCTGATTTGAATTTTGGTTGGGTTCATGTTAAGCAAATTTGGGTCGGGCTAGGTATTTGATTTTTTTTCTCCTTTCTTTGTTTCCAGGGTTAGTGTTTTATATGTTTTCCTTTTTTAAAAATGGAATCCGTGTACTAGAGATGGTTATGTGGATGAAGAATGGTTCATCTGAAAATGCACATCATTTTGAGTTAGTTTAGTTACATTCGTTCCCATATGTGAATCCATGCATGTTTTGTAGTTGAAGAGTGATTTGTAAAAGAATCTTGTCTACAAGGACAGTGAAGCTGTCCATCACCACTTATACAACAGTTAGCCATTTTCATTTTCTCCTTCGGTTGATTTTTTTTCTAATGTACTTCATGTATTTGATCTTGACTAGGGTTTAACAATATCTATGCAATTGCCAGATTCTAGCAGGAAAATGCTGTATATTTGTTGATAAAAGCTTGCATGTTCAAACTCCGCAGTCTATACGTGAAGGAGTTGGTAATGCTTTGGTAATTGACTCCCCAAAATTGGCTACCTGTTTAACGGATTTTGGGTTTTTGAGTGCTCTGAGCAAGCCCCACTTGCACCAGCATATCATCAACATAATTTGAAATTTGTAAGTTGCTCATGCCCTATTTGGATGTGAAATTTCAGTTTAATCAAAGATGAAATTAATTATATAAAAAAAGAGGTTGCCCTCATATTGCAGTTACGTTTCTTTTATGCCTAATTTGATAAGTAACGTCATTGTGCTTTTTGGGTCCTAATTGAAGAAAATTGCCAATTTGGGTTTTATTTTTTGTTTCTTTTCCCTGATTTACTAGACCAGTAATTGCAATTGAATTCAAAATTGTATCCAAATGCGATTGCAGTTTTTGGGCCCTCATCGAAGAAACCCACCATGTACCAAAAACCAGGGCTTCAACATTGAGCTAAAATTCGATGACAATATAGTCTATCAAGATGAAGAGCTTATACATGTTCTTCAAGAAATCTTGCTCATAACTTTTTAAAATCAGAGATTTTTTTATTGAACATTGTCAAATACATGAATTTCTTAAATGGGCATCTGTTTATTCTCATCATCATCACCATGATCATGAAGAACATGACCATAAACAGAAGTCAGTATATGCTCTTTGATCCTTTGCATTTTGGTTGAAAAGAAGATGCTTCTCTCCTCATTGTATAGTGATGACACTGCGAACTGATGTTGGGTTGTTCTTCTTTTAATGGGTATATTTCATATTTCTCATTTGTAGTTTCAGTCACAGAATCAAATGTTGGGTTGTTCTTCTTTGATGAAAAAATATGAGAATTTTATAAATTTTCTTTTTCTTTTCTTTATCGTTCTTCTTCCTTTTTTCTTTTTTTTTTCTCTGTAAAGCTTGTTGGTCCTAATGAGATTTCTAAGCATCATGGGCATTTCGTTTGGATGCTCGGCTTCAGGAGAGTGTCCGCAAATTGTTGATATTGGAGAACTATATAATGTTACTACAACCTTCTCCTGCGTCATGACTATTACACCTTTAGCAATGGAGAATATGTGAAATTTGGGTTAGGTGAATTAGAGCAATGGTGTGTGCAAGACAGATATGTATGTATATATATATGTATGTATATATATATATATATATATATATATATATATAGGAAAACACTTATTGTTTGCCCTTCAATTGCAGCAGTATGATGCTTTGTATCCTTTCATGCTTTGAAGTTTCGCTGTTGGGGGTCTGTATGCACTTCCACCTCCAGGTTTTGGGGTAGGTGCTTAAATTGTTCTTTGTCATCTCACTCACTGATCCATATTTTACTTTCTATTTCAGTGACATTTCCTCAGGCAGGGTTGCTTAGGCAATGTGTCGGTACTGTAAATGATCTCCAACTTATCTTGTTTTGAATACCCAGAATGCTTGCTCACTTTTTATCCTTTTTTTGAGGAAAGTCCGATCTCTGTTTTATACATTCATGATCTTATTTCTTCTACTCTCTTTTTTCTCCTTTTCTTTTTCTTTGTTCCTTTTTTTTTTCTTCTTAATCTGTAGATGGGAAATGTTGTAGCTATTGCAGCTGCATTTTTGTTACAAAGTTGTCAGTGTTTTAATCATGCCGAGATATGTGTTACAGGCCCTCCGTAAACAGCCTTTGAAAATTTATGGTGATGGAAAACAAACACGAAGCTTTCAATATTTTTCTGATATGGTTCTTTACTCTTTCTTTTAAGACTTTATAATTGAAAATGTGTTGTGGGCTCACTGTCTTTCCCGAAAATGGCATACCTTCCTCAATTCCAACTACTGTGATAGAATACCTTTCTTCAATCCCATGGTTAATGATTAGTTGTATGTCTAGCCATTGCTGATTAATGTCAAATATAATCTTTATATTTTATGATGGAAGTTTGCATAATTCATGGGTAAGTGACTTCTGTTCCCATTACACCGTAAAACTTGGCTATGATTAATTCTTTTAGAAATAAATTTTTGTAGCCCATTCTTCCAAAAAAAAAAAGATAGGTTCCAAGGCCCTTGGCTCACATTTGGGTTAGAAAACGCACACCCAACTTGAAATCAGGTTTGTTTTAGGAAAAAGGTTGGATTTGGAATAATCATGTGTATTTGGGTCGAGTTGGTTCAGTACAGAGGAATTTGCATTGGTTTCAGTTTGGGCATCTCAGTTGAAACTTAATTATTCAAGGAAACTTATTTCAAACAAGCTCTCAACTTGAGAAACAACATCTCTTGTTCTGAAACTTAACATCAAATTCTTGCCACCAGACCTTCTTGCCATCAGGTGGAAGCTTCACTTTCAGAAACTTAGCAGCAAGGAAGATGGCACCAGCTGCAATATGATGGGGCTTAAATTGCAGGCAGAGTGATTTCCGCAGCCTGCATTAGCCTCTCCAGTGTGTAAAAAATAGATTGATAATGAAGTGATTGAGAGAGAGCCCTGACCAACTGGTTCTCTGTAGATGGCCTTTGGCCTACATTTTTCCTCTACAGATTGATACAAATAGAGAGAGAGAGAGAGAGAGCCCTGACTAGTGTGTAAAAAATAGCCTGCATTTTTTGGGAATCTGTTTGAAATGAAGTGATTTTTTGTTTTTTCGTTTCTATAATTTTTTTTGTTGCTTCTATCTTAGTTTGGTGGTAGTTATGTCTTGGATTTATTTAGATTATTCCATTGTGTTTTATATATGCCATCCAATATGCGGCCCACTGTTAAGTTGCAGTTCTGCAGTGCTCCCTATGGAATGTGAATAGATTGGGCAGATTTTAGATCATACGAAAAATTCAGATTTATGTTTTTGTGAAATTATTTTGCTGATTCAATGCATCTATTTTGTAGACAGTATTTCTGTAGACCTTCCACACTGGTCAAGGAGTTCTTAAACCAAGTGATGGTCTATTGTGGCTGGTATGGATTTGGAAAACCATCATTTGTCTCTGCAGTTACTTTGGGTGCTGCTGGAATTAAAAAGCTACTTGTAAGCAAAGAAATAGATGTCACCCAGTTGCACGTATTGCAGGGGACTTACGGACTTTGATGAACCATGTTACTATTTCAGTCAAAGGATTGTTGAGACATCTTCACTGAGTTTTGAATGTGATGTATTTGACTATGACACTCAAATTATATGCCAAACATCAAGACAACAAAAGGCATTATTTTCTAGTTAAACCACCCTCTACAGGTAAGCTGCCATCATTTGGTCCTATGATGGAAGCTTGCTTGCTTGAGGCATATGATATGTCGTATTATTGAACTTTAAATGGTACTGATTTTGCATTTGGTTTCTCGTCTGTTTGCTGAGTGGTGTCGGATTTGTGAACTTCCTGGAAATACCGATGTCACTTATACCCATTATATCTCACATTCTTCAGTCGAAATTGATTGTTTGAATTCATTCAGGGTAATTTCTTGTTCTTATCATTCTAGTTTTCTGGTATTTCACATGATCATCTTATTTTTTGGAGGTTGCATGAAATGACCTTTTTGAATTGTGAAATTGTTTCAGGCATCAGAAAAATCTTTGCAGGCTCAAAAATGTGCCGAACCTCACTTAAAAACAGTTAAAACTGTGAGTTACTGCTACAGATGTAAATTGTAATGTGAAACAATTGCTATGTCCATTGCATTTTCCCAAGCAGAAATTTCTGCTACTGCAATGGCTAGCTTGTTGCATGTAAGATAGACTCATTTGTCATTGACTGGTTTAGTCTAAACTGAATTTAGTCTTATCTCTTGATCAATATTACCTATGTTGGGCTCATGATCTTGATGAGATTTCATTCTTCTTTCCCAAAGTTTTTCTTTTCGATAACTATTGCTATAGCTATCAAACACTTTGGCTGGTTGTCTCCTTTTATTATAACTGTTTCTTGGAGGGTGTCGACCATGATATGTTATTACTTCAACCATTTGTTCTTCAGTCTTTTACTGGGAACTGGTAGTTCAGCTTCAATTGATTCAATTGAATCTTCAATGCTAGGTATTTCATATCCATAATCTAATGGATATTCTAGCACACTAGTGACATATGCAATTGCTGTGTTAATAGCTGAGTTATATGGTCACATGTTTCCCAATCTTTTTCAAGTTTGGATTTTATTATCCTTAAATCTTCATCTAAGGGTAACTGTAATTCTTGCATTCTCAATTGATGAGATTGCTTCATTCTTCTTCTCGATTTGGATTACTTAAATCTTCATCGAAAAGATCTTGCTAGAATCTTCTTGAAGGTCCAGCTCTTAAGCTATTTGGCCTTAATAGTCTTATGATAAGACCATCTCGGGTGTTTAGCTTGTAATTGACTTCATTAGTTTCTCCTATTTGTACAGGAACTTGCTGATGCTTGAAGTCAAACATCTATGTTTGCCCAAAACAGCAAATGGTCTTGTATCAAGAACTTCAACGATCATTTTACATTACATCAAGCTTGAAAGCACCAAATAAACTGAAGTATTTTGCATTATGAGTAAAAGAACCAAAGCAAACATTTCTACAGAAACCCACCAATAGTGAAATTTGATCTCCTGAAACCAAAAAGGATCAAACCATAAGAACCAAAGCATAGACTCTACTATTTACAAACAATGCATACAGGAAAATTCCAGTGTCCTCATGTAGGGATTGGGAAATAAAGTCAATTCTCTATATAGTAGTAAAAAAGGGAGTGAAGAAATTCACGTCCAACTATATTAGAAGCAATAGTTTGAAAAAAGAGAAAACTTCCTTCACTAAAAAAAGAAAAGAAACTAAAAGAAACGACACATGAATTTTCCAACCCAAACCTCTTTATTTATGCTTCTACAAAGTACCCACTGTAACTCTCTCTGGATCTCTTTTACCTAAGCTAAGACAACCCAAATCCAATTGAATAAAAATTCAAGATAAAGACTTGACTATACTATTCAAGGATTGAATGCTTGCCATATATAGCAAATCCTTGCCAAATATAGCAAATCAACACTTACCTAAAACCTTTTACACAATAAAATGTGTGACCAAATCAACATTCTTGTTTCAATCCAGCACCCAAACACTCCTACTACACAAACAAAATCAAAACCAAACAGATATAGAAAACCCAATTCAAGATCATACCACAAAAAAAAAAAAAAAAAAAAAAAAAAAAAAAACCTCAGCTGAAACCACCCAAAACAGCAACGAAGACCAAAACCCATCACCCAAAAGAAAAACATTAGTCAAACAACAAATCCAACCCAAATTCAAAAAGCAAGAAAACAACAAAAGAAACCAAAAAAAAATATAAAAATCTCAATTTTTGTTGACTTCTATCGCGAAGTCACAATCTCAAGATCAGATTGGCCGAACAATCTCTGATTCAGGTACACTGTTTTGTGGAAATAGCATTGTTGGATATTTTTTAGCCATCCAGTAAATGTCCACCAATCCAATAGTCAGATTATTGAATTTGGGCAGTTTATTTTGAATACTGTATGCTACATGCTACAACCCAAAGAGAAAACTTTGATACTCTGGCAGAGGGTAGTAGATGATCCATATGCCAATTTAGATCCATCATGAACAACAATCATTCTTATTTGGGTACCTGATCATTGGATAGGAGGGACAGTATTGGATGGTCAGAAATGAAAAACACCCGAAAAACTATAGTAGATGACACTTACCACCAAAAAATGTCAAGAGGAATTTTCTTTGGAGTCATTGGAGACTCTTGGTGACTCTTTTCTAAAATATGCAGTTAGTCAACAACTATTCAGAGATCATGAGCATCATCATGAGGGCCTTCTTAGTGCTAAGAAGGAGAAAATGATATCAAACAGCGCCCTTTGTGAGTTGGGATGCAAACAGAAACTGCAGGTATTTTACTGCCAAGTAACTAAAGTGCATGGAAATTTGCAGATGGCATCATCTTCCTTATGTATGGATGTTGTAGCTTTGATAACGATGTTTAATTTGTGACTTTAAGATTGACAACATGGATTCAAAATTGCATGTTACAATACCCTTTCATATATAGGTCCATCTGTTTTTTTTTTTTTTTAATATTTTTTTATTTCCTTCTTTTTGCTCACTTCGTTCCCAGTTATGCTTTACAAACAGTCTTAAGGTGTTTGTTAGTTCATTTATCTAATGCCTCACTATATTTCTTCTGAATATAAAGGATTTCACTTATTTGCTGTCTATATAATTTTTAATCAGCACTATACTTTTTCAGAGATTGATTCTAACCGTAAATTTTGGCAGTCACATAAGCAATTTGACACAATCCATTTTGGGTGGTATGCTTTTGGATTGCATCTCTTTGAAGATAATCCATTTACTTAAAATGAAGCCACTTTCTCAAGCTTTCCCATCTTTTCATGTCTATCTTTAGAACCCCCATCAATATAGCAAATTAAATTGAAAGAATCCAACATGATTTCTCTTGGGCTTAAGTCATTAACTAGAGAGACCATTATTGAAGTCCTGGTTGTTATCTAACATTACCATTGAAATGAGAGACTTAAATTGATTCGTTAAAAATTACTTTTTTTCCCACATTCAACGAGATGGAATCAAGAAGCTGATTCATTTCCTTAAGCTGATTTGAATGGAGTTGATCCCTATGCTTGGCAATGTTAGTTTTCACATGGAGAAGAAGGAGAAGAATTGGAAAATTTGGGAGAATGGGTTGTGTAGATGTTAGGCAATGTACACATGCACGCACTCAGACACACTTTTTCCACACTACGTGGTACATGGTATATTTAGTAGATACTATCAACAACATGACCCAGTGTAACACACTTATGGTCGTTGTCTCTTGCATTCAGGTTTATGCAAATGCTCCAGGATTGTTGCTGCGGATTGATGTTTGGGGTAAGGTGAGTTATTACCAATGTTTTTCATTCAATCAGCAACCCATCCAAATTGACTGATTTTGACCTAGGCACCTAGTTGAGTACATGGAGTAAATAACCTGGTGGGAGTTACTAAAAACACGCCAAATCAATGAAAAGCCAGTTTGATTTTTCTAGGTCAATCATTGTTGGGCAGGTGGACTTGGTTTTGGCTTTCAATAGTTCCATTCTATTTGAAATCATTGTTTCTAATACAATACATTTATCTCATGAATAATATTAATAAGTACATACATAGATACATGTGTGCATGTATACATGATTCTGAATGGAATTGGATGCATGCATGTAAGTATCTATGTATGGATGTACGTATTTATGCATGTATAGATGGATGGATCAGAATGCGGAAAACCTAAACCTTCATGGGAATGTTAGCAACATCCCAAAAGCTTTTAAGTCACGTGATCACGTCTGTACTGTACCTTCTTTAAATATGTCTTGCTAGTGCAGATAAAACCTTTGGTGAAGCCAACCAAAGACATAATGAAAGTTCGTCGCATTAAATATACTTGGCATGAGTTTTTTCTTGAGGGTACTCATCTTCCTCTTGGTCGATGATATCCTGCTTTTTGTCATTTCATTCGTATAATTTTTTGTTCTGTCAATGCAGCTAGGTACAACATTGGTGCAGTTATCTTGCTTTGGGCACCCATAGTCTTGGTATGTCTTATTGTCCTTCAATAATTTAATATATCGAGATTTCTTTCCCATCATCATTTACATTTTTCTTCTTAATCGATACTTGGAAGTTAATATAATCATTTACTCTATTTTACAATCTTTAAAATCTTTATTTGTAAATCTGTGCCCATATGCATTTTTGAAGAAACTAAAAAACTTACTCATTCTCAGATTGCATTGTGGAATATGCACCATTATTCAAAGAAAGGGCGACATTCCAAGTACTCACACTCTCTCCTTGCTAGCTAAATTAGTGAGTCTTCTTTCCTTCATACTATATGATACATTGATGAAGTGGCCTAGCCATTTGGACAGGCCCATGTTTATATATTATCTCAAAATTGATGAAGCAGATCCGGATATGCGTCGGAGCTATTCGGATGTTGAGCGGGGGTCCCTGGAATGTGGGAACCGCTGTTATGACCGTGATGAAGCTGTCCATTTCCTATGGACGGCATTGGAGGGGCCTGGCCATTTGGACAGGCCGTGTTTATGTATTTGCTCGAGATTAATGGAGCAGACCCGGATATGCGTCGGAGCTATCCGGAAGAGCGGAGGTCCCTGGAAGGTGGGAACCGTTGTTATGACCATGATGACGCTGTCCATTTCCTATGAACGGTATTGGAGGGGCCTGGCCATTTGGACAGGCCGTGCTTATGTATTTGCTCAAAATTAATGGAGCAGACCCGGATGTGCGTCGGAGCTATCCGGAAGAGCGGGGGTCCTTGGAAGGTAGGAACCGCTGTTATGACCATGATGAAGCTGTCCATTTCCTATGGACGGCATTGGAGGGGCCTGGCCATTTGGACAGGCCGTGTTTATGTATTTGCTCGAGATTAATGGAGCAAACCCAGATGTGCGTCGGAGCTATTCGGAAGAGCGGGGGTCCCTAGAAGGTGGGAACCGTTGTTATGACCATGATGAAGCTGTCCATTTCCTTATGGACGGCATTGGAGGGGCCTGGCCATTTGGATAGGTCGTGTTTATGTATTTGCTCGAGATTAATGGAGCAGACCCGGATGTGCGTCGGAGCTATCTGGAAGAGCGGGGGTCCCTGGAAGGTGGGAACCGCTGTTATGACCATGATGAAGCTGTCCATTTTCTATGGACGGCATTGGAAGGGCCTGGCCATTCGGACAGGCCGTGTTTATATTTGTATTTGCAAGGACCACACCCGAACCCATTCTCAAATCCTATAACCTATAACCAAAACCTATAACCTATAACCTAAATCAAAACCCCTAACCTAAACCAAAACCTAAACCTATAACCTAAACTCAATTCCCTAAAGCTAAACTACACCTAATCCTAATCTCAACTCCCTAACCTAAACCTAAACCTTAACTTGAAAACCCAAACTTAAACCCAATCTTGAACCTGAACCCGATTTCCTAAACCTAAACCATAACCCATTCTCAAATCCAAAAATCTATAACCTAAACCTAAACTAAAACCAAAACCTATAACCTCTACCCTAACACATTCTCAAATCCAAAAATCTAAACCTTAACCAAAACCTATAACCTAAACTCGAACCCATTCTCAAATCCAATAACCTAAACCTTAAACTAAAACAAAACCAATAACCTAAACCAAAACCTATAACCTAAACTCCCTAAAACCTTAACCTATAACCTAAACTCAAATCCCTAAACCCGAACCCATTCTCAAATCCCATAACCTATAACCTAAACCAAAGCCAAAACCTATAACCTAACCTAAACCTATACTTATAACCTAAAACTATTCCCAAATCCCAAAACCTATAACCTAAACGTAACCTTTCCCTAAACCTATAACCTAAACTCAATTCCCTAGAGCTAAACCTACACCTAATCCTAATCTCAACTCTCTAACCTAAACCTAAACCTAAATTTGAAAACCAAGACTTAAACGCAATCCCGAACATGAACCTGATTCCTAAACCTAAACCATAACCCATTCTCAAATCCCAAAAAACCTATAACCTAAACCTAAACCTAAACCTTAACCAAAACCTGTAACATAAACCCGAGCCCATTCACAAATCCCAAAACCTATAACCTAAACCTTAACCAAAACCTATAGCCTAAACCCGAACCCATTCTCAAATCCCAAAACCTATAACCTATAACCTAAACCAAAACCTATAACCTAAACCAAAACCAAAACCAAAACCTATAACCTAAACCCGAACCCATTCTCAAATCCAATAACCTAAACCTTAACCTAAACCAAAACCAATAACCTAAACCAAAACCTATAACCTAAACTCAATTCCCTAGAGCTAAACCTACACCTAATCCTAATCTCAACTCTCTAACCTAAACTAAACCTAAACTTGAAAACCAAGACTTAAACGCAATCCCGAACACGAACCCGATTCCTAAACCTAAACCATAACCCATTCTCAAATCCCAAAAAACCTATAACCTAAACCTAAACCTAAACCTTAACCTAAATCTTAACATAAACCTTAACCAAAACCTGTAACCTAAACCCGAGCCCATTCTCAAATCCCATAACCTATAACCTAAGACAAAACCAAAACCTATAGCCTAAACCCGAACCCATTCTCAAATCCCATAACCTAAACCTTAACCTAAACCGAAAACAATAACCTAAACCAAAACCTATAACCTAAACTCAATTCCCTAAAGCTAAACCTACACCTAATCCTAATCTCAACTCTCTAACCTAAACTTGAAAACCAACACTTAAACGCAATCCCGAACACGAACCCGATTTCTAAACCTAAACCATAACCCATTCTCAAATCCCAAAAAACCTATAACCTAAACCTAAACCTAAACCTTAACCTAAATCTTAACCTAAACCTTAACCAAAACCTGTAACCTAAACTCGAGCCCATTCTCAAATCCCAAAACCTATAACCTAAACCAAAACCAAAACCTATAGCCTAAACCTGAACCCATTCTCAAATCCCAAAACCTATAACCTATAACCTAAACCAAAACCTATAACCTAAACCAAAATCAAAACAAAAACCTATAACCTAAACCCGAACCCATTCTCAAATCCAATAACCTAAACCTTAACCTAAACCAAAACCAATAACCTAAACCAAAACCTATAACCTAAACTCAAATCCCTAAAACCTTAACCTATAACCTAAACTCAAATCCCTAAACCCAAACCCATTCTCAAATCCCAAAACCTATAACCTAAACCAAAGCCAAAACCTATAACCTAACCTAAACCTATACTTATAACCTAAAACTATTCCCAAATCCCAAAACCTATAACCTAAACCTAACCTTTCCCTAAACCTATAACCTAAACTCAATTCCCTAGAGCTAAACCTACACCTAATCCTAATCTCAACTCTCTAACCTAAACCTAAACCTAAACTTGAAAACCAAGACTTAAACGCAATCCCGAACATGAACCCGATTCCTAAACCTAAACCATAACCCATTCTCAAATCCCAAAAAACCTATAACCTAAACCTAAACCTAAACCTTAACCTAAATCTTAACCTAAACCTTAACCAAAACCTGTAACCTAAACCCGAGCCCATTCTCAAATCCCAAAACCTATAACCTAAACCAAAATCAAAACTTATATCCTAAACCCGAACCCATTCTCAAATCCCAAAACCTATAACCTATAACCTAAACCAAAACCTAAACCTAAACCAAAACTAAAACCAAAACCTATAACCTAAACCCAAACCCATTCTTAAATCCAAAAACCTAAACCTTAACCTAAACCAAAACCTATACCCTAAACTCAAATCCCTAAACCAAAACCTATAACCTAAATTCAAATCCCTAAACCAAAACCTATAACCTAAACTCGAAAACCTAAACCTTAACCTAAATCAAAACCTAAACCCGAACCCATTCTCAAATCTAAAAACCTAGACCTTAACCTAAACCAAAACCTATAACCTAAACCCGAACCCATTCTCAATTCCCAAAACCAAAACTATAACCTAAACTCAAATCCCTAAACCAAAACCTAAAACCTAAACTCAAATCCCTAAACCAAAACCTATAACCTAAACCTGAAAACCTAAACCTTAACCTAAATCAAAACCTAAACCCGAACCCATTCTCAAATCGAAAAACCTAAACCAAAACCTATAACCTAAACCTTAACCTAAACCTAAATCAAAACCTATAACCTAAACCAAAACCAAAACCTATAACCTAATTAACCCTAAACCCTAAACCTAAACTTGAAAACCAAGACTTAAACCCAATCTCGAACATGAACCCGATTACTAAACCTAAACCATAACCCATTCTCAAATCCAAAAACCTATAACCTAAACCTTAACCTAAACCTAAACCAAAACCTATAACCAAAACCAAAACCAAAACCTATAACCTAAACCCGAACCCATTCTCAAATCCCAAAACCTATAACCTAAATCTAAACCTTAACCAAAACCTATAACCTAAACCAAAACCAAACCTATAACCTAAACCCGAATCCATTCTCAAATCCCAAAACCTATAACCTAAACCAAAACCAAAACTTATAACCTAATCCCAAACCTATTCTCAAATCCCAAAAAACCTATAACCTAAACTTAAACCTAAACCTTAACCTAAACCTTAACCAAAACCTGTAACCTAAACCCGAGCCCATTCTCAAATCCCAAAACCTATAACCTAAACCAAAACCAAAACCAAAACCTATAACCTAAACCCGAACCCATACTTAAATCCAAAAACCTAAACCTTAACCTAAACCAAAACCTATAACCTAAACCAAACCTATAACCTAAACTCAAATCCCTAAACCAAAACTTATAACCTAAACTCAAATCCCTAAACCAAAACCTATAACCTAAACCTAAATCAAAACCTAAACCCGAACCCATTCTCAAATCCAAAAACCTAAACCTTAACCTAAACCAAAACCTATAACCTAAACCCGAACCCATTCTCAAATCCAAAAACCTAAACCTTAACCAAAACCTATAACCTAAACCAAAACCAAAACCTATAACCTAATCCCGAACCCATTCTCAAATCCCAAAAAACCTAAACCTAAGCCTAAACCAAAACCATAACCTATAACCTAAACCCGAACCCATTCTCAAATCCCAAAACCTATAACCTAAACCAAAACCAAAACCTATAACCTAAACTCGAACCTATTCTCAAATCCGAAAACCTATAACCTAAACCTAAACCTTAACCTTAACCTAAACCAAAACCTATAACCTAAACCAAAGCCTATAACCTAAACCCGAACCCATTCTCAAATCTCATAACCTATAACCTAAACCAAAGCCAAAACCTATAACTTAAACGCGAAACCATTCTCAAATCCAAAAACCTAAACCTTAACCAAGACCTATAACCTAAACCAAAACCAAAACCTATAACCTAAACCCGAACCCATTCTCAAATCCAAAAACCTAAACTTTAACCAAAACCTATAACCAAAACCTATAACCTAAACCCGAACCCATTCTCAAATCCCAAAACCAATAACCTAAATCTAAACCTTAACCAAAACCTATAACCTAAACCAAAACCAAACCTATAACCCTAAACCCGAATCCATTCTCAAATCCCAAAACCCGTAACCTAAACCAAAACCAAAACTTATAACCTAATCCCGAACCTATTCTCAAATCCCAAAAAACCTATAACCTAAACCTAAACCTAAACCTTAACCTAAACCTTAACCAAAACCTGTAACCTAAACCCGAGCCCATTCTCAAATCCCAAAACCTATAACCTAAACCAAAACCAAAACCAAAACCTATAACATAAACCCGAACCCATACTTAAATCCAAAAACCTAAACCTTAACCTAAACCAAACCCTATAACCTAAACCAAAACCTATAACCTAAACTCAAACCCCTAAACCAAAACCTATAACCTAAACCTAAATCAAAACCTAAACCCGAACCCATTCTCAAATCCAAAAACCTAAACCTTAACCTAAACCAAAACCTATAACCTAAACCCGAACCCATTCTCAAATCCAAAAACCTAAACCTTCACCAAAACCTATAACCTAAACCTTAACCAAAACCTATAACCAAAACCAAAACCAAAACCTATAACCTAATCCCGAACCCATTCTCAAATCCCAAAAAACCTAAACCTAAGCCTAAACCAAAACCATAACCTATAACCTAAACCCGAACCCATTCTCAAATCTCAAAACCTATAACCTAAACCAAAACCAAAACCTATAACCTAAACCCGAACCCATTCTCAAATCTGAAAACCTATAACCTAAACCTAAACCTTAACCTTAACCTAAACCTAAACCAAACCTATAACCTAAACCAAAGACTATAACCTAAACCCGAACCCATTATCAAATCCCATAACCTATAACCTAAACCAAAGCCAAAACCTATAACTTAAACACGAAACCATTCTCAAATCCAAAAACCTAAACCTTAACCAAGACCTATAACCTAAACCAAAACCAAAACCTATAACCTAAACCCGAACCCATTCTCAAATCCAAAAACCTAAACTTTAACCAAAACCTATAACCAAAACCAAAACCTATAACCTAAACCCAAACCATTCTCATATCCAAAAACCTAAACCTTAACCTAAACCAAAACCTATAACCAAAACCTTAACCTAAACCAAAACCAAAACCAAAACCTATAACCTAAACCAAAACCAAAACCTATAACCTAAACCCGAACCCATTCTCAATTCCCAAAACCAAAACCTATAACCTAAACCAAAACCAAAACCTATAACCTAAACCCGAACCCATTCTCAAATCCCAAAACCTATAACCTAAACCTATAACCTAAACCCGAACCCATTCTCAAATCCAAAAACCTAAACTTTAACCAAAACCTATAACCTAAAACTGAGCCCATTCTCAGATCCCAAAACCTATAACCTAAACCCAAACTCATTCTCAAATCCCAAAACCTATAACCTAAACCTAAACCTTAACCTTAACCTAAACCTAAACCTATAATCATATGGTGAGACCATTTCTTTTGTGTTAATTTTATTCCTCTTTAAGTTTTTTTTTTTAATTTATTAAGAAAAAAATGGTTATACATGATGCACTTCTTTCACTTTGTCTTTCTTTTCTCCAATGGGTATTCTAATTTATGAGTGACATGACTGTTTGTAGGATGATGGCATATACGAAGCTGTTGAAATTTCATGCTGAAGTGGAAGCACATTAATTTCTCTAATGAAGCCAAAGACTTGTATTTTCAGTATTACTGTAATTGTAATTGTAATTGATTGAATGAATTGGATTGTAATTGATTGTAATTGTAATTGATTGAATGAAGGATTGTAATTGTAATTGATTGAATGAAGGATTGTAATTGAATGAATGAATGATTGTACAGGTGGTAATTGAATGAACAAATGATAATATAAAATTTTTTAATGTCCAAAATAGCTACGGATACTGACCGTAGCCACTAATTTGACAGGTGTAGCCTTAAATTTGGCAGATTGGGAAGAAATATTAATATTTTGCTACGGATTATAACCGTAGCTATTGGAATATATAGCTACGGATTAAATCTGTAGCCATAGGTTGCATCGCGCCAATGAGTACGAGAGTGCTACGGACTAAAACTGTAGCCATAGATCTCTGGTACAGATTTGGTCCGTAGCCTTTGCCAGTTTCTGGTAGTTATTGCTACGGATCATATCCGTAGCTGTTGGGACATATAGCTACAGATTAAATCCGTAGCTATAGGTTCCAAACCTATTGTTTTGGGACCTACGACTACGCTAGTGCTACGGACTAGATCCGTAGCCATATATCTATGGCTACGGATTTAATCCGTAGCCTTTGCCCATTTTTCTGGTAGTGATAGGTTATAGGTTAAGGTTTAGGTTTAGGAAATCGTGTTCGGGTTCGGGATCTGGTTTAGGTTCGGGTTTAGGAAATCGGGTTCGGGTTGGGGATTGGGTTTAAGTTTGGGTTTTTAAGTTTAGGTTATAGTTTAAGGTTTAGGTTTAGGAAATCCAGTTCAGGTTCGGGTTTAGTTTTAGGTTTTCAAGTTTAGGTTTAGGTATAGGCTTAGGTTATAGGTTATAGGTTATATGTTTAAGTTAAGGTTTAGGGATTCGGGTTCGGGTTCGGGTTTTGGTTCGGGTTTAGGTTATAGGTTTTGGTTTAGGTTATAGGTTATATGTTTAGGTTAAGGTTTAGATTTAGGTTATCGGTTTTGGGATTTGAGAATAAGTTTAGGTTATAAGTATAGGTTTAGGTTTGGTTATAGGTTAAGGTTTAGGTTTAGGTTTAGGTTATAGGTTATAAGTATAGGTTTATGTTTAGGTTAAGGTCTAGGTTTAGGTTATAAGTATAGGTTTTGGGATTTGAGAATAGGTTTAGGTTAAGGTTATAAGTATAGGTTATAGGTTAAGGTTTAGGTTTAGGAAATCGGGTTCGGATTCAGGATTGGGTTTAGGTTTGGGTTTAGGAAATCGGGTTCAGGTTCGGGATCGGGTTTAGGTTTGGGTTTTCAATTTTAGGTTTAGGTTTATGTTAGAGAGTTAAGATTAGGATTAGGTGTAGGTTTAGGTTTAGGGATTTGAGAATACATTTAGGTTTTAGGCTTATGTTTTAGGATTAGGTTATAGGTTTAGGTTTAGGTTAAGGAGTTAATATTAGGATTAGGTGTATGTTTAGGTTTAGGGATTTGAGAATACATGTAGGTTTTAGGTTTAGGTTATAGGATTAGGTTTAGGTTAGGGAGTTGAGATTAGGATTAGGTGTATGTTTAGGTTTAGGGATTTGAGAATACATTTGGGTTTTAGGTTTAGGTTATAGGTTTAGGTTTAGGTTAGGGAGTTGAGATTAGGATTAGGTGTATGTTTAGGTTTAGGAATTTGAAAATATATTTAGGTTTTAGGTTTATGTTATAGGTTTAGGTTATAAGTTTAGGTTTAGGTTAAGGTTTGGTTATAGGTTATAAGTTTTGGTTATAGGTTATAGGTTAAGGCTTAGGTTATAGGTTTTGGTTTAGGTTAAGGTTTAGGTTTATGTTAAAGTTTAGGTTATAGGTTTAGGTTTAGGTTTAGGTTTATGTTAAGGTTTAGGTTTAGGTTTAGGCTAAGGTTATAGGTTATAAGTATAGGTTTATGTTTAGGTTAAGGTCTAGGTTTAGGTTATAGGTATAGGTTTTGGGATTTGAGAATAGGTTTAGGTTAAGGTTATAGGTTTTGGTTTAGGTTATAGGTTATAGTTATAGCTTTAGGGAATTGAGAATAGGTTTAGGCTATAGGTTTAGGGTGTGGTTTAGGTTAAGGGGTGTGGTACCTGCAAATACAGATATAAACACGGCCTGTCCAAATGGCCAGGCTCCTCCAATGCTGTCCATATGAAATGGACAGCTTCATCATGGTCATAACAACGGTTCCCACCTTCTAGTGACCCCGCTCATCCGGATAGCTCCAATTCATATCCGGGTCCGCTCTATTAATTTCGAGCAAATACATAAACATGACATTTTCAAATGGACAGGCCCCTCAGTGCTGTCCATAGAAAATGGACAGCTTCTTCATGGTCATAACAGCGGTTCCCACCTTCTAGGGACCCCTGCTCATCCGGATAGCTCCGACGTACATCCGGGTCTGCTCCATTAATTTCAAGCAAATACATAAACACGGCCTGTCCAAATGGTCAGGCCACTCCAATGCTGTCCATAGAAAATGGACAGCTTTATCATGGTCATAACAGCGGTTCCCACCTTCCAAGGACCCCCGCTCAACATCCGAATAGGTCCAATGCACATCTGGGTCTGCTCCATCAATTTCGAGCAAATACTGATATAAACACGGCCTGTCCAAATGGTCAGGCCACTCCAATGTTGTCCATAGAAAATGGACAACTTCATCATGGTCATAACAGCGGTTCCCACATTCTAGGGACCCCCTCTCAACATTCGGATAGCTCCGACGCGCATCCGGGTCTGCTCATTTAAATAAAATGGATTATCAAGATCATTTAAATAAAATCAGGTCCAATCTACAATCTGACCAGGAGGATTCTTTTAGCACTATTTACGGCACCACGAATCTTGTTTTAGGGCTTAAAAATTCAAAATTAGATACAAAAATTAGAAAAACCAAATAAATTTAAGAAAGATAGTCAAAGTCCATGTGAATGAGCACAAGTATGCACCTACATATTGTTCACACCCCAAGTATAGGGTTGTGATGTAGTAATAATCTTGGTAAGACTGAGGTCGAATCCACAGGGACTGAAACCTGTACGTAATCTGAAACTAACCAGGACTAGAACTAGAATAAGTTGTAATCTAAATCAAGTAAATATAAAGGAATAATGGTGAAATATGTATCTAAAAATTGGAGAATTTAAAGGTAGGAAACTAGGGTGCCAAGGATCCACTTGTAGAGATCAGGGAGATCTACGCTTAATTCATGAACACAACTGGATTTAGAGTCCCATCTTCATCCAGTTGGAAGATATATCATTAAAATCAAATCTGAACTTCTTTTGATTCAGTTTTCAAGAGAAGATATGTATGAGGATTAGAATTGATTCCATCACAAAACCATGCCCATGAGACAAAGCAAATAATAGAAACTAGTCAATCCACATCCAATCTAAGGGATGTGTGAATGTTACGAAGGATTCTGTTATCCAACCATGCCTATGAGACGATGGTGAACAACAGGGTTTCCAAATTTACAAACACTGTAATGTTAAGAACATGCTCAAAGCTATCGCAGATCCATTGTAATTTAAGTCACAACAAACCATTAAAAACTAAAGGCATTCCTTAATATCAAACTATAATCAAAGACAGTTCAACTTAAACATGAATTAAAGCATAGAAGTTATTCCCATCACGCCACAAGCTTCACCTCTTAGCCCTAACTAGGAGGTTAACCAACCACAAGCATGATTAACTACGCCTTAAAAGAAAAGAAAAGAAAAGAAAAGAAAAGAAAGAAAAACAGAAAGTATGAAATAAATTCTAACTACTCTACTCTCTCTCTCTCTTGTATCCACGTTGAAACCCCAAGCCGAGATTGAATCCTTCTCTCTCTCTCTATTCTCTTACTTATATGGCTGCTAGAGGTCGGCTGGGAACGTGAAGACTTCATGCAGAAGTCTCGGTTGCTGCTAAAGTTGGTGGAGAGGTGTACGCAACAACCAGTTTTGGAAACTTCTTTCTTAAGGACCGTCTTGCATTTGAATCGAATTTGCGGCCAATGGATGCTTTAGATGCAAGATCTAAGATGTTCAATCATCATAGATCTGGTTGATCCCACCTTGGCGATCTTTTGGATGGTCCAAATGGACAGACCAACCCCTGCTATGATCGCAGAACAGCCCAGATTGGCCAGGAGCGCGCGCGGACTGTAAAACAGAGCCCAAAACGGTCGACGTTGGACTCTCAGTGGGGCCCACTTCCCTTGTCGTTTGAGAAATCCAAACCGTCCACCAGATTCCCCTCGAAATTTTGGTCGGGGATGGGTTATTTTGGATCGGTTTTGGTGTGGCCCATAGAATCTTTCTTGTTGTCATTCGTTCTGTGTTTGAACAGTTGAAAACCTATCATCACTGTTTCTTCAACTTTTCTCACCTAGGCCTTAGTAAGAGGGCCTACGAGATTCCAATAGACGGTCCAGATTGGACCGTCGAATCAAGATGGTGGCCCACTATACCCAACCGCAAGTCTCTGTTACCGTGAAAAATGGAAATTTCTGTTTTTAATAAGAGAAGTCGGGTCAACGCCTGCTGACCGACTTGGTGCTTCGGTGTTTGGCGAGTGCACTCGTGCTGTGTGCACTGGAAATGCCAGTTGGGTCCACTTGTGCTGTTTATGAAGTATCCAATCCGACCGTCTATTTTGTCACCTCATTTAACGCATTCAGTCAAAAACCGAAGTATATCCAGATTTCAGGCGGGCCCCAAATCATGATTTTAGGGGCTGATCTAGCCGTTGGGCCACTTCCACATGGATCTAAGGGTTCAAATTTGATGTGTATGGTTAATTTATGTTTCTCAGGCCCTATATGAAGTTTCGAACCGATCAGATGGTGAGAACCCTATGATCTTGCATTCTGGACGTTTTTCAGGCATGTTTGAAGTTTGTGGCTGAAATTTCTCTGATCTCTGGTGTGTAAATCCTCGATCTTGGTCCCATGAAGTCCCGTCCAATGCCTTGGTGATGTCAGAGTGTTAAATCCATGTTTTTAGCATCCTTTCCAATCTCTGCTCGTCAATTCACCTTGCATCACAAATACGATTAAATTAAGCCGTTAAACAATACCATGTTCGTAAATCCAAGCAATAACTAGGGTCTAATATGCAATATTTGACCCTCAACACAACCCCTAACCAGCATTTTACTAGTCCCGAGCAAAGTATGCAAAGAATAAGTTGAGAACCACAGGATAATTTCTATATACTCAAGTGAATTTTGCAAAATAATCCGAATACGAGAATTTTAAGATTCATAAATGTTGAGTATTACTTTCTCATGGACTCAAGCGCACGTTAAACTTCCTAACCAAGTTCAAAGTATTAATCCATCAATGATAAAAAAAAATTCTAAACATTGAGTTCCATGGGTGTATAGTGTAATCTTGGCTTATCATCATTAAAGATCCAATCGTCAATTTCATGATATCATTGGTAACCAACAAGCAAATTCATGACAACCAAAACTTGCCTCATAGATCATCTTTTCATTCTTCCAACTTTTAATTTTTCAATTAAAAGTAACGCCAAGGAGGGTAATCAAATCCTCACCTATAGGGAGCAAACCTATGGTGAAGACTGTACACCCAACCTTTTTCACATATCGTCCATGGAGAATTAACTTTACACGTATGGGAGCAAACCTATGGTGAAGATTATTCGCTCAACCCTTTCCAAAGGTATCTATTTATTTTTTTTAGCTAGGTATTTTCTTTTTCTTCAATTGATCATAATGGACAAATTTTCCAGGCTAGTTCCTTACATGCTTAATGATTACCAAGTTAATCCTTTAATATCAAACTGAAACCTTAATGTGAAAGCGAGATGTGACATGTGAAATCATGATTCAATCGATGTTTACAACTTCTAATTCTAGATTAACACTTCAAACGTAACAGTGAAATCTAATAGATAACTGAATCCAAGAGTCATAAATTCAACATTACGTATCATATAATTCTGAATCAAAGATGGCCATCAAAATCACTTCAAATTCACACGAAAGTCAAGAAAATTTTAAAAAATTTCACAATTTTTGCTCAAGACCAAGAAAACACTGATTAGGAAGCTTAATCTCCCACCCCCAACCTAAAATCTACATGGTCCTCAATGTAAAAGATATGAGCATGCAATGCACATAGGACAACGAAAGTAAATGAGAAGTGATGGGAAGATAGTACATGGATGAAGGAATCGAGAAAGAAGTTTCCACAATTATCACAGCATGTCGATCAGCACGAGAGTGAAGACGTGAAAGCAACTATCCTAAAATAATGCAGGAAGCAAACTAACCTAATGGCATAAAACCATCTATCCTAGAACAGCATAAAGCAAACTACCCTAGTCCTATGAAAGCAGGGAAAAACTACTCGAGCATGCCGCAAGGTTCCTTTTTCGGCTAATATCTTGATAAGTTTCTCAGTAAGCTCCTCATAAGGATCATCCAAAAGCCCTTTTTGCAATAGGCTTGGAAGCTGTCACACCCCAAACTTGGAAACTGGACTCACAAAATTTTCGATCGCCGAATCCGGCACCGACAACCTCTGTAGAACCCCATTCTCGGCTCCCAGCGCCCATATGCCAGGTTCCGATCTTGGGATGCTACAAGGAGGATTTTCAACATTAGTTTAATTTGTAATAAGCATAACCAAAGGCATAACCCACAAACAACAACCAAAAACTCCATCACATTTTCACTATGATAAAAAACTTTATAAGTACAATGAGCATGAAAGAAAATACAATGAGAATGGACAAAAAGCTCTAAAAAGATCTGCTCTGCCCTCCTGCCTCAGCGTTGTTGCATCTCAACGTCACCTGCACGCAACGGTCGTGCATAAGCTTATAAAAAGATTAGAGGGTGGTGAAAGTGTGTGCGCAAGGTAGTAATGCAGATATGCAGTATCAGAGTAATGCGGAACATGCTGGTGAATCCATGAATACCGTTAGCCGTACCGAGGCTATGCGATGCAAGGCATGAATGATGTCGGCCATACCAAGGCCATGTGATGCGAAATGCAACTCAAGCATACAAATCCTCATCTATATCCACATATCAATATAGCTCAAAACTGGAATATCACTGGGGTCTAGTACACTCTAAACCAAACTGCCGCCCCATCGCGCGCAATAAGGTAAGTGAAAGAGACCTCACTATCCACCTGCCAATATCGGGCTCAGCTCGTCGATAGCGGACCCATTCCTTGAGGTGGTCAGAGTCAGCCTAGCTTTGCCCCCTCCTCTCGGGCGGGTAAGGTCGCATCCCCTTTCAATCGACCACGACACAGTGGAAAGCGCGACCTTCTGGTAATCGACCCTCGGTGCTCATTCACCCACTCGGTCTAAACGTTGGAGCAACCTCTTGGTACCATAAGGGTTTAGGGACTTCCACCCAGGGATATCTATAGCACCCCATGTAGAACAAGATTTCCGGTATCCAATCCTGCCAACCACGATATGCTTGTGGCGGCTATGACCCTAATGTCGCTAGGGCGTACGGTAACCATGTCACACAATGCGAAATGCATGAATCACACCAGTCATGCTGCAATCCTGCGCGTCTCATGCGCTCATGTGGGGGCAACACCGCCTAACCGGGATCCCCTAAACAATCTGCCCGAAGGCATATACTATGATCAATCACTTCTCATATCAAGCATACATATGATGCATATGATCATGAATCATGGAACTATACTAAACATGTTATGTGGTAATGGATGTTGATTATAACGAAGATGGGCCTAGACGGCCTACAAGTATGGGCCTAACAATGGGCCCTAGGGAGTCATAATGCGGACATTTAACCAACATTATTCTTCAATCTGGACGTTAAACTAACATTACTCCCAAGGCATGGCCTGCCTAATATCAACACACAAGCTATGGGGAAATCACATATTGCAATGGACCCTAACGACACCCCGTTGGGCCTCGACCCATGGCCTTGGATACATCAAATGGGCCGCATCATATGGGCCTTATATAAATCAAGTGAGCCATATTAATGAGCCTTATGTACATTGCAATGGGCCATAACCCCTAGGCCTTTCAGTACATCACAATGGTCCTCGTAACATGGCCTTTATATATATATATATATATATATATATATATATATATATATATATATATATATATATATCAAAGTGGGCCTTAACCACGGGCCACAAATACACCGAATGGGCCTCATACATATATCAAAGTGGGGTCCACTTGAACTGTAGATCTGACTCATTCTTTAGCCCATGCTAACAAAATGAGCTTCCAAAAATAGATGGACGGCTTGGACGCAACACATGTATCATGGTGGGGCCCATGAAGGCCCACCATCACACACACATATAAAAATATATATATATATATATAATATAACATATATAATATTTATATACATAATATAATATATATATATGCATGCACGCACACACAGGTGCACACACATGCACGCATACACACACACGCACGCACACACATATGTAAGCACACACGCACACGCACGCACCCACGTACACCCACCGTTCCCGGACGGTAGGGATTAAATAAATACATAACTGTGGGCTCCACCGTCCAGGCAGACGGTGGAAGCAAAATACATACATCATGTGGGCTCCACGTGGGGCCTACCTTAATGCATATATACCATCCAGTCCGTCCATAAGGTCACGTGGACCTAGATGAACGGTGAAAACAAATTTCACCTTGATCCAAAACTTCTGTGGGCCTAAAAAGGGTTTCAATGGTAGACCTTCAATTCACACTGTTTCCTTTGGTGTGGGCCACCAGGGCGCTGGATGGGCCTGATCTTTGGAGGGGGCCTACTCCAGGGAGGGATCCCACTCAATGAACGGGTTGGATGACACATATACATCATGGTGGGGCCCACGGCAGGAGCCGTGGGTGGCTGTCAGGCCATACGTCGTCCGCAGGCAGCGCCTGCCCTTTTTGACAGCGGCAGCGTTGCAGCAGCAGCTGCTTCTTTTCCTTTTTTTTATTTTTCCTGCAAAAAATCGCATGTGGGGCCTGCTCCAAGTGAATCCACTCCAGCCATAGGATTCCACGGCTCGTAACAAATCCAACGAGCCTAATATTGAGTATATTTTTTATGTATAGAAATTTCAGGGAAGGTTTCAACGGTGAAGACCATCATTTGCTACGCTATGGCTTGCCAAACCTCGGATTGACTATGTTTTCCAGTTCAACGCCAAAAAGGTGGCAAGGAAAAAGATGGACGGCGTGGATTGAACATATAAATCAAGGGTGTATATGAGTGGGCCACCCCATGAGCTTGTAACCAAGCTATTATTTGTGTTTTTCACAGAGACGTCCAGCGTCCCTGGACGCTAGACAGTCCTCACAGTAGAGGTGGGCTTTGTTCAAGTGGGTCACCACATGATGAATGGTGTGGGTACAACACCCATAGGATGACCCCACTCATAGACAGCTTGGGTAAAATACTCACTTCATGATGGGTTCCATTCAAGTGGGCCACACGGCCAAATCATCACACAAAAATATAAAAAAAGAAGAGAGGGAGAGAGAGAGAGAGAGAGAGAGTGGGACACGCTTATGATGGAGGGACCCCGACATTATGGGCCCTCCCTTGCAATAAATCATACATCAAGTGGGCCCTAAAGCATGTGGGCCCATCAAAATCGAAACTCAACGATGGAGATTCTTTCCCCACCAATATGGACGGTCCAGATGACCTATCTAAAGCAAGGAAATAAACATCATGATGGGGGCCATGGAGAATGGCCCCATCATGGAATGATCATGATGATCAAAGCGGGCCATCGACCACATCTTAAGGTCCCAAGTGAGATCCAAACCATTGATCGGTTGGCCTCACTTGGCCCATCTTAAAAACCTGAAAAACTACTCTTATTAAGCACCCACCGTTCGATCTTGTTGCTCCTATGGGTTCCTTAGCTCCTTAGCTTCGATTCTAATGGAGGAGATGAGGAATGGATGGTTGGTGGGAGATCTTGGGATGGAAAGGTAGGCCACACTTGGAGCTTTGAAGGAGAGGGAGAGGCTCATACGTATAGAAGTTCTCTCTTGCATGGGAATGAATTTGAAAATGAGAGAGAGAGAGAGAGAAAGAGACTTGTAAAGGGAGAGAGAGAGAGAGAGAGTGATGGGTGATGGAGTGATAGATGTGGTGGTGATGGGTGTGTAAGACACTTTTTGACTTTGTTGGCCATTTGTGTAAGAAAGGTAAGGCTTGTGTAAGGACTTTTTAACTTTGAGGCTTGCTTGGAAAAAGGTGAAAAGTTGATGTGTAATTGACATGTACTTGACATGTTGAGATTGATAGATTGATGGATTGATGGATTGATGTGCCAACTCGTAGAGATTCTCTTGAGTTTCGCAACGCACAACTTTTAAAAGAAATTGAATATCAAGCTGATAAAGGAATAGCAAAAATAAATTCTAAACTATTACAAATTCTCACAATGCTTGAATTAAATGATTACAACATTCACCACCATACATACATCCCACAAAAGAATAATTAAAGATTAGAAGTATAAATCATTCAACCACAACACAAGGGATTATAGTGGTTCGCCTGTGTGTTCACCAACTGTTAAACAACAGCCACACAAAATGCTACTCCACTCCTAATATCCTCACACAGGGGATATTAGCGTTCACTAACAAAATAGGTTTTCCCAGGTTCACCAAAAACCTTCACAATTGTGTCTTTGTCTGTGGGCTTACACAATTAAAAAACCCCACTTCTGAGTTTTCCTGGCTCTCCTCAGATAACTAATACAACAAGATTTTTCTGGCAAATCTTGAAAGAAACCAAAACAGAAAGGAATTTATAATTAAATGTAAAATACCTGATTATCTCCTTCGTTGTAGCAGCCCGGTAGAACCAAGTTAGAGCAGATGATTGAATGTCCAAGTTCAATGTCCAGTACTCAATTACAATGGTTCTAATTCTAATAGATTTTAAATTAAACCAAGTAGGGCTTGCCTTAATTGATTTTGATTCCAAAGAAAGGGAATAACAATTCCTCTTATCAAATTAGATTGGAATAGCAGAAACAAAATCAATTAAATAAAGCTAAGGAAAGAGAATATTAAATAAGCATACTTAGCTTAGATGGAGCACAGAATTATCTCTCAGAAGTTCGACGAAGATTGGCTTAAATGGATTAATTAATTCGATGATTTCTTCTGAGATCGTGCTCTATTTATAGGTGAGCAGATCGCATGTTCGACTGGTCTAGAGAGCTCTTCGACTAGTCGAAGCAATAAAAGATATTTGAAAAATCAGGCGCGATAAGCTTTGACCGTTCTTCGACTGGTCGTAGGTCACCTTCGACTAGTCGAAGGTCTCCTTCGACTGGTCGAAGAACTTAAAATTCATCGCTGGACTTTGAGTCGAAGACTTTCGACTGGTCGAAGATGCAGTCGACACTGTTCCTTCGACTGGTCGAACAGATTCTAGACTAGTCGAAGCCTAACAGAAATTATCTGATTTTTGTAACAAACTTACGACTGATCGAGGAATTTCTTAGACTGGTCGAAGCAACTCTAGGACTAGTCGAAGAAGCCATAGGACTAGTCGAAGAACAGACCAAACTTATGTAAAATAAACATTCGACTTATGTATCCAAAGTGACCTACTTCTAAGGTCAACCTAAGGTCAGTCAAACCTCAACCATGAAGTAAGGACATTGAAACATTAGGAACTAGTGACCTTGAAGTATGAGCCTTGAAGTCTTGATGTAGTTCAATCTTGAAATCTTGATGTAGCTCAATCTTGAAATCTTGTGTAGCTCAATCTTGAAAGTGTCTTGAGTTCTTCAAACTGCCTTGTACTCTTCTTGAAGTCTTGCAGCTTGAGTCATGTCTTTGTAGCAGTTCTTGCAGTCAAGTTGATCTTTGTACTTGTGAGCTTTGCTTGTTATGAGCTTAGCTTGTTCATGAATGTTGATCTTTGAGAGAGCTTCACTTATGCAAGATATATAACAGTGATTTTGGCACCACAAATTTGACAACAAACAGGGATATAAAATATAGCACTTACAATCTCTCCCTTTGTCAAATTAGTGACAAAACACATAACCAAGATAAACATAAAATAAAACAACTGGTTAAAGAGATATAAACCAGTTCATATCAACTGGCTTACCTGCAAGTCAATATTCAATATTCAACATTCAACATTCAACCAGTTTCATTTAACTAGTTCAAACATACTCCCCCTGAGTAACATAACCAATGCTACTCCTCTCACAATCATATCGTTAAGAATAAACCATTCTCCCCCTTTTTGTCACAATATGACAAAGGAAACAACAATAGAGGAGAACTAAATAAAGGGATATATGAGAGTAAACATAAGGAGTTACGAGATTATAGCAAAACAGAGATAGAGATACTCAACATAGCTTCACATAGAATAAATATCCAACATAAAACATAGATAATATCCAACTCAAAATCAGTCAACCATGTGCTAAGTTAAAAAGTTATTACAGACCAGAAGTCTCATATAAACTAATCAGAACTAGAACCAGATGACGGAGCAGGAATAGAGGGATCAAGTTGGTGCATGCCTTTGTTCAATCGCCTAAGATATTTGCGCATGTACTTGAATTGTAAATCATGAGCAACAGACATGTTTTCCATCTTTACATTGATATTCTCAACTTTGTCCTCTAATGCACTTAAACGAGCATCAACATCAGATGGTTCAAAATCTGGATCATTTGTTGAGTCAGAATCCAGTTCCTCAAAAATGTCATCCATATTAATGTCATCACCAGCTTCTTCATGACCACCACCACCACCACCACCACCTTGTTCAGGAAGTAGATCTAGCTTCATCTTATTGATATTAGTATAGTTGAAGATCAGATGATGGATTGGTGCCTCATCAACCGGCATATTGACTAACATATGTGTAGCCAATACAGTCATTAAATAGGCAAAAGGAATGTCACTATGACCAGGATGGAGTCTAAACTGAAGAATGAAATGACAGATTAAGGATGGTAAACAAATCTGAGTACCTTTGGAGATAGCATGGATAACACGAACCATAAACGAAGTCAAGTCAGTTTTATTACCCGAACGAGGATACAGATTAGACACAAAGATTTGTGGAGAATTCTGTACTTGGGTAACAAATACCTTGCGGGAAGTGCATTCCCTTTTTGTGTCCATTGAACATCCATGTTGCACAAGTCTCTAGTGAGCATGCGTTTTTCAGACATTGAGGGTTTATCAATTAAGTTATGGATAGGAATACCCTCATCATTCACAGGAATGTCCATAAGGGCTGAAATTAAATGACGATCAATATCAAAAGGCCCTTCTCTAGTAGATATTTTAAAAGTTAAATTATCTTGTGAAAAAGCACTAATACATGTAAACATGGATTGGGCAATGGATCGGTATGCAGGCCCACCCCAATATAATAAGTTAACCCAACATACAGCTTCAAGCATAAGAAGGATATCAAAAGGTGCAATATGATTAACATCAACAGGATGTTCAACAATAACATTACGTAATCTAATGTCCCTAACATAAGATGGATCATCATTGGTAACAAGAAGATGATGCTTAGTGATAATGGTCGATCTGGAGGAAGAAGAAGGACCACGGGAAGTAGTTTTTCTACCTCTAGAAGCCATTTGCAACAAGGATATCAAGGAATTAAGAAGTTACAAAGGATTGAGAAGTGGGTTTACACAAAACAGATTTTTCAAAATCCAAACCCCAAATCTCAATGAAATCCAAAATACAAAGCTTAAAGCTTGAAAAGTAAACAATCTAGACACAAATCTGCAAGAAAAACGTGATTTGGAACACTAACCTTGAAGAACATGAAAGATGGGTTCGACAAGTCGAAGCTCGGCTCCTTAGAGAGGAAAAACGAAATGAGGAAGAAAGCAAAAATTCCCAAATTTTAAGTGATTTCTGAGATCTACGACTGGTCGTGGATATCTACGACCGGTCGAAGGTCGACTGGTCGAGTATACTCACGACTGGTCGAAGAATGTCCAAAAATTCATATTTCTTGCAAATTATTTAAAAATTAGAATTCAATTTAGCAAATATATACACTATGATACAAGTAGGCATAAATAATCATTTCAAAATGCACATGCCAAGATCAAATTTCATCTTTTTTAACCTGCTTTTATCGAGAGGTTTTGTGAAAATGTCAGCTCGTTGATCTTCGGTAGGAATATATTCTAGAGATATAGCTTTTTCTTCTACTAATTCCCTTATATAATGAAATCTAATGTTAATATGCTTAGTACGAGAATGCTGAATAAGATTTTTTGAAATATTTATCGCACTGGAATTATCACAATGTAATAACATAGAATCATGTTTAATTCCATAATCACTTAGCATTCGTTGCATCTAAACTAGCTGCGTACATGCATTATCAGCTGCGATATACTCAGCTTCAGCTGTTGATAGTGATATAGAATTTTGTTTCTTACTAAACCAGGAAACTAGACAATTTCCAATGTAAAAACAACCACCACTGGTTGATTTTCTATCATCTAGATTACCAGCCCAGTCAGCATCCGAGTACCCAGCTAATTGGACACTAGTCTCATGAGGATACCAGAGACCGAGATTTACAGTACTTGCGACATATCTAATAATTCGCTTGACAGCAATCAAGTGAGATTCTTTTGGATTAGATTGATATCTTGCGCAAATACCAACACTTAGAGAAATATCAGGTCTACTAGCAGTTAAATATAACAAACTACCAATCATACTCCGATAAAGTTTTGAGTCAACATTTTTACCATTAGAGTTTTTTGAGAGTTTCAGGGTAGTACTCATAGGAGTATCGAAATTCTTGCCATTCTCAAATCCAAATCTCTTGATTAGATTCAAAGCATACTTAGATTGAGAAATGAATATTCCTTCAGGTTGTTGTTTACTTGTAATCCAAGGAAATAAGTCAATTCCCCAACCATGCTCATTTCGAACTGTGATTTCATCAAATCTGCAAACTCAGTAGTCAAGTCAGTACAAGTTGATCCATAAATGATATCATCAACATAAATCTGTACCATTAAGATATGATCATTATGTTTTTTAACAAATAGAGTTTTATCAACAGATCCCATTTGAAAATTATGACTTAAAAGAAATTTCGTTAGTTTCTCATACCATGCCCTAGGTGCTTGTTTTAATCCATAAAGTGCCTTTTTAAGCCGATACACATAATCAGTATTTTTGGGATCTTCAAAACCCATTGGCTGTTCAACATAGACTTCTTCATGTAAATCGCCATTTAGAAAAGCACTTTTCACATCCATCTGATAGATCTTTATCTTTCTAAAACATGCAATGGATATAAATAGTCTGATAGATTCAAGACGTGCTACTGGTGCAAAAGTTTCATCGAAATCAATCCCTTCAATTTGAGTATAACCTTGTACCACTAGTCTAGCCTTGTTTCTAATTATATTTCCACATTCGTCAGACTTATTTTTGAAAATCCATTTTGTTCCAATGATGTGTTTATCTTTAGGTCTTGGTACGAGATACCAAACATCATTTCTTACAAATTGGTTAAGTTCTTCTTGCATCGCAACAATCCAGTTCTCATCAGCAAGAGCTTCTTTTACGTTAGATGGTTCTATTTGGGATGTAAAACATACATAATTACATATATCCTCAAGTTGTCTACGGGTGCGAACACCGGTGAGAGGATTTCCAAGAATTTGTGTGGTTGGATGATCTTTAACAGTCCTTAACTCAGAATCAGTCTGATTCGATGAAGTATCGGGTTTATCAATGATTAGAACTTCATCATTATCTGAATTAGAGATTGGCGTGTTTAAGTGATCATCAATGACAACACTAATGGACTCTTGAATCACACCAGTTCTTTTGTTCAGAACCCTATAAGCTCAACTGTTTAAGGAATATCCTAGAAAAATCCCTTCATCACTTTTCGTATCGAATTTTTCCAAATTTTCACGATCTCGTAAAATATAGCACTTGCTGCCAAAAACTCGAAAGTATTTAACAGTAGGCTTTTTATTGAACCACAATTCGTAAGCCGTTTTATTATTATCTTTGCTAGTGTAGACTCGGTTAATAATATAGCAAGCTGTGTTGACTGCTTCAGCCAAAGATTTTTAGAGAGCTTCATGCTATTCAACATGACATTAGCCATTTCTTGAAGCACCCTATTCTTTCTTTCTACAATTCCATTTTGTTGTGGAGTTTTGGGAGCAGAGAATTCATGTAATATTCCTTGGTCAGTATAAAAACTTCTCAAAATTGCTATTCTCAAATTCAGATCCATGATCACTACGAATTTACTGATTTGAGAAGATTTTTCAGTTTGAATCCTTTTGAAAACTTTTCTCACTTCTTCAAGGGTTTCAGATTTATCCCTTAAGAAGACTACCCAAGTGAATCTGGTAAAATCATCAACTATTACCAGGATATACTTTTTCCCACCACGACTTTCTGTTCTGGTAGGTCCTATCAGATCCATGTGGAGGAGTTCGAGTGGTCTTGATGTGCTATTTGAATTCACCTTTTTGTGTGAGTTCTTGTTTGTTTGCCTATATGGCACTCACCACATATCTTATCTAATTTCTGAAGTTTGGGTAAACCTCTTATAAGTTCTCGTTTGCTCAATCTATATAAATTTTGATAATGTACATGTCCAAGACGTTTGTGCCATAAATCAGTCTCGTCTGTATGGACCATGTAACATGTTTGATTAGATGAGCTGGATTCACTAATAATATAGCAATTTTCAGACGTTCTACGTCCAGTTAATATTACAGAACCCTTATTGTTTAGTATCTCACAGCTTTGATTAGAAAACCGAACACTATGGTTATTATCACATATTTGAGATATACTAAGCAAGTTATGTTTTAAGCCTTCAACATATAAGACATTTTTAAACACAGGAAGATTAAAAAGTTGAACCGTACCTTGGCCTATAATCTTGCAGTTGCTACCATCACCAAATGTGACTGAACCATCAGTCATATCTTTCAGATCCGTGAATAAAGCTTTGTCACCTGTCATATGCCTGGAGCATCCACTGTCTAGGTACCACTTTGAATGACTTGTTGCTTTGAAAGCAGTGTGAGCAACCAAGCAGGCAACTTTAGGAACCCATTTCAAAACAGTTTTGGGTTTAGGAACATAGTTGGTCTTCTTTTGTTTATAGTTGTAAGAATGACCTATAGAGTTAGATTTTAAGAGCTCCTTGAGTAAATCAACTATCTTTTCAGCTAGTGGATTTCGTTTCTGATTAAAGTTGACATGGCTGCTTCTAGGTTTTTGAAAAGTTTTTGAATTTCTAGAAAAATCTTGATAAGTACTTTTCCCTTTTGAGTTTGAGGACTCTCCTTTAACAAACATAGGAGGAGTATACTTTTGTTTAGGAGGTAGATTTTTATCATAGCCCAACCCGGATAGATCGCCACATTTTCTTGATCCGGATAAAAGTTTTTCTAACTTTGGATCACCTTGGGCATATTTCCATGTGTCCTTTAGACTCAGAAGAGAAGATACTTCAGTTTTGAGTTTCTCAATTTCAGATTTCAAATCAATAATTAGGGAGTTCTTGAATTCCAAATCGCATTTTGATTTTTCAAAACAATCTGAAATTTGTGATTTTTCTAAGACAAGTGATTCAAAACATTCTTTGAGTTTAGAAAACTTTTCTTTTTGAAGTTTAAGTTTGACACAATTTTACAACTTTCCTTATATAGGGCATTATAAGCGTCTTGAAGATCATCTTCATTTTCACATTCACTACTCAGATTTTCTTCACTTGTTGAGTCATTATCTGAAAATGTGAATTTGGCTAGAGTCATAAGAGCTTTAACCTCATTGCCCAACTCAGTTTCAGAATCTTCTGATTCAGAAGAAGCTTCAGAATCAGATGATTCATCCCATGTAGCCAACATACCCTTCTTCTTGGGTTTGTCCTTTTTAGGACATCTATTTGCTAAGTGCCCATATTCTTGACAGTTGTAACATTGACTATCTTTCAAAGATTTTCGAGATTTGGGTCTAAACTTCTTTTTATCATTCGATTTTTGAAAATCAACCCTTTTCTTGCTTTTGAAAATCTTGTAAAATTTCTTAGCTAAAAGAGCCATATCATCTTTTGAATCAGAATTTCTTCTGAATTATATTTAGAAGATTTTAGTGCGATAGATTTACCTTTAGGAGCTTTAAAGTTTAACTCGTAGGTTTGTAGAGAACCAACTAGTTCTTCTACCCTCATATTATCCGTATCACGAAGTTCCTGGATCGCGGTTACTTTAGAATTGAACCGTTCAGGAAGTGAGCGTAATATCTTTGCACACACTTTACTTTCTGGGATTTTATCGCCAAGACCCCACATTGAGTTTACAATGTCATTCAATCTAGTGTAAAAGTCCATAAACATTTCATTTTCCTCCATATGAATTTCTTCAAATCTGGTTGTGAGGAGTTGGACTTTAGATTTTTTGACAATTGTAGTACCCTCGTGTGTCATTTCTAATATATCCCAAGCTTGCTTTGCAGTATCACAGGAAATGATTCTTTTGAACTCATCCGGTGATAGTGCGCAAGTGATTGCATTTAGTGCTTTAGCATTTGCACTACTCTCACTTTTCTGAAGAGTGGTCCATTGGTAATATGGTGTGACTTTCATAGATTTTGAACCATCAACCCCAGTAACTTCCATGATAGGAGGTTTCCATTCAGTCACTGTGGCTTGCCACACATTTTCATCCATTGATTTGAGGAAGATCCTCATTCTGGCTTTCCAATAGGCATAGTTGGAGCCATCAAAGGGTGGAGGCCTAGTGACTGAAAGGCTATCAAAATTTGACATCTTAAATAGCTTAAATCGTTAGCTCAGAATTAAATCCAAGAATTAAAAAGAGCTATTAGGCTCTGATACCACTTGAAAAGGCCTAGCTATATGTCCTAGAGGGGGGGTGAATAGGACAATGCCAAATAAAACTTATAACAGCGGAATTAAAAAGAATATGATAGCCAAAGTAAATCACAATGCAGGAAAGTGAAACAACCTCAAATTTAGATCTTGAGAGGTTGATACAAATGTTGTTCTAAGGACAACCTTTCACCAAAAAACAGAGTTTATGGTAGGACAACCTTATTTCTAGAAAGATCTTTGTATCAAATCTCAAACCAAAGAGGAATAAAGAAATAAATACAAACTGAATTGAAATAAATTGTAATCACAAATGTATTGTTCTAGGGACAGCCATACACCATAAAAATGGCAGGGCAACCTTGCTGGAACAACTTTTAAAAGAAATTGAATATCAAGCTGATAAAGGAATAGCAGAAAATAAATTCTAAACTATTACAAAATTCTCACAATGCTTGAATTAAATGATTACAACATTCACCACCATACATACATCCCACAAAGAATAATTAAAGATTAGAAGTATAAATCATTCAACCACAACACAAGGGATTATAGTGGTTCGCCTGTGTGTTCACCAACTGTTAAACAACAGCCACACAAAATGCTACTCCACTCCTAATATCCTCACACAGGGGATATTAGCGTTCACTAACAAAATAGGTTTTCCCAGGTTCACCAAAAACCTTTACAATTGTGTCTTTGTCTGTGGGCTTACACAATTAAAAAACCCCACTTCTGAGTTTTCCTGGCTCTCCTCAGATAACCAATACAACAAGATTTTTCTGGCAAATCTTGAAAGAAACCAAAACAGAAAGGAATTTACAATTAAATGTAAAATACCTGATTATCTCCTTCGTTGTAGCAGCCCGGTAGAACCAAGTCAGAGTAGATGATTGAATGTCCAAGTTCAATGTCTCAGTACTCAATTACAATGGTTCTAATTCTAATAGATTTTAAATTAAACCAAGTAGGGCTTGCCTTAATTGATTTTGATTCCAAAGAAAGGGAATAACAATTCCTCTTATTAAATTAGATTGGAATAACAGAAATAAAATCAATTAAATAAAGCTAAGGAAAGAGAATATTAAATAAGCACACTTAGCTTAGATGGAGCACAGAATTATCTCTCAGAAGTTCGACGAAGATTGGTTTGGATAGATTAATTAATTCGATGATTTCTTCTGAGATTCGTGCTCTATTTATAGGTGAGCAGATCGCTTGTTTGACTGGTCTAGAGAGCTCTTCGACTAGTCGAAGCAATAACAGATATTTGAAAAATCAGGCGCGATAAGCTTTGACTGTTCTATGACTGGTCGAAGGTCTCCTTCGACTGGTCGTAGGTCACCTTCGACTGGTCGAAGGTCTCCTTCGACTGGTCGAAGAACTTAAAATTTATTGCTGGACTTTGAGTCGAAGACTTTCGACTGGTCGAAGATGCAGTCGACACTGTTCCTTCGACTGGTCGAACAGATTCCTGGACTAGTCGAAGCCTAACAGAAATTATCCGATTTTTGTAACAAACTTACGACTGATCGAGGAATTTCTTAGACTGGTCAAAGCAACTCTAGGACTAGTCGAAGAAGGCATAGGACTAGTCGAAGAACAGACCAAACTTATGTAAAATAAACATTCGACTTATGTATCCAAAGTGACCTACTTCTAAGGTCAACCTAAGGTCAGTCAAACCTCAACCATGAAGTAAGGACATTGAAATATTAGGAACTAGTGACCTTGAAGTATGAGCCTTGAAGTCTTGATGTAGTTCAATCTTGAAATCTTGATGTAGCTCAATCTTGAAATCTTGATGTAGCTTAATCTTAAAAGTGTCTTGAGTTCTTTACAAACTGCCTTGTACTCTTCTTGAAGTCATGCAGCTTGAGTCATGTCTTGTGAGCAGTTCTTGCAGTCAAGGTTGATCTTTGTACTTGTGAGCTTTGCTTGTTGTGAGCTTAGCTTGTTCATGAATGTTGATCTTTGAGAGAGCTTCACTTATGCAAGATATATAACAGTGATTTTGGCACCACAAATTTGACAACAAACAGGGATATAAAATATAGCACTTACAAGAATGAATTCATTTGCCAAATTCATGGAAACCTTGCATTTGGATATTCAACAAAATTGAATTGTAATAATTCAATTCAGTTCAATCAACTCAGATTTCTGAGAAGGGTTTAATGGTTTTAAATCCATGGTTTTCTGGAAAAGGTTCATTTCCTAAACGTCAAATTTAACGGGGAAAGTAAGATGGTTAATATTACTTTTCACAGTGCAAAGTTTCAGTTATGTCTCTTCTTTACCTTTCATTTTCTTTTTAACAAGAAAATTCATATTTAATAATATTCTCATTTTTCTATTTTTCAAAAGAATGAGTTCGAACTCCTAAAGCGTCGGCTCCTGCACTCGTACTTTCAACCCAAACCCTAACCAAGGTTATAAGTTTTGGCTAATGTGAAACTAGAGTAGAAGTCTTTTAAAAATGTTATGGATTCATTTGTTCGTTCATGCAGCATTTGATCAGGCTCTTGAACCAAATAAAGTTTGAGACTGATATAGCTACCTTCAATGAAGAGTTTCTTTTCTACACGATCTCATTACATACCATATGTTTTGATAGAATGCAGGCCGTATATATAAGAGTTATCATGCAAGGCTCATCCCCATTGTTGGATGGCATGCATGCCAGACTTCCAGACCATTCATTAGGTAGCCCACACTATATATGAACATGACTTGGACCAATATAAAAAATATCACTCTTCTATGAGAAAAAGAAGCCCATTTCTCCGGACTCAATGTGCATGCCTTACTTTTCACTGCATGGTTTCCATTTTGATCATGCGCACATTACATAACATGTTCATCAAATTCAAGAACAAGGTTTATTATCTGATCAAGCCCAGTAACTTTAATTGTCGATAACAAAATATGAGCAGAGGATGAGCATTTGAAGCAAGAGTATGCTACTCAAATTTCAACTAGTGAGACTTCAAACAACAAAGCATGGAATTAGAATTGACAATCTTAAAACTATTTAAACATGAATACCAAAGATGCGTGTGTCTTATGTAAACATGTATCATGTTGATGTGTGTGCCTACGTAGCTGAAGTACTATTCTTTTGACCAGTCCATGAGATTCCCTGAAATCTGTGGCTCCTAAAAAAGGAAAAAAGAAAATAATGAAATCCAAAAGGAGGTTGAGAAAGGGTTACCACGTAGGCAGCCATGTGTCCAAAACTCTCCCACTTGAAGTTAGTGGTTCTTGTAAGTCTCATTTTAACCATCCATGAATGAGCCTCATATTCCAAATATTAAGAATTTCTTGTCCACAATCGGACACAACATGTTAATGATATCAAATACAAAAACCACAGACAGAACTCACATATAAAAATTGAGAACTAGGGATGGATGGGACTATCAATGGGCCCAAATTGGCCAAGGAAAATCAAAATTTTGAATAGCCCTTGCCTATCAGACCCAACAGTTCATTTCAAGCTAGAGAAAAGCCCAGGCCTAACCAATATGATATTTAAATAATTGAATCCGCAAAAAAAAAAAAAGAAAAAAAAAATTCCTGAAACATGTAATTTAATTTAAATTACTTATACAGAGTAATAGACTTCTCTCATGAATTTGGGGAAAAAAGGAAAATTGATAGATGTTATTTACATTTCTGCCTCACGATGCCAATGTAACCAATCATTTCCAAAATAAAATTCTGGTTTGACTACTTTCATGTTGAACCTTGCAAGTTCTGGTTTGTCATTTACACCCAAATTTGTTACTGTAGAGGAAAAAACAAATTCATCTTAGGAAACAAGTCGCTATAGGAAAAAAATGATGGAGAAACAAAGAAACTTAGATAAGTTACCTTAGAACATCACCCTGCCTACATGTCGTCGTACCGGCCAAGGGGTTGTCCATCACCCATTTGCCCAATGTACATGGTAGGGCCTATGAGCTCCCTGTTAATAATAGCAAGGAATTAGTTCATGTTGAAAAGGGAGCGGGCACATACATGCACACATGACAAAACCTATCTTGTGTGCATTTGCATTTGCATTTTGGAAATGATTTGTGGTTTAGGAATGGTTCAGTGCAATTCATTCTCAACATTTTGGATGCATTTACTGTTTCATCATTATTTAGATCGTCCATCCATGTGAGCCCACTATATGCATTCAAGAGGTTTGCTAATTCCACACGTGGAGAGTGTTGTCCCTGTCCGTCCATACTCAGCCACAATTGTGTGCTTGATTAGATTTTTCCACTAAGTAGTCTACATTGTCTAGATTTTTGGCATAAAACAAAAGTCAGGAACTTAGTTTCCAAAAATATAAATTTTTATGGATCCCCCCAACATCTTAGACTCTCATTTAATACGAGAAGCAACTAACATTACCAGAAAACATGCTCCTTTAAAAGGCAACACCCCCATCACCTTGTCTGTGGCATATATTAATTATTAAGTCAAATTAAACTGACTAAATTGTGGAACTGACTGTCAATAAGTCACATCTTACAATCAGATTGGTCGAATAATTCTGACCTTTGAAAATGGATACTTGTATGCCACGTATGCAATTTCTAAGTGCATGCGTATCATAGAAAGGAAGCTGTGACACCAATGGATGCTAAGCAGAAAAACAATTAATCAAAAAGGAAAAATAAAGAATTTAGATGACCATATATGATCCATAACAGAGCCCAATATGCAATTATCATAAACACCACTACTGGCTCTCCATTTCATGAAACAACCATTTAAAGACATCCGAATGCAGAATTCAAATCACAAATCATAAACTTATAAAACTAAGTTTAAAATAAAGAAATTCATGAGCTGTTCACATATGCTAGTGATGATTTTCTCATTAGATCTCTGCATTTGAGCAGCATTCTCATTGGATTTCTGCATTGAGAAAATAAGATTACAACTTATTGTTGTTTGATTTCTATTGATGATTGAAGGAATCAAAAGAAAACCCAAAGCAGGTATTGATGAAGACCCAAGAAACTGATATTAATCAAAACCCAAAAAACCATTAGATGAAAATTGAAAGGAAACCCAAAATACAAATCAATAGAAAATGAAAAGAAAACCCAAATAGATATTGATAAAATAAAATCAGGCCTATAGACCTGTACACATTTTTTACAACACATTGCCACAAGAATGTATGGCAGACTTGTACAATATCACCATACATGAGCATGGTTTAAAAAATCAGGCCTATCAGACCATCCTAAATGCTCAATCAGAACAAGGGCCCAAGGACCTGCCTTTTTTCCTCAAATCAAGCAGCTAGGACTATCCATTGGACCGATCTTGGTCATGGCCCATTATGCTCAAATCCTATGTTCAGCACAAGTTTGTACCTTAGCTGATCTAAAATAGATCCAAGAAGTTGGGTGGCTTACCTCCCCACACATATCATCAAATACACACATCAAAGGCCAATGTACACAACTTACCTCCACGTAACGACCTTTACGGCACACCATGCTTGAGAGACATTCTCATTAAAAGAAACATTCACAGTGGTCTGGGAAGATTAAAAACATGTGAAATTCTCTCTTCTAGGAGAAATAAAAAGCGACTAATGCATCCTCCATTTTGAAACTAAACGCCCAGAAAGGCCAAATCTGAATCATTTCATTTCAATAGGAGGCATAATCCACGATGAAACAGTAGTGACAACTAAATCATTATGTCTGAAAAAATAAGGTATTGAAATTTTCACCATAATCGGAGATCATATCTGAAAAACCCTTTTTCTGAAAAACCATTGCAGGATATAGAGCATTTTATCAGTGATATATAGGAAGATATCGACCATTCTTTTCAAGATATCTCCACCATATATCACACACGAACCCTAGATCTATCGAGAATAAAGCATTTTATCAACGGTCCATAAAGAGATCGATCATTTTTTTCAAGAGATCTACACCATATATCATATATGAAACCTAAATCTAGCGAGAAATCAAGGATAATCAAAACAAAAGGGAAGAAAATGCAGAGATCTAATGAAAAAGATCTCAGATCTGAGGTAAACTCACTGACCTGGATGTCATGCTCGAGGTAGTACAACTCTCAGTAGGCATTGCCAACCTTCTAACCACCTGGGACTCCTTAGAGGATCAAGCAAACACGAACAGGGGCGGTGGCTACGGACGAAGGTTGTGGTCACAAGGGTTGCGGCTGGTGGATGAGCCAGGGCAGTGACGAGGGTTAGATGAAAGGGGTTTCGAAAACCCTAGCACGAAATGTGCTCACAGATCAATGGTGAGTTTGCGATGAAATGGGGTTTTGAAAACCCTAGCGAGAGAGACAAAGAGGTTGAGAAACAAAGTGAGGGAAATGGGACTGAGTGACAGAGAGAGGATGAGGGAGTGCGAGAGATCGCGAGAGGCCGAGGGAAAGGGAGAGGGTGAGTGCGAGAGAGAGAGAGAGAGAGAGAGAGAGAGAGAGAGGAGAGCGGGGGTGTTTTGGTTTTGGGAATTTGGGTGCGCGCGGGAGAGGAGCGCGGATAGTATTTAGGGGTGACGGACATCACCATCCTGATTTAGTTTCGAACTTGTGGGGCCCACCATTGTGTATTTTATCTATCCACTTTGTCCATTCATTTTAACAGCTCCTTTTGAGGGTTTATCCAAAAAATGAGTCAGATCGAAGATGTATATGGACCACACTATATATTAACGATATAAATATATTTTTCATTGTTTCTTATGGTGTGGTCCACTTAAACTTTTAATCTTTCTACTTTTCGGGCTGTTGCACTAAAATAATATTTTAAAATTTATGGACGGCTTAGATAAAACAAATATATTGCAATAGGCCCCATGGAGCTCCTTAAGCATCATCAGTCTCTAATAAAGTCCAATGGGGGAGGTATGTTTTAGCTACAGATTAAGTAGGTTTTAGCTTCGAATTAAATCCATAGTAATATAGCTACGGATTTAATCTGTAGCTAAAAACCTACATAGTCTGTAGCCTTTGCTCATTTTTTTGGTAGTGAACCCAGCCCTGCTCGGTCACCAACCAAACCCAGCTCGAACCCGGCCGAGCCCGGTCACCAAGCTAACATGTTCAGCCCGAACTCGGCCCAGTCAGCAATCGGGCGAGTTCGGGCCAATTTCGGACCTTACAAGCAAGTCTATGGGTCGGGCGGCGTTCTCACTTCTCTATCTCAAATGGTCAAGGTAAGGATTTAGAAATATATATATATATATATAATATATATATATATATTATATATATATATATATATATATATATATATATATATATATATATATATATATATATATATATAACGGCCGAGTCGGCCTGAACTCAGTTTCGAGTCGGGCCAGGTCGAGTCGGGTTTCGGACTGAGTCGGGCCGAACTGGGACCTATTCGAACTCGGCCCGAACTCAGTTTCGAGCTGAAGAAAATGACCCGTCTCGGACCGAACTGATTTATGGGTCGAGCCAAGTCGAGCTTTTTTGGGCCGAGTCGAGCGAGTTAACCGGGCTAGCCTGGTTCGTGTACAGCCTTATGTGTACCACACACCGGCTATATAGCTTGTGTATTGTCGTCAACAAGTTCTGTGAGTCCCATCATAAGGTATGTGTTATATCCAAACCCTCCATCCATTTTTCGAGCTGGTTGTAAGGCTTGAGACAAAAAATAAGGCAGATCTAACCATCAAGTGGACCACATTGAAAAAAGCAATGGGGCATTGACGTTTACCAAAAAGGATTCACAGACGTTTTGGATCAATACGAAATTTGTTTTTCGTATTTATCCAGGTCTTTGTGACCTTATGAACAGATTGGATGGAAACTAAAAGTTATGGTGGGCCTACGAAATTTTAACAGTGAAAATCGTTATCTCTGCTGCTATTTGTGGTGTGGTTCAGTTGATATTTGGATATGATTCATTTTTTGTGTATTACTCTAAAATGATATCTAAAAATGGATGAACGGTGTGGATATAATAAATACATCACTGTGGGGCCCATGTAACTTTGATATCTTTTGAACCGTTCGTACAGCTCGGAGCTTGAGGAGAGTGATCACTCGTCTTGGCACCAACACTAGCTATATAGCTGGTGTATGGTACACCAGCCAATCCGCGTCTATTTTTGGCTTTTAGCCTTGCTAGTTACATGAAATAAAGGGAAACGGATTGGCTACTCCCCCTGAACACCAGCTCCGTGGCTGATGTTCGGTGCTCTTTGGGCCCCACCATGATGTATGTGTTTCATCCATTCCGTTCATCCATTTTTAAAGATTATTTTATTTCTTGATCCCAAAAATAAGAGGGATATAAATCTCAGGTGGACCACACCACATGAAAACAATAGTGATTGGATATCAATCATTAAAATCCTCCTATGGCCCACTATACTGTTTATTTAACATCCAAATTACGTCATACAGGCCCAGATGAAGAGAAAAAACAAATTTCAGCTTGATTTAAACTTTTATGGTCTCCAAAATGTTTTTAATGGTCAACCCTCATTCAACACTGTTTCCTATAATGTGGTCCATTTGAGATTTGAATATATCTCATTTCATACCGTAAAATGATATGTAACAACAGATGGATGGCATGGATGTAATACATACATCATAGTGTGGCCCACGTAGCACCGACCATCAGCCATTGGCTTGTGTCAGGGGGAGTAGCCAATCCGCTCCCAAATAAAAGACAACGAAATTGGTTTTTTTATTGGGAACCGGATTTCTCATTTATGTGGGCGCCGTGATATGCTGCGTCGGAAACGGATTGGCTACTCCCCCTGCCAATAGCCAATGGCTGGTGGTCGGTGCTCCGTGGCCCTACCATTATGTATATGTTTGATCCATGCCGGCCATATATTTTTTTGGATCATTTTACGGTAGTTTATAAAAAATGAGATATATATCAATGTTAAGTGGACCACATTACAGGGAACAATGTTGAATTAGTCTACCATTAAAAACTTTTTGGGCGCCATAAAAGTTTTGAATCAAGCTTATATTTTTTTTTTTTTCCTTCATCTTGGTCTGTATGACCTAATCAAAAGATTGGATGTCAAATAAATAGTACATTGAGCCTTAGGAAGATTGTAATGGTGGATATTCAATCACTATTGGTTTCGTGTGGTGTGGACCATCTGAGATTTATATCCCTCTAGTTTTTTGTATTAAGCTCTAAAATAATCTTTAAAAATTGATGAACGGAATGGATGAAACAAAGACGTAATGATGGTCCCACAGAGCACCGACCCCAGCCACCTGGCTGGTGGCAGGGGAGTAGCCAATCCGTTTCCGCTGCGTCGGTCCACGTGTAACATATCTGTCAACTACTGCTTTTTAATGGACGCGGATTGCGAACCACCCCTACCTGTTTCAGCTCGGAACATACCGGGGCTCCGAGAAGCCACCGACATGTATGGGTCTTATCCACACCGTTCATCCTTTTCTTTTTTTTTTTCATATTATTTTAGGCTTTAAATCAAAAGAATAGCGGATCCAAGGCTCAAGTGAGCCGCACCACATGAAAAAACAGGAATAATGAAGCTGACTATCTCACCGTTGAATCCTAACTAAGGCTCACCATTATGTTTATTTTCCATCCAACCTGTTTATAAGTTCACATTGACGTAGAAGAGTGAACACACAAATATCTGCTTGATTCGGAACTTCTACAGCCCCCAAGAAATTTCTAATAGTAGGCATTCAATCCCCACTGTGTAGTCCACATGAGGCTTCAATCTGTCTTATTTTTTCCTTTGTAGTGTAAAATTATAAGGAAATATGATGGACGGTGTAGATAAAACCCAGATATCTCAATGGCCCCTCAGAGGCCCAGCCTGTTCCGAGCTATGTACAACCGGGTAATACGCAATCCAAGTGTCGTTTTAATGTTTGTTTGGACGCGGATTGGCTACTCCCCCTGACACCAGCCAATGGCTGGTGGTTGGTGCTCAGTGGGACCCACAATGATGTATGTATTTCATCCATGCCGTCCATATATTTTTACGGATCATTTTACAATATGAGACCAAAAATGAGGTACATTCCTTTCTTAAGTGGACCACATTACATGAAACAGTGTTGAATGAGCGTCGACCATTAAAAAACATTTTGTGGCCATAAAAGTTTCGGATCAAGATGATTCTTGTTTTTCTCCCTTAATCTGGGCCTGTATGACCTAATAAACATATTAGATGTCAAATAAACGGTACAGTGAGCCTTAGGAGAATTTTAATGATGGATATCCAACCACTATTGTTTTCATGTGGTGTGGTCCACCTGAGATTTATATACCTCTCATTTTTGGTATTAAGCCTTAAAATAATCTGTAAAAATGGATGAACCGAATGGATGAAACATGTACATCATCGTAGGGCCCACAGAACACCGACCATCAGCCCCGGGGCTGGTGTCAGGGGTAGTAGCCAATCCGTTTTCCCGTTTGGATGCTTTGCATGCGTCCGCTTTGCATGGCTTTATCGCTGACAACGTCACATGGCTTCAAATCTTGTCACGCTATGTACTCACGGTATTCGATATTTTCCGGCCCGCTAAATCGATCGTGGTTGCCGGCGCAGCTTTGTGTACTTGCGGATCCACGAGAAAGGGCAAGATTCCTTACTTTTGTTCATCGTCCAGGAGTTGATTGATTTCCGTTTCTAATCGGTAAATACCTGTCATTAACGTAGCCTATTCCTGCCAACGGTGGTTGGAAATGGATTTACACGATATATTTAAATATTTTTTGAGATATACCAAGTGGATTCTATGATAACAGAGCTGGGGCACATCTAGCAACATTATGTTTGTCTATTAGTTTTCGGCAGTTGGAATTGAATTCGTGGCTCAATTTAAACTGAACAACTATGATCCCAAGCATTAAAATACCCAGATATAGATTATATGACTGATATCTATAAGATCAGTCCCCTTTTCAACCACTCCCTCAATGTGTAAATAAAATTATGTGATATTCATATGTAAGGTTTATCCTCTTCTCATGGGTTACACTTTTTCCTTCATTACCACATGACTTTTTAGTACAGGTAAAATAAAAATAAAAATGAGAAAGGGATTTTTACAGTCGGTCATGGAGAACGGCTAAACAATACCTTTTCGAGTGAAGAACTAAATCTAGCGTATGATCGTAGACTCAAAGTACATCTAAAGTCATTGACTACTTGACTAATGCTACAAATTACACTATGGAATGTAAAATAGTATGTGACAATTAAAAAATTACACTAAGAAATGTAATTTATTTGACAAAAAAAATAGAATGATTACACTAAGGAATGTAATTGACTAGTAATTGAAATATAATGTTTGGGTTTGATTGAGTTGGTATGATACGTCCTTTTTCGGTTGAATTCATCATCTACTTATAGCCTTACCCTAGGCATCTAGATCCTTCCCACGTTTTGATGGTTGCTATAATCGTTTGACACTTCGTGGCCTACTCTGCTTCTTCTATTACCACTTATCTTGTAACCACTTCTTCGCTATTGTTGCTTCCATCGACTGCTTAAACAATGATGTGTCATTGTTTGATGCACTCTAGCCGAATTACCATAAAATCATCTCCATATATCTTTGCGGATCTTCAAATACACCACGCAGATCCATCCAGATCACATGTAACTTATTCTGATTAGTTCCCATGAGCAATGGTGACAATAAGGATGAACATTGTCCCCCCATATCGCTTCACTTTTGGAAAAAGGTGAAAGCAACGTGTGATCCCTCATTAATGCAGTAGTTCCCTCTTACACATGGCGACATTTCGATAACCATCTTCGACCAATTCATCACAACACGTTAATAATAGCCACCCTTTTTCGATACGAGAGTCGAACCCCGTTATGACACATGTTCCTGCATCGTTTCCCACAAACTCATAATGATGCCCTAATAAATGCTCCATTACCTTGGCCGATATAAGTGCTATTTCGATATTCTTTCTTCCCACTCTTCCCTTTTCCGTTCCGAACATTCTAATTCTTAACTCACTCTCATCTTCAAACAATGACTGCCTCTTCATCTTCCTCTACCTCATTCAATCAAGATGATCTTGTTATAGTGATGGATGCTCTTACCGAAAAATATTCCAATAAGATAGTCTTCAATTCACCTATTGAAGATTATTGCTACATGGGTCTGGCATTCTCTCCAGCAACAAATGTCGATGAGGTTAGCATGATGGATCCAATGTTTCCCATCTTCCCAGATGAGACTCTACTAATTCAATCCGGATCCATCCCCGAACCTACTAATGCTCTGAAGAATCGGCCCTACCAGAATGGGATGCTTTGTTCGCTCGCGTCTCCTCTCAATATGAAGCACCATGGAGAAATTTGGGCATTTACGAATGCATCAAGTTATCTGTCCATGATTATCAATTAGATCTCGCTCTTCTTACCGCAGTTTCAACATTTTGGAGCTCTTCAACCAATCCTGTTAGTGCTTATGCTTAAGCACAACTAGGATTGTCATATTTCGTAGTCCTATGAGGAGAACAAGCACTCATGAAGATATTCTTCGATAACTCGTGAAGATCTGTGAAACGACTCGTTCAAGCATCTCAATGAAGATATGTAAACTTTTTGGGCCTTTCGTGAAGTCGATACGGTCGATTCATCCTTGACCAACGCCGAAAATATGAGTGACTTCTTAGCTACCACTTTGGCAATTGTGACCTCGTAATTTGGGTTATGATAATATGTTCCAATTGACCAGTTCTTCTGCGTAGCACCTTCTTGCAAGAATTCTTCATACCTAGAGATCTTCCTAGTCAAGTCATACAGGTCCATGAACTCCGTCCCGATAAACTACTTATGGATTTTGTACTCGAGCCCATCTTGTGCAAGCTGCACGAATTCAGCTTCGGTCATACAAACCTTAAATCAACTTTTTGCCCTTTTAAACTGGGTAATATAGCTCTCACAGGTTTCCCCTGACAATTGCCTGAAACGGGCGAGATCGGCCATAGTTATTTCTCTATTCTTAGAGAAAAACTGTGTATGAAAATTTTCTTCCATTTCTTGCCTAGTATGAATCGAATTTGGCAATAGATTGGAGTATCATGTGAAAGCTACGGACGTTAACGAATGACCAAACAATTGTAGTTTGTGATAATAATTGTTTACTAACTCACCAAATTGCATATTGAATTGACCAACGTGCTTAATGGTCAACTGACCAGGGTCACCTATAAATAAGGAAAATTTTGACTAATAATTATGTGGCAACAAATGTTGCCGATCGATCCATTCAGCGTAAGGCTTATGGTAAATCGGAATAGTATTGCGGCCAAGTACTTTGCCTGTAACTTCGTGGACCATTTGCATGATTTAATCACGATCCACTCGTTGGGGTTCAACTACCAGTGGTGGGTTGGGACTGAATCGGTTTGGGCCCTCTTGTAACAACAGATTCCTAGGGAATTGTTAAGGACTATATTCTCCCGGTACACCCTGATTCTGAATTTCATTAATGAAATTCTGAGCTTCCCACTTTGGTCATCTAAACTCAGGAGGAGGCAGAGCATTCCGTGTCTCCTGAATTGGAATTAGTGGTAGGTTCCTCTGAGGAGGGGGCATAGATGGTGCCTTAGTTACATTACTGATTGAACTTCCCTCGACATTATACTGTACTGTCGTTGGCGTTCGTTCAATTATCATTGTTGTCAATCGATGCATGGCCTTAGTCTGGATGGCAATATACCTGTTAATATTCTCAGTTTGAATATGGAATTGCTCAACTTGGGTCCTTCCATATTCCTAGACATGCTGAATACTCAATTGCACGTCCTAGAGTATGACCTTTATCTCTTCTGAAGAAACAGTCTGAGAGGTCGACGCCCTTCTTGATTCCCGGTACCGAGTTTCGGGCTATTGTCCATATTTAAGTTTCAGGGGCCTCTTAAAACGACACATCCTTAGTTACAGGCAGTGCAATTGATGTAGAGGGTTTGACCCCGACCACTTGATTGCTTCTTTTATTCATAATTCTAATTGGCAGAGTTATCCCAGTAAGTTAGAGACAGGGTCCCACCGGGCATGCTAAAAACTTGTTGGTGCTGGTTTTCAGTAGTTGGAATGCGGGCATGCGGAATTGGATTTGCGGCTCAATTCAAACCTAACAACTATGACCCTAAGCATTGAAATATGCAGATACACAATATATGACTAGATCTGATAAGATCGGTCGCTTATTCAGCCACTTGCTCAATGTGTAAACAAGATCATGCAATATTTAGAGGGTAGGACTCGTCCTCTGATGATGGGTTACACATTTGCCTTCCGTACGAAAAGACTTTTTCAGTATTGATAAAATAGAAATGAGAAAGGGATTCTTACAGTCGGTCACGGAGAGCGGCTACGTAATACCTTTCCAAGTGACGAAATGAATCCAACGTGTGATAATAGACTCAAAATACAGCTAAAGTCACCAGCTACTTGATTAATGCTACGAATTATACTATGGAATGTAAAACAACAATTGAAAAGTAAAGGATTACACTAAGAAATGTAATTTACTTGACAGAAAAATAGAATGATTACACTAAGGAATGTAACTGGCTGGTAATTGAAAAGATAATTAAAAGATAATGTTTGTGTTTGATTGGGTTTGTATGAGACGTTCTTTTCTATTGAATTCCTCTTTTATTTATAGCCTTACCCTAGCCATCTAGATCATTCTCATGTTCTGACGATTGCTATAACCGTTTGACACTTCGTGACTTACTCTGCTTAATTCTTCTTTTGTAAAATCAGTTCTTCATGATTGTTGCTTCCATCAACTGCTTAATAATGATGTGGCATTGTTTGATGCACTACAGCTGTATTGACATAAAATCCCCTTCATATATCTCTGTGGATCTTCAAATATACCATGCGGATCCATCCAGATCACATATAACTTGCTCTGATTGGTTCCCATGAGAAATGACGACATTAGGGATGAACAACATCATCTACTAAGTGGTCGAGTAAAGAGTGATTGTGCTGAAGCGGTTACATGATAGATGGTAAGTTTAGAAACAAAAAGAGTTAAGTAGCGCTAAACGGTTACAACCACTGTCGAAATGTGGGAAGCATCCAGATGGTTGGGTTAAGGCTATAAATAACAAAGGAATTGAACAAAGCAAATTATCTCATACCAACCAAACCATACCAAACCAAATCTATCTTTTAATCATTCATTCCATTATCTGTCATTTACATTTCTTAGTGTAACCCTTTTTTGACTTTCGCCGGTCAATTACATTCCATAGTGTAATCCTTTACTTTTACTTGCTATTTACATTCCTTAGTGTAATCCATACATTAATCAAGTAGATGTTAAATTTAGCTGTAATTTGAGACTACACTCATATGCTGGATTCAATTCAAACATCAATCAAAGCTCTCCATATAAGAAGGTGTTTCAAAGCTATTCTACATGACCGACTGTAAGAATTCATTTCTTGATGCTCTTTTATCTGTATCAAAAAGTCCTTTCGTATGAAAAGCAAAGGTGTAACCCATTATCAAAGGAGGAACCCTACCCTCTTATTATTGCCTGATCATTTTAACATATTGTGCAAGTGGTTAAATAGGTGACCGGTCTTATTCGATCTCGGTCAGATACCATGTATTTGCCTATCTTGTTACTTGGGGTCATAGATGCGCTCAGTTTGAATTGAGCCGCACATTCAATTCTGGTATGCCCACATTTATCACTTGACTAAAACTATAAATCGAACCATAATGAATTTTTGGCACGCCCGATGGGACCCTGTAAGCCCCGTATCCTATATCGTACTGTTCAGTAGGATCCCTCGGTCTCCCCGGTCGATTTCTGGCAACCTTCGACCCTTAACCAGTATTTGCGTGCGACCCTGATTCATACGTCGTTAACCCGAGTCGACTCAAACCGAGACTTGTACCCTGACGACTGCGCCGTCGCCGCGGTTCCGATGCCACGACTCGTGTGTCGATCCGATACTCTGGCTAGGAGATGCGGGCCAGCGTTCGGTGCGAGGAAAACGCCGGGTGTGCGAATTTCAAGAGAATCTCTACGACTTGTCACATTAATCATCCATCAATCAATCCCATCATGTGAAGTACATGTCAAGTACACATCACCTCACACCCTTCCCCAAGCAACCCCAAAGTCAAAAGTTTCTTACACCAACCTATACCTTTCTTACACCATTTACCACAAAAGTTAAAAAGGCTCTTACACATCCATCACCACCACATCCATCACCCATCTCTCTCCCTCTCTTTTCAACTCTCTTTCTCTCTCTCTCTCTCTCTCTCTCTCTCATTCTCAAACCACTCTCCCAAGCAAGAGAGAGCACCATACGTCTAAGCTCTCCCAAACCTCCGCAAGAGAGAACTTTGTATGTGGCCCACTTCCCACCCTCTCATCTTCCATCTCAACCATCCAAACCTCATCTCCTCCGTTGGAATCAAAGCTAAGGAGCTAAGGAAGCCTAAGGTGCAAGAAGAAGCCGGTGGTGATCTTGATCCCACATTTTTGCATTTTTTGTGATTAAAGGGCCACATGTTGTGGGACCCACCTTGATGTACATTTGTATCAAAGAGGGGCCCATAGTGGCGGGGCCCCTCCATCACCTCCATCCTCGCCAATGTCTCTCTTCCCTCTTCTCTCTTTCTCTCTCTTCCATGATCATGGCCCACCCATGATTTGTGCATTTTACCCAAGCCATCCATTTTAGTGGGCCACCTTGACCCCTATTTGGGGGAGGGAAACACAAATATCAGGCTGTTCCTAAACTAGTGGGCCATGTGGGACCCACCTTAATGAAGTGCACCCTCACCGTGCTGGACGCACCAGTGGAAGGTGCGCTGACAGTGAGGTGGCTAACAGTGAAGTGTTAGCTGTCAGTGGACATGAACTGGCAGTGGGATGTGCTAACGGTGAGGATTTTTGGTGGGCCACCCATATAAGCCCCACCTTGATGTATCCTTCCAATCATGCCATCCATTTCATTCTCTATATCATTTTAGGCGTTGAGCCGAAGAATGAGGCCAGCCCAATTATTCGGCAGGCCATAGCATAGAGAACAATGTTTCCACCCTTGAAATCTTCCCTGATGTCCCTAAGCACCTAAAGACCTTCAATATTGGACTCATATATCCTGTCATGAGCCGTGGAATCCAACGGTCGGGGTGGATTCACCTAATGCGGGCCCCACACGAGGAAAACCGCAGGAATTTAATATTTCAAAAAAAAAAGATAAGTAGCAGCGCTGCTGCTGCTGTCAGAAGGCAGCAGGCACTGCCTGCGCTCGAACGGACGGACTGTCGACAGCCGTGGGCCCCACCATGATGTATATTTGTCATCAAACCCGTTCATTGGGTGGGCCCCTTCCTAAAGTGAGCCCCCTCCAAAGATCAACCAGATCCATGGCTCAGGTGGTCCACATCATAGGAAACAACAGTGATTAAATGTTTACCATTGAAACCCTTTTTGGGTCCACAGAAGTTTTGGATCTAGATGAAATTTGTTTTTTTCCAAATTCAGCCAGGTCCGTGGGACCTTATCAACAGGTAGGATGGCTCATAAACATTAAGGTGGGCCCCATGTGGGACCCACAATGATATGTGTTTTATTCCACTGTCTAGGCGGACGATGGAGCCCTCAATGATGTTTGTGTTTTATCCCCACTGTCCACCCTGGACGGTGGGACCCACCCCTGTGTGTGTGTGTGCGTGTGTGTGTGTGTGTGTGTGTATATATATATATTTTTTATAATATTATATTATGTATAATATACATTATGGTGGGCCCTCATGTGGACCCCCACCATGATGCATGTGTTGCCTCTGATCTGTCCAACCACTTGGCGAGCTTATCTTAACGGCTTGAGACTAAAAATAAGATAGATCTATAGTTCAAGTGGACCCCACCTTAGTATACATAAGGCCCAAGTGATTAGGCTCACCTTGCCATAATTATGGCCCGTTGTTGAAGCCCACTTTGATGTGAATGTAAGGCCCATGTTATGAGGCCCATTCGATGTATTTGTAGCTCGTGGTTAAGGCCCACTTTGATATATAAGGCCATGTTACGAGGCCCATTGTGATATACTCAAAGGCCCAGGGGTTATGACCCATTGCAATGTACATAAGGCCCATTGATGTGGCTCACTTGATTTATATAAGGCCCATATGATGCGGCCCATTTGATGTATCCAAGGCCCTAGGGGTCGAGGCCCAACGGGGTGTCCTTAGGGTCCATTGCAATGTGTGGTTTCCCCATGGCCTGTGTGTTGATATTAGGCGGGCTATGCCTTGGGAACAATGTTGGTTTGCCGTCCACATTGAAGAATAATGTTGGTTAAATGTCCGCATTATGACTCTCCCTCGGGCCCATTGTTAGGCCCATACTTGTAGGCCGTCTAGGCCCATCTTTGTTATGAACAACATTCATTACCATATAACATGTTTAATATAGTTCCATGATTCATGATCATACGCATCATATGTATGCTTGATATGAGAAGTGACTGATCATAGCATATGCCTTAGGGCAGATTGATTAGGGGCTCCCAGATAGGCGGTGTTGCCCTACATGAGCACACGATACGCGTAGGATTGCTGCATGACTGGATAGTGTGATTCATGTATTCGCATTGTGTGATATGATTACTGTACGCCCTAGCGACATCAGGGCCGTAACCTCTACAGGTGTATCGTGGTTGGCAGGATTGGATACCGAAAATCTTGTTCTACATGGGGTGCTATAGATATCCCTAGGTGAAAGTCCCTAAACCCTTATGGTACCAAGAGATTGCTCCAACGTCTAGACCGAGTGGGTGCAAAGAGCCGAGTGTCGATTACCAGAAGACCGTGCTTTCCATTGTGTCGTGGTCGGTTGGAAGGGGGTGCGGCCTTACCCGCCTAAGTGAAGGGGGCAAAGCTAAACTGAGTTTGACTAGTTCGAGGAATGGGTCCGCTATCGACGAGCCGAGCCCGATATTGGTAGGTGGATAGTGAGATCTCTTCCACTTACCTTATTGCTCGCGATGGGTCGGCAATCTGGTTTAAAGTGTACTAGACTCCGGTGATATTCCAGATTTAAGCTGTATTGATATGTGGATATAGATGAGGATTTGTATGCTTGAGTTGCATCTCGCATCGCATGGCCTTGGTATGGTCGACATCATTCATGCCTTGCATCGCATAGCCTTGGTATGGCTAACGGTATTCACGGATTCACCAGCATGTTCCTCATTACTCTGATACTGCATATCTGCATTACTACCTTCCGCACACACTTTCACCACCCTCTAAGCTTTCTATAAGCTTATGCATGACCGTTGCATGCAGGTGACGTTGAGACGTAGCAACGTCGAGGCAGGAGCGCAGAGCAGATCATCTTGGAGCTTTTTGTCTATCGTCATTGTATTTTCCTTTATGCTCACTGTACTTGTAAAGTTTTTTATCATAGTGGAAATGTGATGGAGTTTTTGGTTGTTGTTTGCGGGTTATGCCTTTGGTTATGCTTATTATGAATCAAACTAATGTTGAAAATCCTCCTTGTAGCATCCCAGGATCGGAATCTGGCGAATGGGCACTGGGAGCCGAGAATGGGGTTCTATGGAGGCTGTCAGCGCCGGATTCGGCAATCAGAAATTTTGTGAGCCCGGTTTCCGAGTTTGGGGCGTGACAGACCCCATCATTACCTTATTGGCACAATATTGCCAATTAAGAATATGAATAAAATGGGTAATCAAATTACTGGGGTTGAGCCCTCCACATAGACTGCACTACCTCCGACCGAGGACATGTCAGTTCAAGCTGCTCATGAAACGTTAAATTTGAATAGTAGTCTGACACTCAGTACTAAAAATCAGGAAGGGGCCTTAACCTCTTGGACTGTCATTCCTGAAGAGATAATGATCGCACTTCGTGATGTGTAACTGAGTATATAACATGTTCAAAAATATGGAAGAGCTCATGCGGAGTTGGTGCATACCCAAGCCGAGCAGTTTTGTATTCAAACTGAGAGTGTTAACAAATACATGGCTAGCCGAACTGAGGCGATTGATGGCCATGATTACTGAAAGAGCACCTACGACAATATAGCATAACGCCGAAGGAAGTTCTATCAGTAAGCGGTACAACCGTCTTCTATGCCTCCCCTGCACCGGAATCCACTGTCGATTCCAATTCAAGAAGTACGAAATGTTCTGCTACCCGTCAAGTTCAGGCGGCCAGGTGGGAGGCCAGGAATTTTGTTCCTAAGATTCGAAACCAAGATTTACCGAGAGGACAACTTTTACAACAATTCCCTAGGAACCCATTGTTCCATGAGAGATAGAACCAAGTAGGTCATGACCCACTACCGATGGCTGAACTTTGACGTCTGGATCGCGACTAAATCATGCAAATGGTTCAAGAAGTAACAGGCCAACTCCTCGGTCGAAATACCATCAAGGCTTATCATAAGACATATCCTGAATGGATTAACTGACAACAGCCATTGCTAATGAATTATTGACCATATTTTACCATATTTTCGAGTGATCCCAGTCAATTGACCATTGATCACGTTGGTCGATTCACTATACAGTTTGGTGAATTGGCTATTAATGACAATCATAAATTGTAGTTATTTGTTCATTCCCTAACGACGGCTGCCTTTATATGATGTTCCAATTTGTTACTAAACTCAATCCATACTGGGCAAGAGATGGAAGAAAACCTCCATGCTCAGTTATTTTCTAAGGATGGGGAAATGACGATGACTGATTTCGCACGTTTCCGATAGTTACCAGGGGAATCTTGAGAGAGTTAACATTGTCCGATTCAAGAGAGCGAAGAGCCGGTGTAATGATATCATGAGTGAGGTCGAATTTGTGCAACTTGCACCAAAAGACCTCGAATACAAACTCTGTAAGAAATTTATCAGAACATAGTTCATGGATCTATATGACTTGACTAGGAAGTTCTCCAGATATGAAGAACATCTTCGGTAAGGAGATAGGCAAAAGAATTTGCCAATCAGGACATATTATCATGACCCTAATTACAAGGTCATGATTGCCGAAATAGTGGCAAAAAAGCCACTCATATGCTTGGCACTGGTCAAGGAAGAATCAACCGCATCGACAACACAAAAGGCCCAAAAAGTATATACTTTTGACACTACTCGGGCCGATGAAATATTCAAAATTCTGTTGGCTGGAAATTTTATCAAGGTTCCTATTAACCATAAGATACACTTGCCTGATGAATTGAAAAATACATGGAACTCGTTACCATTCATCTAATAAATGTATTGTGTTTAGGAACATTATTCAGGACAACATCGATCGTGGGTTCTTGAAGTTTCTTGAGAAGGGTAAAGAAGCCATGTTGATCAATATTGATCTATTCCCGCCTAACCTTGATGTTAATATGACTATAAAAAATCTACGGAAGGCCGATCAACAGCGAAAGAGGGTTGATGTCGGTCTAAGTAACCGTGATGGTGCATCGCGATAGGCAATGCTGGGGCGATATTAACCTCCCACATTAACCATCAAATGACCTTTTGGATAGATCATATATCCGTTCATTAAGGGACTGACAAATGATGTTGTCAACAGAACATTAAAAGGAATGATACTTAAGCTAATTTCACATACACCAGATGAGGAAAATTTAACCTAAGTTAATAACCTCAACGAGCAAAGTACCTTATAGGAAGTAGCTAAAGCAGCACTGTACATTTTTTAATCTATCTCATTCCTAAATGTATGTACAAGTTAGATATTTGTAATGATTAAAAGGAGGATGAGCTATTACTCTTAATGAGTCTTTTCAAAAGTGATATTGTTACATGGGCTTCCATAAGGATTCACCTATATAAGTATTGGAAGTGGGGCCGCTTTCAGATGTTCGAGAGTTTTAGCTACTCTTATGAACTCATGAATTCATGACTGAGTACAAAGTCGTTAATATGCTATAATTTTAGAATACATGGGAATCGAAAATTTATGTGTGACATGTTCGGCCATGTCACATAGAATACTTAGTTCAAGACTACGGTCACTAATGATTCTAATCCAACATTGATTTGTTTACAATAAGGTTCAAGTCTATAAGATATATTTTTCTATGCATATATCTTTGTTTTGAAAAATAATGAGAGATTGTTGGTTTTTTTCAAAATTATTTTTCAAAACAAACAAGAAAAAATGTTGAACTTTTTCAATTATAAAAATGAAAAGAAAAAAAATGGGTTGTGACTTTTGGTAATTGTCAGTGACCATTTACTTGTGAATGACGGTGCCTCTTGGTAAATAAAGCATCTTTTAATTTCAAAATAGTGGTAAAATGATGCTATTAATGGTGGAAGGATCCCATTAAGGAAGATGCACCACCTTGAAAAGTTATGTAAATATGAAAATGCATGTAGCTTTTCGTCAAAGGGATTCTTTACCATCTCTCTTGAAGGTCTTTAAAATTCCAATTTTGGGTCAATCCTAACACCGCATCTCCAACAATCTCCTCTTTCTTTTCCGGTTTTCATTTTTGAAAAAGGTGCAGAGATTACAAAATTTTAAAAGGTAAACTGTAAACAATTAAAAAGTGGGGGTAAATTGTAACAGCGAAGAAGTTAGGGGTGTTAAGTCATGAAAGTGTATATGGGGGTGTGGTTTTTCAAATTTAAAGCCAAAGACAACAGTTCTTTTGCTTAAGAGAGGAAGTTTATCGTATCCTAAAAGAGGATTTGTCGTAACCCTCTTGTAAACTCATTTAACCACTGATAAAATGCGAATATTACTTTAAACTCATTTAACTTACATTAAGTCAATTTCTAAGCGACTGTTTTCTATCTTTCCGCCTCTAATTTTTTATATTACACATGTTCACAATAGTGATGGGATCTGCCTGCACGTTCGGTGTTCCACGCTTGCTGAGTCGACATGACGCACAGCTGATGTTTGCTGCCTTGAAAATCTTCAAGATTGCAAAATCCTGAACTTTCAATCAATAGACGGCAAAACGACACTTTAGAGATGGCCTACGTTCAAGAGTTAAGTGACGAAACAGTTAAAATATTATAACTTGAGGTCCACTGTCCACCATGTTAACGGTTAAAATTACTGGAAAATGACCCGTGAATCAACAGCTATGGTTCCGGCCTTTCTCGTACAGAGGTATTATAGCAAAAGCTGAAAAATTCTGTCGGTTCTCCTAACGATACACCAAAAGAGTATGAAAATAAAAACACATGCACCCGTGTGGCTGTACATATTATGTTAGCGTACTTGAAACACTGCTTCACTTTAGATGGCCCGATACATTATTGTTCAAAAGATCCTAACCTTTGACTAATGGAAACGTTTTTTCTTGTTGAAAATATGTTGATGATTTTTTCATTCTCATGTATTGAGTACAATGCTCCAAAGCACAAACCAAGAACATAACAATTTTAAGTTTATCATACATGAAGATATTACCAAGAAGTTCGAAATTAACATCAAACGATATCAACTCTACTAATTATTATGTTTACGAATAAATGATTTGTAGTAAAAAATACAATAAAGAAAACATATCCATTGTTATTGGAAGATCCGAGCCGACTACGATTGGAGGACTATGATCCGCTAGTCTGATCGGAGAGTCCGAGCTCCAGCATAATACGAGGAAGGCGAGTTAAGATGGGTGAAGCTCCCATTCTCGACCGCCTTCTTTCCAAAGGCAGTCACTGAAGAATACCTGGAGTTGTACAATTAACTCCGAGCGGACATCCGTCATAAAGTCGAGAATAAATGGCTGCGTCACTCGCGAACGATCAGTAGTTCGGAGCAATGCTGTCGCCTCGGTCTGACCGAGCCGAGGCATCTCCGAGAATAAAGGTTCCACGCTCTAAGTGGAGAAACTGCCGTATAGGGATACGTCCCCTTATCTCGCCCACAGATACGTACGCCGCAACATATGATCTGCGGATTCTGGGCAATATCTTCGTGATCCGCAAAATCCCACTGATCGTGCCGAGATTATCGAATGAGGATCGAGAGACGAAGAGGTATAAATGTCACATCATTCCATGACTACAGGTACGCAACAACTAGTACATTGCCTTTCCTCTCCAACTTAGACCCTGATTCCAGTGTCCTGATTTAGGCATCGGAGGGTCCCCCGGCTTAGCCAGGGTCTCCATTGCTTACAGTTTTCGTGCAGGGAACCAGGTTCATCACCCGTCCGAGATACGTGCAGAGGGAAGAAGGCTGACCAGATTTTGACCTCAACATCCATCATCATCATCATCATCTAAGCCTTATCCTAACTAATTGGGGTTAGCTACATGAATCCTTTTCTACCATTCCACTTTAATAAATAAAACATATTGATGAATAAATTAGATTACTGAGCACAGAAAACAAAATATCTATTCAAAACCTGAGAATCAAAATATTTGTCGGAGGAGAAAGATAAGCATAAGAGCAATAGAGATTCAAAGAATTAGAAACATATATAGTTGGAAAAATAAGATGCTTCACATGTCAAACATTACTTACACTTCATAACATATGCCACTTTGTTTCTCAAACTAAAAAAAATTTGAACCACCGTCGAGCCTTAATTAGCCCATGTTTGGAAAGCATGGATTCCATGCCAATCAATAGAAAAGAAAAAGATTTTCTTTCAATGTGACTATTTGTGTTGTTTTGCATAGCAAAGAAAAGGGTGAATTCTATCAAGAAATCACTACGATTTACACCCATTTCAAACATTGGCTCTATCAGCTCCACTATATCATTTCCAACTGCCAAAGGAATCAAGGAAGAGGGCCAAAAAAAAAAAAAAGTCACTCCATTTCCACAGATTAGGCCTCTGTTCTGTTTCCTTCAACAAATCCGTACGAGTATAGATCCGAACTTGTGCAAGGATGAAAAATCTTCTAAAGTTTGAATGGGGGCTATGCGGGGATTCTATAAAATGAAATGTAGACCAAAAGCAAAATGATACAGCAGAATGATAGCAACAGCAAATGAGTGCAGGTCTTACTTGAAATCTTTGAGATGGTAGATATATGATATGGAATGTGAACAATCCACAGATGATTGGGGACTTCATTTGGTGGCGGTAATTATTTTCTGAATAGAACTGCTGTCAATACCAGGCCTATGCAATCTATCAACAGCTTCAGAAAATATCATTTAAAAAAGCAATCTGTCCACGAATGGACCTTGCAGTAACTTCAGCTAAAAGACAAACTTTACCTAGAATGAAATTTTCGCTGCCATTCAATAACAAAAAAAAACAAAAAAACAAAAACATGTGAATAGATTGAAAGAACAACAATCCACTGTCAAAACAGTGTGAAAAGTATACTAAGAAGCAAAGGAATGAGAATGCCCATTCCACCATGCATGCTTATGATATCAACCAAAAACCAGAAATTAAGAAGAATCAAGTTCTTATGCTCAATCAGATTTCGTTCAAAGTCAACAAAAGAATCCTCTTTCTCATAAATCAACAAATATAAAAGAAAATCCAAACTATTTTACCATCACACATTCAACCAAAAAGAAAGAAAGAAAAAGAAAAAAATTATCCAAATATAGCTCAGCACAAAAGATTGAACAGCTCTGTATGAGTTTTAAGTTTTTACAAGTGGAGCCCATGGTTCACTGAATTCAAATAGGTGGATGTCATAATCCTTTCATGGGGGTCACCAAATAGATGTCTAAGAAAGAAAAACAGCAAGAGTTCATACCATGATACTATTCACATATCTCTGTCAAGAAAGTGCGTCATGGATGAGACATGAATTACCTTCAGTTCAGACCCATACTTCAGTCTTGACCGTCTCCCAACTATGGAATGTTCAACACTATTGGGCAACTTTACAGAGGAGATACAAATAAAGGGTGTCCCTCCATTACAAAAAGGAGAGGAGGGCACATATGAATTGATCATGTACATGTTATTGCAGTTCGACGAAGCCACGAAACGTAAGCCTGGTTCATAGGTTTCCCAGTCACCCTTCAAAATCAATATTTACAAGACATCTTAGGGTTTTTGTGTATGAAGGACTCAATGAGACTCAAAAGCATGCAATGTAATCACAACCTAATTGACAGAACTATTTCGAAACGCCTTTATAACCAAACTCGAAACCAAGTCCAAATACCTGGTGGGTACCTGACAATTACCCAGACCTGATCGGATCGTTCCTTCCTCGCCCATGTATCGATGGACCTCAATCTCTACGGCAATGCCGGATCCCTCTGCCTGCGGGACTTCATCATTCTTTATGAGGAGACGTCCGCTTTGTTCTCCCTCACATCTGGTGCAGATTTCTCAGAGCTCCACCTGGGGTGGACAAACCAGCCCGAGGAGGTTCGGGTGGCACTGCCACTTCCCCAAGAAGCTCTCATGGTTCAAGAATTAGCTAGGTTGGTGATGAGCATCAGAGATTCCAGGTGTGGCCCAGATCCTGAATGGCCTCGGATTAGTAGAAAGACCCAGCTAGTGTTGGATGCTGTGAAAAAATCTATTGAGCTCGGATTCAAGCCAGTAGAGTTGTGATTAGCAAAACATTCAGCAATCATGATTACTGTGGGAGTGTTATCTAATCTATAGCTCCATGATAAAATGATAGCAAATATTTCTTATGTGTTTGGATGAGCTAATAGTTTTTTTTTTTTGAAAAGTTTGGATGAGCTAATAGTATTAAGTAGCAATAGTCTAATATTGGGTTGGAATTCCTTGTTTCCATAACTGTTTAGCTTTGCTTAAGAAGTTATAAAAAAAAAATAATAAAAATAATAAAATAAATAAAATAAAATAAAATTTGAGTTTCATACAAATGCATTGATTTACTTTTATACGGCTGGGTGTGTTTGACCACTATCTCAATTTCAATGAAAACATCTTCACATAGGACCATTTACCCTGTTTCCTAAACAGGGGCTTTTTCCATTTTCCCGCAAAAGTGCGATTATCTTCGTCTCTACACTTTTTTAAATAGGTTTCACCTTTTAACTACTGACCATCTCACATGTTATTAAAGATGTATAATGGTAATGGAAATTAAAACAAACAATCTTTATAATAAAAAAATCTACAAAATTTCCTAATATTTTCAGGTGTGAAATTTGCCTTTATAATTTTCTTTTTGGAATCCACCAATCCAAACAGGGCCTTACCCCAAAACAAGATTCCGGGTGGGGTGAGAATCAACAAAATTATCATTGGTTGTTGTTATGGGAAGATCCGAGCCCCTTATAATTCCAAGGCATGATGACATGCTAATCTGATCGGATGGAGAACTAACAGCTCAACTCAGGTTACGAGAGCAGACAACATCCGACGAAGATCTATGAAGACTTGTAACCACTCTGATTGAGGCCTCGCCTGCTTGAAGGACCGGGCCAATTCCGAGCCAACTCCATACTCCGAGGCAGGCGTTCTTCAAGCCGAACCTAGAAATTACTATAAACGGACGTGGCCGATTACTTCGCCCGAAGATACGCATGGTGCGCACAATATATTATACGATCCTTGGATTGCGCACAGTATCTCCATAATCCGAAAATCTCCCTGATTGAGTAAATCGTGCCGTGATTAACGGACCCGAACCATTCGACAGTCAGGTATAAATATATGAGGACCCCATTGCTACAGGTACGCAAAATCTGATGCTCTCCCTCTACAATTTTTACTTAGACTCCAATTCCCTTGACCTGACTTAGGCATCAGAGGGTCCCCCGGCTAAGCCAGGGTCTCTTTTGTTCATCTTTTTGTGTAGGACTAGGGTCCACCCAGGGCGTGGAGGGTGATCCAGATTTTGACCTCAACATTTTTGGCGGTGTCTGTGGGAAACTGATACAAAAAGTCAGATTCCTGTTCTTGAGTATAATGGCTAAAGGAAAGAAGAAAGCAGTAGCTGCGAAACCAGAGCTGAACGAGCAAACTCGCTCTTCATCACTGCTCCACGCAGAATCGGCCCTTGGGCCTTCACAACGTTCACACAATCGAGCGAGTAAGTATCGCGCCATACAGGGCGAGATACAAGCCTTACACGATGAAGTGAACATGATAAAGCAGCAACAGGAGCCGGTATTGCTTCCAGTCCAGGAAAATTTTGTCCATGAACCGGTCGGTTCAGTCGTGGAAGCTCACTCCACACCAAGGAGTGTGAGGCCCGGGGCGCCTCAGCATCCCCAGGTGCCTACGTCGGGTCAACATCCTCTTCCGACCCGAATCCAAACCTCAGCTTGGAACACTGTCATGCGAGCTCTAACCAATGCTTCGGTCACTTCAGCCCTGGCATCGACAGACCTCCCACATCGGCTGGAATGGAGGAGGGGAAGGAGAACTCCAGAGATAGAGAATGCCCAAGAAATAGTAGTTGAAAATAAAGATCCATGGGAGAAGCAGTTCGCGGAGTTCAATGACAGATTCGCAGCTCTGGAGAAGAAGCAACAATCAACGTCAGTTTCCGCTGCTATTCAGGCGATGATGGAAGAGACCGAACCTCCATTCACCTCAGAAATCATAAACGAGGTAATGCCTCAGAGGTTCCGGATACCTCCCGTCATCCAATACTCGGGATCTGGGGACCCATCCGAGCATGTGGAAGCCTACCGCTCCTGGATGTAGATCCAGACGGCGACGGATGCTATGATGTTCGGAGGTTCTCTTTCACGCTCACAGGATCCGCTCAGAGTTAGTATCGACAACTCAAGCCAAACTCCATCAGCTGCTTCGCAGAGTTGAGCCAACTATTCCTTACCCAGTTCATCAGCGGTAAGAGAAGTCGAAAGCCCAATACTCACTTGCTTGCTATCAAGCAAGGGCCGAAAGAGTCGCTGAAAGACTACATTACTCACTTCAACGAGGAAGCGTTACTGGTAGAAGATTACGATGACAAAATGACACTCGCTGCTGTGTTCAGCGGCCTAAGAGAAGGGAAGTTCACCTTCTCCATTGGAAAGAACCCGCCCAAGACAGTTGCTGAACTTATGGCCAGAGCTCAGAAGTATGCCAACGCGGAGGAATTCACCAATGCTCGTAAAAGTGTCCAGGTAACCGAGTCGAACAGTAAAGGGAAGAGGCCTAGGAACGAGGACCCTCAGCCGTTCAACAAAGGGACCGACGACCGTGTTCCTCGCAATCGTCGTCCGACCAGAAGACCGGAGGGGAAATTTCGCTCCTACAACCCCCTTAACATGTCTGCCGAGCAGATCCTATTGGACATCAGAGGAGAAAAGTTGTTGAATTAACCTGTTTGCATGAGGGCCGATCCGGATCACCGAGACAAGTGCAAGTACTGCCGTTTCCACTGAGATCACGACCACAATACGGCCGACTATATGGATCTCAAAGACGAGATCGAAGCCCTTATTCGAAAGGGGCATCTGCATTGATACACCAAGGAAGGAAAAATCGCTTGGAAGTGAGAAAGAGAACGGGAACAGCCGAACAATGCCACGGAGGAGCCCGCCGAAATACGTACCATATTCGGAGGCTCGTCAGGTGGGGGAGACTCAAATCGGGTGCGAAAGGCTCATTCTCGGAAGTCTGAGCTAGAGTATTACGTCCATCTGACGGAACGGCCCAGTAAGGAACTTCGCGTCAGCCCATGCACTCTAACCTTCACAAAAGAGGACGCATGTGGAATCCAGCATCCACACGATGATGCTCTGGTTGTTACAATGACCATAGCGAACCGAAAAGTATACCGCATCCTGATCGATACCGGGAGCTCAGCCGACGTGATTTATTCCGAAGCCTTTAAAAGAATGTAGATTCTGAGGTCTCATCTCAAACCTGTGAAGACCCCCCTATAAGGCTTTACCGAGGAAAGAGTGATCTCCGAATGAGCCATTTCCCTCCCTGTGACTGCGGGAGAAGGACAACATCAAGTCACTCTTATGATAGACTTCCAGTTGTCAATGTACCATCAATACACAACGTCATCCTGGGTAGACTTTCCCTCAACGCAATGAGAGCAGTAGTCTCCACCTATCACCTGATGATGAAAGGATACCTCTGAGGCGATCAACGAGAAGCTCAGAGATGAAGGGATCAGTCAAGCAAGCCCTCACCATCAACGTTCTAGACCCCAGAGAGCCCGCAGAAGGCTCATCCGTGGAAGACCTAAAGAAAGTACCGCTTGATGAAGCTGATCGGAACAGAACCGTTCAGCTCGGGACATCATTGAGTCCCGAGCAACAGCTTGAAGTCCTAACATTTCTGCGGCAACATAGGGACGTCTTCGATGGTCCCACCAAGATATGCCCGGAATTTCTCTGGAAGTCATGGCCCACAGGCTGAATATGGATCCAGATCACAAACCTGTCAAACAAAAGAGAAGGTCATTCGATGCCGAGCGGTATGAAGCAATAGCCGATGAGGTCTCCATTCTGATCGATGAAGGATTTATAAAAGAAGTACATTATCCCGATTGGATCGCAAATGTGGTCCTTATAAAGAAGGCCAATGGAAAGTGGCGGGTCTGCGTAGATTACTCAGATCTAAACAAAGCTTATCCGAAAGATAGTTTTCCGTTGCCTTGGATTGATCAGCTGGTAGACAGCATGGCGGGCCATGAATTACTTTCTTTCCTGGATGCATACTCTGGATATAATCAGATTGTGATGCACCCCCCAGACAGGCAGAAGACTACCTTTGTTACAAACAAGAGACTCTACTGTTACCGGGTCATGCCATTTGGCCTGGAAAATGTTGGAGCCACTTATCAGAGGCTAGTAAATCAGATGTTCTTCAAATAGATCGGACGCACCATGAAAGTATGCGTCGACGACATGTTAGTGAAAAGTATCAAAGCATCCGATCACATGATGGATCTCGGAGAAACGTTCGCCGTCCTCCGAGAATACCAGATGAAGCTAAATCCGACGAAGTGCGTTTTCGGAGTCAGTTCAGAAAAATTCCTTGGTTTTCAAGTCAGTCAAAGAGGCATCGAGGCGAACCCCGACAAGATCAAAGCACTCCTCGGCATGAGTTCGTATCGGACTATCAAGGAAATACAATGCCTTGTAGGGCGAGTCGCGACACTCGAACGTTTTATATCCAGAGCAACGGACAAGTGCCTCCCTTTCTTCCAACAGTTGAAGGGTCATAAGAAGGCAGAGTGGACATCAGATTGTGAATAAGCCTTTCAGCAACTAAAACAGTACCTGAGTTCACCCCCTCTACTGTCTAAACTTGAAGAAGGGGAACCCCTATTTCTTTACCTCGGGGTCTCAGCCTCAGCTGTTAGCTCGGCCCTGATTAAGGAGATCGGAGGTAAACAGCACCCCGTTTATTATGTAAGCAAGGCCATGGTGCCGGCAGAAGCGAGATACTCGCCCTTGGAAAAGCTAGCACTCAGTCTCGTTGTTTCAGCTCGGAGGTTGCGCCCATACTTTCAAGCTCATTCCATGATCGTGTTGACAGACTTCCCTCTCAGACAAATACTTCCGAGACCCGAGGTGTCGGGATGAATGACAAAGTGGGCCATCGAACTTGGAGAGTTCGACATTCAATTTCGTCCGAAAACAACAATCAAAGGCTAAGCCGTAGCCAACTTCATCGCCGAATACACTACAAGAAATATGATTTTTACCTATGAAACTTTTACCTACGAAATTTTTTTTCGTAGGTAAAGATGACTTTTACCGACAACAATTAATTTCATAGGTAAAAGCCTACTTTTACCAACGAAATATAATTTTGTAGGTAAAAGCCATCTTTACCTACGAAAATTTTCGTAGGTAAAGGGTCTTTTCACTTTTTCATCATTCAAAGGAACGAAAGTTTTACTTTTACGTACGAAAATATCCGTAGCTAAATGGTGTTTTGAATTTTTCAAAAAATTTCAAAAATCCAAAAATTTACTTTTACCTACGAAATTAAATTTCGTAGGTAAAACCCTTATTTACCTACGAAAATATTCGTAGCTAAAGGGTTTTTTGAATTTTTCAACCAAACCAAAAATCAAAAACTTTCCTTTTATCTATGAAATCTAATTTCATAGGTAAAACCCATATTTACCTACGAAAATATTTGTAGCTAAATGGTGTTTTGAATTTTTCAAAAAACAAAAAATCCAAAAATTTACTTTTACCTACGAAATTAAATTTCGTAGGTAAAACCCTTATTTACCTACGAAAATATTTGTAGCTAAATCTAATTTCGTAAGTAAAACCCATCTTTACCTACGACAATATTCGTAGCTAAAGGGTCATTTGACCTACGAAAATATTCGTAGCTAAAGGGTCATTTGAATTTTTCATCTGGTAGGTAAAACACATCTTTACCTTCGACAATATTCGTAGCTAAAGGGTCTTTTCAATTTTGAATTTACTTTTATCTACAAAATCAAATTTGTTTTGAATTCACTTTTACCTACGAAATCGAATTTTGTAGCTAAAAGCCATCTTTACCTACGAATGTGTTCGTAGCTAAAAGGTGTTTTTAATTTTTTAAAAAACAGAAAATGAAATTCTTTACTTTTACCTACGAAATATAATTTTGCAGCTAAAAGCCCTTTTTGCCTACGAAAATATTTGTAGCTAAAGGGTCTTTTCAATTTTGAATTTACTTTTACCCACAAAATCAAATTTCATAGGTAAAACCCATATTTACATACGGAAATATTCATAACTAAAGGGTCATTTAAATTTTTCACCCAAAAACGTATTTTGAATTTACTTTTACCTACGAAATCGAATTTCGTAGCTAAAAGCCATCTTTACTTACAAATGTATTCGTAGCTAAAGGGTGCTTTTAATTTAAAGAAAAAACAGAAAATGAAATTCTTTACTTTTTACCTACGAAATCTAATTTCGTAGCTAAAGGGTCTTTTCAATTTTGAATTTACTTTTACCTACAAAATCAAATTTCGTAGGTAAAACTCATAATTACCGACAAAAATATTCGTAGCTAAAGGGTCATTTAAATTTCCAAAAAATCAAAAACGTGTTCTGAATTTACTTTTACCTACGAAATCGAATTTCGTAGCTAACGGGTGTTTTTAATTTTTTTTTTAAAAAATAGAAAATGAAATTCTTTACTTTTACCTACGAAATTTAATAGACGACATGGATTAAACACTAAAATGAGCTGAAGTACCAGATGGATAGTGTTGATAAGACACACACATTCAAAGTGGGCTCAATAGGGTTTAATCAGTATGGTAATCTAACTGGGTTACTCAGTACGCAATCCTTGACTGAGGCGTACCTGATGTTTACCGGAAATCAATAGGTGGATTGACTAGTGCACCCAAGACAATGTGGATAAGACACACACATACATCATCGTAGCCTATAGAGCTTTGACTCGTGGACTGTTAGTGTTAGGGTCACTTGCCAAACCACGTGCAAATCTTACACCTCCACTTTGTCCATCTATTTTAACAGATCATTTTAGGTTATGATGTCAAAAAGGAGGCAGATAGGAGACTCTGGTGGACCACACCATAGGAAACAGGGGTCATAGCTATAGTCATTTAGGTGGGGCCTATATAGTTCCACAATAATGTCCACCACAAAAATTCATCTATATAGATCATTTCAGGGCATGGGTCAAAGAATGAAGCAGATCAAAATCTTAAGTTGATCCACCACAAAAAAAAAAATAAAAAAAATGTGGGAATTGAACGCTTACTGATAAAAAATTTCTGAGGGCTACAAAAGTCTTGGATCAAGCTTATATTTGATTTTTCTCTTCATTCATGCCTTTTTTTAACTTATTAACAGGTTAGATCTCAAATAAACATCATAGTGGCCCTAGCAAAGTCTCAACGGTGGGTGTCACTGTCCCCACTGTTTTCGATGGTGGGGCCACTTGAGATTTGGATTTGACTCGTTCTTTTCATCATCCCATAAAATGATCTCTCCAAATGAATGGATGGTGTTGATATAATACATACATCATGGTGGGGCACACAGATCTAACTCCTTTTTTGGATCAACTGTTAAAATAATCCGTTAAAATGAATGGACGAAGTGGATAAATAACATACATCACGGTGAGCCCCACAAGACTTAAAAACTAGGGAAAACTAAAATATCAACTTGATCCAAAACTTCATTGGCCTCCCAAAATTTTTCAATGGTAAACGTTCAATTTATACTATTTCCTATGATGTGGTCCACTTCAGATTTTTATAAGCTTTATTTTTGAGCTTATGTAATAAAATTATATGTTAAAATGGATAGATGAAGTGGATAAAATGAATAAATCATGGTGAGCCCCACAGCATTTACTTAGTCACTTGGGAATAGATTGGCTACTCCCCAAATACCAGCCAATGGCTAGTGGTCGGTGCTATGTGGCTCCACCATGATGTATATGTTTCATCCATGCCGTCTATATATTTTTACAGATAATTTTACAATATGAGACAAAAAATGAGATATATCCAAATCTTAAGTGGACCACACCACATGAAAACAATAGTGATTGGATCTCAACCATTAAAATCCTCCTAAGGCCCACTATACTGTTTATATGACATCCAATCGGTTGATTAGGTCATAAAGGCCCAGATGAAGAGAAAAAACAAATATCATCTTGATCGAAAACTTTTATGGCCCCCAAAATGTTTTTAATGGTTGACCCTCATTCAACATTGTTTCCTGTAATGTGGTCCACTTGAGATTTGGATATATTTCATTTTTGGACTCATACTGTAAAATGATCTTTAAAAACAGATGGATAGCATGGATGAAACACATACATCATGGTGGGGCCCACATAGCACCGACAACCGGCCATTGGTCGGTGTCAGGGGGAGTAGCCAATCCGTTCCCACCAGCGACGGGGTGCTCTGTCGGCCCCACAATGATGTGTTCTTCGTCCATTTCGTTCATCCCTTCTCTTTTGCAGATCATTTTCGTCTGACATTTGGGCCGAGGAAGGTTTGGATAACATATAAACATCAAGGTGGAGTCCAGGAAGGTTTAACGGTAGGAATTTCTTTCCTTCATTTCCCCTCTTGTGTGACCCACTTGAGTTTTGTAACCACCTCATTTTTGGTCGCACATACTAAAATGAGCTCTCGAAACGGATGGACAGAATGGATTTCTGACATATATTTCAGTGGGACCCACCCAGCATCCTTGCATTAGAACAAGAAATCCCGCCCCAAATTCGTGTGGGGTATAGAACCCGCGCCCAGAAGCCAAAAAAATCCCGCCCCAAATTCGTGCCCAAATCTCTCTCTCTCTCAAAAGTGATGGCAATCGTATCAGAGCTTCAAGCGTCCCAAGAGCAGCAGAAACCCTCTCCACCCACTCTAGAACATTCAGGAAGCTCCTCCTCCGTCCGATCTTATGACGACGTACTGAAGCCGATCCTTGACCGTGAAAACCCTCTCGGCTTCCTCGAGATCGCGATCGATTTCCTCCGCCGGAAATCCGTTCTGTTCAAGGACCGGGCCGTCGAGGAGAAGCTCCAACATCCTGATCCTCCTCGGCCTCACACACCCCCAAATCAACTCATCTCAAACCCCAATTCAAGCAAGACCCCTGTCCCAGAGAACGCAAAATCCAGCCCTAGAAGAATCTCCGACAATTCCATCTGAATCTCCAACCATTCCACCAAATTTGACTCAGGTACGTCTCACTCTCTGTCGATTCTTCTCTTCCTTTCTCCGACAATCTCTATCAGATGAAGTGTTTGGAACATCAAAAGGTGGATCCACCTGCATTGTGATAGTTGTGCATCTATTCACAAATTGTATGTGTGGGATACATCAGCTCAAATTAAGTCATTCAAATTACAATGCCCACTGTAATTAAGTTGAATTTTTAAAATAAGCTTGACTGAATGATAATAACCTTCGATTAATGGAATTTATTATTTATTATTATTATTTTTTTGCTTTCAACTCTGTTAAATGTCCAACAACCCAGTTAAAAACTCCAGTCGCTGTTCAAAAAAGAGGGATTAAAAAAAAAAAAAAAAAAAAAAACTCTTGGATTGGAGTATTCATCTATTTGATCAGTTGGCACTTTGCACATGAACTTTGAATATTCAAAGGGTCTTTAGATTATTCGGTATTCCCCATCATATGATGGTTTGGATCATTGCAAAAGGACCCAATCCAACGGCCCCTGTTTATTCTATTGCTGTGTGGGGTTGTATTCTAGCAAAAATCTAAGGATCTTACTTCTTATGCCTGCTCTGCACTTGGAATGTGTAAATTCTGGATTTGTGCAGTGTTTGGGTTCAGGCCCAGCCCAAGAGTTTGATGGGTTGTTTGTGCTCCCGGCTAAGGTCCACCTTTCCTGCAATGGTCTGTAAATAGGGCTTGGCCCGATGAGTTAAAGAAAAAAGAAAGAAAGATAAGTCCATGGTCCAAACTAAGCAAGAAAAAAGGCTAAATATCATACAGCCATGACCTTCCGATATGGAAGTTTTGCTGCATGGGTGCTCCGTGATGATGCCTAGTTTATCAACGGCTTGGATTATTGATATTTCGGACCCATGTTTGCAAAAAAAAAAAAAAAAAAGACCGAGAGAGAGAGAGAGAGAGAGAGAGAGAGAGAGAGAGAGAGAGAGAGAGAGAGAGAGAGAGAGAGAGAGAGAGAGAGAGAGAGAGAGAGAGAGAGAGAGAGAGAGAGAGAGAGAGAGTCCTTAATGTACTGGAATGCCAATGGCCTCTTGATGCACCTATGTTTAAAAATTGGGCCATGATTTGGGGAGCCAGGTCTTTGATATGATGGTCCCTAGTTTAGATGGAGGATTTCGTGTTTTGGGTCATCCTCACCTGTGGGCCGTCCCATCATCAATGAATAATTGAGACACACTTGCTGACCGGGTGCATTGAAATTCCATTCTCATTTTGATTCATTTTGGATGTATTCTTGAGATGTTAAAGAGTAGATTACTTGAAGATTGTTGCATAAACACTAACGTAAAGAATATGACATTTTCAAATCTAAAGTCAGCCCAAGAGATACATTCTTCACGTTTTCAAGTACACTAACTCTTTGATTATTCAATGATCGATTGTGGTGGGCCTCTCTCAATCTTGTCTTTGTTGGATCTTTCGACACCAAAGATAGGTATAACGTGCTGTCAATGGCTCCATTTACAGACTTTGATGTGTCCTCCAATCTAGAAAGCAAGTGGCTTGAATGTACTTGTCGATTTGGGTGTTCGTCCATTTAAGGATTATTGGGTTCTTCAGCAGTCTCCTGTAATTCCACAATAAGAAAGAGAAGGGGAGAAAATAAGTTAGAAGAAAGATTACATGAGAAGATAGTTTGCAACAGCTATAGCCTGGGGTGAAAGTGCGTAGCCTGGACCCAGCTTGTTTTTATTTATTTATTTATTTTTCTGATTGTGTTAAATCATGCATTGCCTACAAGGAGAGCTAATTTTACTTCTGTCTTGCATAAACATTTCAAGCTACATCCCCAAATCTTAGTGGTTGGACAGCCTACCTAGCCTTCGATTGGAGAAATTTCTTCAATGGTATGGTCCTCTAGGTGAATTGTCCTGATCTACATCTCTTGTTGTGTATAAATTAGGGGGGGGCAAGTTTCTAAAGCCTCATGCATAATATCATTTCATTAGAGAGAGAGAGAGAGAGAGAGAGAGAGAGAGAGAGAGAGAGAGAGAGAGAGAGAGAGAGAGAGAGAGAGAGAGAGATTACGGGGTTGGAGTTGTTATTTAAAAGGCCCTTGAAGATGATATAAGATGTGGGTTTCCTCATGCATCCTTGGACAATTTCTCCATGTGAAGCCTCTTCTTCTAGTGTTGCTTCTTCCCCATAAATAACATGTTCCTTATATTGTCTTTGTTTCTTGTGGCTGTCAAAAGAAAAAGGAGACATTTAAAGGCATAACCATTTTGAATCGACAAGCTCTTGCAACACAACTAGTTGGAGGATACTCTACTATCCAACTGCCACATAAATGCCATTGTCTGAAATGTGTAAAATGCGCTACCCATCCAAAAATTGCCCTTCTTAGAGTAGATAAGGATACTTTTGTACAACTACATGCATATACATATCTACAACATCTATCAAGATATATCCTAACCTACCCAGGCAATACACCAAGATTATCCTCTCTACTATACAAAAATCAGACCAATCCACTCATCACCTGGGCCACACCACAAAAAACCAAAAGAACAAAAGCCAATCTGGTCCAAATTACACCTGGGGACCACCTAATGAGTGGACCAGATTTAAGTTTATCTAAGTACAGTGTACTTGAATGCACTTAGGCTTCACTTGGGTGCAGTTAAATGCACTTATACACACTTCAATACACGTAGACACATGTGGTAGATAAATCTAAGCTTTGTATGGGACATGAACTCATGATAAAATGCTCAGATCCTTACCCTTGTGATGGAACCTGAGTGCGTTTGAATCTGATGGCTTCAAAGAAGTTGCAGCTGTTGTCTTTTAAAAATCTCCTTTCTTCATGAAATTGTTGCTGATGGTTTGGGAGGGAATATGAGAAGTAATCTGAAGATGAGCCGTTCATTTCATTATTCCTCTTTGAAACAATTCCTTCTGTAATAAAATACATATATGTATGTCACCATCTAAGTTATTATATGAGAGCTGCAATGCAAGTTAGGGTGCTTTTAGTTGGATTGGAACACTTGTGCAGTCCAATACATTGATCCAGATCATTCATTAGTTCCAATCCACATTTCATTGGCTATCATGTAGATATCTCATCAATTTGCCAAGTACTAACCATTTGATCAGTGGCCATTAATATGGACGGTGAAGATTGATCAACAATTTGATCCATCTATTTACCAAGGTCCATCATGGATTGCTTATTTTATTAGCAATCATAACCATCCAATCCATGGCTGGTAAGGGCCAGTTGAATTGAGTGTGCAAAATGAGATATGCCACAGTTCGGGCTGGGTGGTTTAGGTTATATATATAGCTGTGTTTAATAGAGAGGATGTGGCCCAATTTCCCATGCTCAAATGGACTAACCAATATGCCACAGTTCGGGCTGGGTGGTTTTGAGAGTGGCAGGTCTTGCTAATGGTTGGGTGGCAAGTAATATGTTTGTTGTTATCTTCCAAAAAAAAAAAAAAAAACTGTGATTCAGGTAACTATGGGCATATGGGTGATGCAAGGTTCTATAGCTATTATGTTTCCTTATGGGGCAGCTGTTTGAAGGTCGGGGAAAACAGATTTGTTATATTGTGTCTTTTTGCTATTCTTTCCAGCATTCATAAAGAGAGGAGCCATCCCCATTTCCAAGACAGTCAAAGTCTTGACACACACACACACACACACACACACACACACACACACATTCAGACTCATGGTTTTGTAGTTGACTCATTTGTATCCCTCATTTGGTGATATCTTTAGTTGAACAAGGTGTTATGCAGGCCACCATAACTTTCATGATATGTAAGAAATGAAGTTGCTTTATGAATTATATCCTTTAGAGGAGTCATAGACAGTTTGAGTAAATGTTATTAAGTGCATTTTATTTCTATTAAGAAAATTGTTATTTCTATTAAGATGGAGGTTCTATTTTTTCTTTGGATATGATCCATTTTTTCTTTGGATCTGCCTCGTTTTGTCTCATTCCATAAAATGATCATGTAAGATGGATAACAGTGGATATAACACATACATCATGGTATGGTTGATTTGTTACATGTCTTTCGTTTCATTCTCATTTTGTTTGTTGAATAGACTTTTTATCGGTCTTGTTCATATGTATTAGAGATCAATGAGTTTTCTTTGTTTTTGTCTCTTATGCATTCATGCAAATTTGATTAATTTACAGTTTAATTCTCATTCTTTCATACTTGAGCAGGTCCACTCAAAATCGTACTTGAAAAGCCTAAAATGCAGCTCGAAAGTTGCCTTAATAATTGAGGTAATGAAAATTGGTTGGCATATAAATGTTTGAGTCATGAATTTTTTTTTTCAGAGATATTCAGATTTCCCTTTTTTGTTCCTGTCTGAAAGTTCTTTCATGATCTGTTATCTACCTTGCTAATCATGATCTATTCTGGGTGCATAATTATTACTGCAACCCTGTGTCAATATGACACATCATAGAAATCTTGTTAGGAAAATAATCTTTGGCTGATTCTGGTCATCCAAGACATCACAATCCGAATGATGTTCTGCATCAAAGAAATCATAAGATCCATAAGGTGGAGGTTCTAAACAGTGTAAATAAGGGTTGAATTGTATCAACCAATGTATGATATGTTCTTCATTTTCCTAATACATCTTAAATATATACTAAGTCCCTGTTTGCCAGTTGGTAGACACCTAAAAATGAGTTGATCTCATTTAGTTAACAGAATTTATGCATTAGAGATCTTGATCTCTAATGCATATTGAGTTCATGTTAACAGTGATTGTGTATTGAATATCAAAATCTCTTATACGTAATTTCAGTCAAATAAAATGAGATCAACTCATTTTTAGGTGTTACTGAAATAGCTTTGCATGTGAAGTAAGCCTTTCATGATGTTATTAGAAATTTCTCTACTAATGCACATTTATGTATGCTGTGATCAAGTTTTTTTTTTTTTTGATAAATTGGTATAGTTTGTTTTCCCAACTTGGTTCCTGTCTAATGTTCTCATATTCCATCTTTTACCTAGAAGGCGAAAACTTAATTCCTATCTCTCATTTACCTTATAGTTTAACCTCCCTGCTCTTCCGTTCTTCATGCTTGATTACAAGACCTTACAACTGAGAGGGTAATTGGTCATATGGACAAGAGAAAGGCTCCACTTTCTAAACTCGGGTTCATTTTGCACTCCTGTATTTTCATGTCAAATTGTGCGACCTAGAGATTTTTAGTGGTTTTAGGTATTTTCATGTCTGAGCTTTTGGATCATATGATATAAACACCTCAAGGCAATCACTGCAAGAATTATTTTTTTTACTAAATATTTGCTTATTAATGCAATAGTTGTATGGAATATGTCAATCAACGTTCCGTTGGAGTTCCTTTGTTTTACTTTATCGCACGAGAGAATTGGACTTATTTGCATTTGGTGATATCATGATCTTAGACATAGCTTGCATATGCTTTTAAGTCCACCCACATGTTATTTTTTTTCACATAGCTAACATTTTTCTGTGGTCGTTTTTGTTCAGAAAGTGTAGAGAGGACAATTAAAACGAATTGAACAGTTTCAGTTTCAGGCACCCTTTTGAGGGGTTGGTTGATGAACTGTCCTCTCATTTATTTTTTTCTTCTGTAGTTAGTGCATGTGTTAAAATGCCGTTGAGGCTACTCTCATTGCATTACTCTGTTTTCTGCTTTTGTTCGGTATGATTTTCTAACAAGGGGCACACCTATGATAAGACTGTGCAACACAAGCTCTGTGGCTCCGGAAGCACTGTTCATTGCTTGGATTAAACATTACGCTAAACATCTTTTTAATTGAAAGTTGCCAAGTCTTCTCATGTATTTGTTGCTCAGGATTCTTTCGTTGACTTTGAACGAAATCTGATTGAGTATAAGAACTTTAGAAGATTTGTCATCCTTGCACAAGTTGGGATCTATACCCGTACGGGTTTGATTGAAGGAAACAGAACAGAGGCCTTATATGTGGAAATGGTTTGACTTTTTTTTTTGCCCTCTTCCTTCATTCCTTGGTAGTTGGAAATGATATAGTGGAGCTGATAGAGCCAACGTTTGAAATGGGTGTAAATTGTAGTATGCATGTGTATATGTATGAAAAATCCTGTCATCCTCCTATGTTTAGAATGTGCATGCATGCATGCATGCATGTGTGTGTGTGTGTGTGTGTGTGGTCTTTGCATTTTCTTCTGCATATGGGTGGGTGTGCGTGCCTGCTTCAAACTTTAATTGTCTTTAATGAATGGCAGAACTGGGCGAGCAGCAATAGGACTTCTGGACCTCTATTGGGAGGGCAATAACTGACTCTAATTCAGGTGAGCAGGGTCATGGGTCCAATCTTCCTATCAAATGCCTAAGTTACCTGTTATTTTATTCAATTCCTTATACATTTTGAAAAATAGCTCTACTCTGGAATCCTATGACAATTCCAAACACTTATCTTGATGGTCTAAAAATGTTGACTGAGTACATTAACATTCCATATTTCATAATGACAATTCCATATATCAAAGGCTTAGGATTTTCTTATTTGGTATATTTATAGTACATCACTCAGCTACTGTCAAGGCGGGCAGATGAACAGTTTGAATCAGAGAATACCATAGGCCCCCACGCAAGGAACCCTGTATGTTAGAAAGCGAAGGGCCAGGAAGACCAGCCACACATCTTGTGTTATACTGTGGAACCAAACACCTAAATCTTAAATGTCAGCCTTAAACCTGAACACATGTAGTTTATGTTTGGATGAATGTAGTTTATGTTTGGATGGATTTACGTAGTTTGGGTTTAGATGGATGTGAATGTGAATATGATGAAATATATTATATAACAGGTGTATATTAGGTAACAGGTGTATATCAGGAATTTTGTCCAAAAAACTGAAGAGACTTTTACCTACGACACATTTCGTAGGTAAAAGTGTCATCCACGTTTTACCTACGACACTTTTCATAGGTAAAAGTCTCATCCACGTTTTGTAAATATTTTTACCTACGAAATGTACGTAGGTAAAAGTTTTGTAAATTATTTTTAGCTATGAAAGAATTCGTAGGTAAACGTTTTGTAAATATTTGTAGCTACGAAAATATTCGTAGGTAAAAGTTAAAGTTTTGTAAATTATTTTTAGCTATGAAAGCATTCGTATGTAAAAGTTTTGTAAGTATTTTTAGCTACGAAAGCATTCGTAGGTAAAAGTTTTGTAAATATTTTTAGCTACGAAAATATTCGTAGGTAAAAGTTTTGTAAATACTTTTACCTACGAAAATGCTCGTAGGTAAAAGTTTTGTAATAATTGTTACCTACGAAAATATTCGTAGGTAAAAGTTTTAATAATATTTTTACCTACGAAAATGTTCGTAGGTAAAAGTTTTGTAAATATTTTTAGCTACAAAACTTTTCGTAGGTAAAAGTTTTGTAATTATTTTTTACCTACGACAATTTTCGCGGGTAAAAGTCTTACCTTTGCCGTTGAATTTTTTTTTCGCAGGTAAAAGATTTTCCCCTCGGACTTTTAGCAAGGAATTTGACAATGAAAATTTTCGCGGGTAAAACCTTTTACCTACGAAAAATATGCTTTTAGCTACGAAAATTTTCGCGGGTAAAAGTGGCCTTTCTTGTAGTGATACACTACACCAAGCACCGGAGAGATCAGTGCTGAAGTGGAAGCAAGTGCGCCTGATCCTCCGGGTGACCAAAAAGCGGTATCGGACTCAGGATGGGTCCTCTATGTGGACGGGTCGTCCAATGTAAAGAGGGCCGGGGCCGATATCGTCCTGATCGCGCCTGATTCCACAACAATTCAATATGCAATTAGACTGAGATTCAAGGCCTCAAACAATGAGGTGGAGTATGAAGCTTTGCTGGCCGGACTCAGATTGGCAGCAAGTATGGGTATCCAAACTCTTCAAGTCTGGTGCGATTCTCAACTGGTAGTAAATCACATCACTACCGAGTATGTGGCTAAGGAAACGAGGATGATCGCTTATCTTTACGAGGTGAGGAAGCTTATCGAAAGATTTTGGGATTGCACTATCCATCAAATCCCAAGAGTGAAAAATTCATGGGCCGACGCCCTGGCGCGGCTCGGCCCGGCCCGGCCCGGCCATAGAAGGGAAAATCCCGTGAGTCATCCCCGTCGAATTCATCGAGCATCCGAGCATCGAAAAGTCGGAAGAAAAGGAAGTCAATCCCGTTCGTGCCAGTCCGAGCTAGATGGACCCAATTTTTAATTATCTCATGACAGGCGAGATCTTTCGGACAAGCTGAGAGCCAGGCGGCTAAGAGTCCGAGCAGCCCAATATATCGTCCTAGACGGTATCTTGTACAAGAAGGGACACTCCCAGCCCTACCTCAGGTGTCTCCAGGCCGATGAGGCAGAATATGTCATACGTGAGATCCATGAAGGAATCTGCGAAAATCATTCCGGTAGTTGGGCCTTGGCCCTAAAGATACTCAGACAAGGGTATTTTGGCTGACTATCAAGGAAGACACCAAAGATTACATTCGAAAATGCGATAAATGCTAGCACTTCGCGGCCATGCCAAGGTAGCCCGCCAAAGAAATGACTCCTATATGCGGCCCATGGCCATTCGCTCAGTGGGGAATCGACATTATCGGCCCTCTACCCACGGGAAAAGGACAAGTCAAGTTTGCTATTGTCGCCGTCGACTATTTCACCAAATGGGCTGAGCCCGAGCCTGTCGCCAAAATCACTTAGCAGAAGGTGATTGACTTCGTCTGGAAAAACATTATCTGCCGGTTCGGGATTCCGCGTACCATCGTGTCATACAATGGCTGGCAGTTCGACAACGACAAATTTCGAAGCATGTGTTGAGAACTCGGCATCACAAATGCGTATTCTTCTCCCCGACATCCCCAGTCAAACGGACAAGTAGAGGCAGTCAACAAAGTCATCAAACACCACCTTAAGACAAAGTTGGAAAAAGCGAAAGGCAGCTGGGCCAAAGAACTCTCATTCGTCCTCTGGACCTATAGGACCATAACTCAGTCCTCAACAGAAGAGACTCCATTCTCACTCTCCTATGGATTGGAGGCAATGGTGCCGGTTGAAATCGGTCTCCCTACAGCTCGAGTCGAGAGCTACCAAGAAAACCAGAATGTCAAGCAGATCGCAGCAAGCCTGGATCTGCTCGAAGAAGTTAGAGATATCTCAAAGCTCCGAGTCGCTGCTCGGCATCAACAAGTGGCGAGATTCTATAATTCGAAGGTCAAGACTAGGCGATTCTGACCCGGGGACCTAGTCCTTCACCGAGTATTCCAGAATACCGCTGAGCTGGGGGCTGGAACGCTCAGACCGAACTGGGAAGGGCCCTATCGGGTCGTCCGGTCAACCAAGCCTGGCTCCTACCACTTGGAAGACCTCGAGGGTCGTCAGCTTCCCCATCCTTAGAATGTCGAACATCTGAAAATTTATTACCCTTGACAGACTAGCCTTTAAGGCTTTCAATAAATGTACGCCCCCAGGCGACAGGCCTTTTTAAGGCCCTCATCAAAGTTTATGTCTCCGAGCGACAAGCCTTTAAAGCTCTTAAATAAGATTCGACTCTTTTCTTCTACACGAATGAATTATTTACTAAGGAAAAGTTGCCTCTCATATGCAGGGGCGGACTCAATGGATTAATCCCTTAAAGAAGGGGTTAATACATTATCCCACAAAAATTCTACATGGTATCCCCCTCTAAGTTAGGGAAAAAGCCTAAACGCTGACCCGACTCCCCCAACATAGGAGTCGGTTCGTGAACTAACGAGTAAAGCAGAAGGTTCTCGCCAATTGTGGGACGAGCTGACCCTCTACGGGTCCGGACTTAACGAATGAGCCATAAAAGCTCTAAAAAAAAAAAAAAAAAACAGCGACGGACAATCGACAACCAACATCCAAAAGTTAACTACAGATTAACACATGGATAATCATCATTCATAAACCTTCACTAGAAGGGCAAAGCAAAAAGTAATCAGAAAGAAAAAGTTTCAACTATTTCAATAAAAAAAAAGGGGGGTAATCCGAGCTACGCAGACGGAGGAGGAGCTTGAGCGTCGGGGGCTTAATCCGGGCTAGTGTCATCAGCAGGTGTCTCTCCAGCCTCTTCGGACAACAGGGAGTCAAGGTTAAGGTCCGGATACATGTCCTGGACCGCCCTGATGCAATCATCATAACCGCGGTTGTAAAACTTAGCGGCTTCAACGTCTCTTTCCTTGGAAGTCTTGAAAGCCTTTATAGTTGCAGCTGAAATGGCCAAGCTAAATGTCCTAGAGGGGGGGTGAATAGGACAATGCCAAATAAAAACTTATAATAGCGGAATTAACGAAATATGATAGCCAATGAACTAATTAAATAAATTGTAATGCAGAAATGAAATACAACCTCAAACAATTGAAATTGAGTGGGTTGATACAAACGTTGTTCTAAGGACAACCTTTCACCAAAAACTCAGTGTTTATGGTAGGACAACCTTATGTCTAGAAATGTCTTTGTATCAATACACAAATCAAAGAGGAATAAAGAAACAAATACAAACTGCACTGAATAAATTGAATTTACAAATGTCTTGTTCTAGGGACAACCATACACCATAAAAATGGCAGGGCAACCTTGCTGGAACAATTTGGAATTTAAAGCTTGAATCAATAAAAAGAATTGCTGGAAATAAATTGTAGAAATAAATCACTAAATTATTACAACATTCCCACACTTGCTTGTAATTTCAAACTGTTACAACATTCACATCCACAAGGAAAATAGAACTGAATGATAAAAGAAAACATTCAATCCACAAGACAAGAAGTTATAGTGGTTCGCCTGTGTGTTCACCAACTGTTCTCAAACAGCCACACAGAATGCTACTCCACTCCTAATATCCTCACACAGGGGATATTAGCGTTCTCTAATAAAACTGGTTTTCACAGGTTTACCAAAAACCTTCACAATTGTGTCTTTGTCACTTGGGCTTACACAATTAAAAAAAACCCTCAATCTGAGTTTTCTGGCTCTCCTCAGATAACCATACACATAGAGATTTTTCTGGCAAATCTCATAAAAAACCAAAACAGAAATTACAGGAATTGTAAAATACCTGGATCTTATCCTTTTGCAGTAGCCCGGAAGAACCGATCAGAGTAGAGATGATAGTTCAATGTCCAATACTCAAATTATTGAGGTTCTAAGTTCTAATTGATTTTAAATGAAATCTCAAAGGGCTAGCTCTATTTGATTTTAATTCCAAGAAGAAGGAATACACGATTTCCCCTTTTCAAATAGGATTGGAATTTAGAATAAAATCAAATATAAAAAGCTAACAAAAGGAATTAGAATGAAGCGCAAATTAGCTTAAATTTAAACACGACTTATCTCAGAGTGGAACCTTGCTTTTATAGAATTTTCAATAATAAACTCTGAAATTCGTGTGCTATTTATAGTTACAGAAATTCGTCTTCGACTGGTCTAGAAGTTCCCACGACTGGTCTTAGAAGAAACAGATTTTTGAATTTCTGCGCGGATTCAGGAAAACCGATGTACGACTGGTCGTAGGCAGTCCACGACTGGTCGAAGGTCCTCCACGACCGGTCGAGACCCCTTCTCGACTGGTCGAGCAACAGTGAATTTAGTCGCTGGAGTTTGAGCCGAGGCTCCACGACTGGTCGAGCTTCGAGTCGAGGCCGTTCCACGACCGGTCGTGCAGACTTCAAGACTGGTCGTGAGCGAACCAGAAAATCCGATAAATTTGAACAATTCCAAGACTGGTCTAGGAAATTCTTAGACAGGTCGAGCCAGTGCTAGGACTGGTCGAACCAGAACCAGGACTAGTCTAAGAGCAGCTCAAACACATGTTTAAATACATTTGGATAATGTATCCAAAGTGACCTACCCTAAGGTCAGTGACTATGGTCTATCAAACCTGAATAATGAAGTATGGACATTGAACTCTACTTCATTCAACGAATGATAAATCTTTTAGTACTTAAGCCTGAAGTACGAGTCGTCCAACCACTTGAACCTGAAGTCAGAGTCGTCCAAACACTTGACACCAACATTTATCTTGAACTTGAATAACCAATAAGAATGTCGTGACTTCTTTGTATCTTCTTCTTTATATCTTCTTCTTTATATCTTGAAGCCGCTTGAAGAGTCCATGGTTGTCTTAAACATAGAACACACACATAGAACATACCAAGGTTTTGACACACAAAATTTGACAATCAAAGAGGTATCATATAATAGCACTAACAATCTCCCCCTTTGGCAAATTTGTGACAAAACATATATATAAAAACACAATAGAGGAATCATGAATCATGAATTAGATGTGTCAACACATGACAACCATATACAATATGAGAGATGTTGAATTACTCCCCCTCAATAAGACTCCCCATTTAAGGAATTAAGTATTGATGCAAACCCATCAACAACATAAATACCACAGATATATGTACCATTCTCCCCCTTTTTGTCAAAAATATGACAAAGGAAGATCATATAAGCTCAGGAAGACAAATGAGTGCATAAAAGATTTAGGAGAAGATATTACATACCAAAGTCACAGTTATAAGTTAAACAGTTCCAAGAAAAATCCAAAGTGAAATCAGTTCAAACTACATTTAATAAACATTTAATCAGACCCTGAAGAAGGAGCAGGAATGGTAGGATCAATATGATGAAGGCCTTTTTGTAAGCGCCTCAAATACTTATGCATTTTCTTAAATTGTGCATTATGGCCAACATGCATATTTTCCACCTTTTCTTCTAATGCACTTAGACGTGCATCGAAATCAGAAGGAACAAAATCTGGATCATCTTCAGATGCAGACTCAATATCATCAAAAAGATCATCCATGTTGATATCCTCATTAGGAAGATCATCTCCTTCATTCGCATCTCCAACTCCAGCAGCTCCACCACCCTCGTCATTATCAACTTGACCAGCGGCCAATCTCAACTTCATTTTGTTTATGTTGGTGTTGTTGAAAATAAGGTGATGGATAGGAGCTTCACCAACAGGCATAGTGACCAACATGAGTAGCTAAGACATTTAACAAATATCCAAATGGAATGTCACCATGACCTGGCTGAGACCGAAACTGAATAATAGAATAACAGATCAATGAAGGTAAGCAAACATTGGCACCACTAACGATTGAGTACAGGATACGAACCATCAGAAGAGTCAATTCAGTTTTGTTACCAGCCCTAGGATACACATTAGATGTAAAAATACGATGAAGAACTCTATCTCTGGCAACAGCCACCTGGACGTCTTTGAACAGTACCATTGACAGACCAAGGTGCATCCATATTACAAAGGGCTCTAGTCAATAAACGTTTCTCAGATTCAGTAACTTTATCACCCAATGTGGAAGGATGGATTCCATCATCATTTACTGGAATATCCATTAACCCAGAAATCAAATGACGATCCACAGTAAAAGGCCCTTCTCTTGTAGTAAAATAAAAGTTAATTCCTCAAGAGAAAGTCTATAATACATGCAACCATGGCCTGAGCAATTGACTGATATGCCGGCCCTCCCCAATTCAAAATGTTAACCCAACCAACAGATTGAAGGAGAGGAACTAGATTAAATTGAGCAATATGATTGATACAACTGCTTTCTCAACAATAACTTTCTTAAATCGAAAATCACGAACTTGTGGAGGGTCATCATTAGGATCTCTAAGATGACGGCGAGATACAACATTGGACCTAGATGAAGAAGCACCTCTACTAGTTCGCTTTTTACCTCTAACATCCATATTCTTGAAAAGATTGAAGGAATTTCAAGAAAAACAAGATGGGTTTCAACCAAATCAGAAAATGAGGAAGACAACCCCAAACCCTTGAAGGAAATAAGAAATAATCAACACTAACAAGGAAGACAAGAAGTAATGTTCAAGATTCTTCAATAAAATCAAGAGAAATACTCAAACCTGGAGAAATCCCATAGATGGGTACGACCGGTCGAAGCTATGCCCGTTGGAGAAGAAGAGGGAAATGAAGAAAAAGTGATTTTTTCCCCAAATAAAGGAACCAGCGCGATACACGACCGGTCTTGAGTTTCCTCGACCGGTCTAACCACGACTGGTCGAGACTATCCTCGACTGGTCGTGTAAGACCAAAATATGCATTTTTTTATTTATCTTTATTTTTTTTTTTTATTTTATTTTTATTAAAATGCATAATCAATCATCTTATATTACACATACCGAGATCAAATTTCAATTTATTGAACTTGCATTTATCGAGTGGTTTGGTGAAAATGTCAGCAAGTTGTTTCTCGGTAGGAATATATTCTAAACAAATTACTTTTTCTTCAACAAGTTCACGAATATAGTGAAATCTAATGTCAATATGCTTAGTTCGTGAATGCTGGATTGGATTTTTGGAAATATTAATTGCACTTGAATTATCACAATATAAAACTATTGAGTCTTGTGCAATACCATAATCACTTAACATGCGTTTCATCCAGACTAACTGAGTACATGCATTTCCTGCAGCAATGTATTCAGCCTCAGCAGTTGAGAGTGAAATGGAACTCTGTTTCTTGCTGAACCAAGAAACTATGCAATTTCCAATGTAAAAGCAACCACCACTGGTTGACTTTCTGTCATCCATATTACCAGCCCAATCAGCATCCGAGAACCCAGCCAATTGCACACTAGTATCAAAGGGATACCAAGACCCAGATTAACTGAACTTGCAACATAACGAATAATGCGTTTAACAGCAGTCAAATGAGATTCTTTAGGATTAGACTGATATCTAGCACAAATTCCAACACTAAAAGCAATATCAGGTCTACTTGCTGTTAAATACAGTAAACTACCAATCATGCTTCGATATAGTTTAGGATCTATATCTTTACCTGTAGAGTCTTTTGAGAGCTTTAGAGAAGTACTCATAGGAGTATCAAAATTCTTACCATTTTCAAATCCGAACTTCTTAACTAAATTTAGAGCATATTTAGTTTGAGAAATAAAAATTCCATCAGATTGCTGTTTAACTTGCAATCCTAGAAAATAGTTTAATTCTCCGACCATACTCATCTCAAATTCAGATTTCATTAGATCTGCAAACTCAACAGTCATGTCAGTACAAGTTGATCCATAAATTATATCATCAACATAGATTTGAACAACCACTAAATATCATTGTTCTGCTTTTTAACAAAGAGTGTTTTATCAACACTACCCATTTGAAAATGTGACCCAGTAAAAACTTAGTCAATTTTTCATACCATGCCCTGGGAGCTTGTTTCAACCACCATAGAGAGCTTTCTTAAGGCGATAAACATGATTAGTAAACTTAGGATCTTCAAACCCTGTAGGTTGTTCAACATAAACCTCTTCATGTAAATCACCATTAGAAAAGCACTCTTTACATCCATTTGATAAATCTTAAACTTTCTAAAACATGCAATGATATAAAATAATCTGATTGATTCAAGGCGTGCAACTGGAGCGAAAGTTTCCTCAAAATCGATACCTTCAATTTGAGTGTATCCTTGCACAACCAGTCTTGCCTTGTTTCGAATAATATTTCCCAATTCATCAGACTTATTTTTGAAAATCCATTTAGTTCCAATAATATGTTTATCTTTTGGTCTTGGAACAAGATACCAGACATCGTTACGAACAAATTGATTAAGTTCTTCCTGCATCGCAACTATCCAATCCAGTTTTCATCAGAAAGAGCTTCCTTTACATTAACCGGTTCTATCTGAGAGGTGAAACACACGTAATTACAAAATCTTCTAATTGTCTACGAGTGCGTACACCTTGAAGGATTTCCAAGGATTTGTGTAGGATTTCCAAGGATTTGTGTAGTTGGATGATCTTTGACAGTCCTCACATCATGATTAGATTCACTTGATGAAGTTTCTGGTTTTTCAATTATAAGAACTTCATCATTATCTGAACTAGGGGCTGAAGTATTTAAGTGATCATCTATGACCACATTGATTGACTCTTGAATAACTCCAGTCCTTTGTTCAGTACACGATATGCACGACTGTTTAATGAATATCCTAAGAATAATCCTTCATCACTTTTTGTATCAAATTTTCCCAAGTTTTCCCGGTCACGTAAAATAAAACACTACTGCCAAAAACGCGAAAATATTTGACTGTAGGTTTTTTGTCAAACCACATTTCGTAGGGCGTTTTATTATTTGATTTGCAAGTATAAACACGATTAATAATATAGCAAGCAGTATTAATCGCCTCAGCCCATAAATTCTTAGAAACCTTCATGCTATTTAGCATAACAGTTCCCATTTCTTGAAGAACTCTATTTTTCTTTCCACAATGCCATTTTGTTGTGGAGTTTTAGGTGCAGAGAATTCATGTGAGATTCCATGATCATTACAGAATTTCTCAAAACAGCTATTTTCAAATTCGGATCCATGATCACTTCGGATCTTACTCACATGAGAACATTTTTCAGTTTGGATCCGTTTGATATCTTTTTTACTTCATCAAGGGTTTTGATTTGTCCTTTAAAAATGAAACCCAAGTGAATCTGGTGTAATCGTCTACAATAACCAGAATATATTTTTACCTCCTCGACTTTCCGTTCTAGTTGGTCCTATTAGATCCATGTGGAGAAGTTCGAGTGGTCTTGATGTGGTATTTGAGTTCACCTTTTTGTGAGATCTCCTAGTTTGTTTACCATACTGGCATTCACCACATATTTATCTATTTTTTGAATCTTGGTAGACCTCTTATTAGTTCTTCTTTGCTCAATCTATATAAGTTCCGGTAGTGTACATGTCCAAGACGTTTATGCCATAATTCAGTTTCATTGGTATGGACCATGTAACACATTTGGTTAGATGAGCTGTCATTTCTCACTATATAGCAGTTTTCAGAAGTTCTGAGACCAGTTAATATCACAGATCCCTTTTTGTCTATAATCTCACAACCTTGATTGGAAAACTTCACACTATGATTGTTATCGCATATTTGAGATATGCTTAACAAGTTGTGTTTTAAACCTTCAACATATAAAACATTCTTAAATAAGGGTAGATTATGGAGTTGAACCGTACCTTGGCCAATAATTTTGCAATTGCTACCATCACCAATGTGACTGACCCATCAGTCATATCTTTGTTAGATCGGTGGTGAAGAGAGCTTTGTCACCAGTCATATGCCTGGAGCAACCACTGTCTAGGTACCACTTTGAAAGGCTAGTTGCTTTGAAAGCAGTGTGAGCAACCAAGCAGTCAACTTTAGGAACCCATTTATAACAGTTTAGGTTTAGGAACATAGTTGGTCTTCTTTTGTTTATATTTGAAAGAATGACTTACAGAGTTAGATTTTAAAAGTTCCTGAGTAAATCAACTATTTTTTCAGCTAAAGGATTTTCATTTGACTTTTGAAGTTGACATAGTGTTTTTAGGTTTTTGAAAATTTTTTGTTTGTTTTGACAAACCTTGTGAAGTGTTTTTCTTTTTGAATTAGAGGATTCTCCTTTCACAAATTTAGGTGGAGAATTCTTCTGTTTATGTAGTGGTTATTTTTTTTTGAACGGATAGAAGTTTTTCTAATTAGAATCACCTTGGGTATACCTCCAAGTTTCCTTTGAATTCAGAAGAGAAGACACTTCATTTTTTAGTCTCTCAATTTCAGATTTTTAAATCAACAATCGAGAGTTTTTGAATTCTAAATAGCTTTTGATTTTTCAAAATAATCTGATATTTGAGATTTTCTAAAAACAAGCAAGTCAAACAATCTCTAAGTTTAGAAAATTTTCTCTTTGAAGTTTAAGCTTCACAGCAATTTTACAACTCTCTTTGTATAAGGCATTGTAAGCATCTTGAAGATCTTCTTCATTCTCATGGTCATTATCCAAATTTTCTCACTAGTAGAATCATCGTGATCAGAGAAGGTAAACTTAGCTAGAGTCATAAGGGCTTTTACTTCATTGCCCGACTCGTTTTCGGAATCTTCTGATTCAGAAGAAACTTCGGAGTCAGATGATTCATCCCATGTAGCCAACATACCTTTCTTTTGGATTTTTCCTTATTAGGACATTTGTTTGCTAGATGCCCATACTCATGACAGTTGTAAACATTGACTGTCTTTCAAAGATTTTCGAGAGTTTTAGATCTAAACTTCTTTTTATCATTTGATTTTTGAAAAATCAACTCTTTTCTTACTTTTAAAAATTTTGTAAAATTTTTGCAATAAGAGCTAAGTCATCTTCAGAATGGATTTATCTTCTACCGTATTTTTGGAAGATTTCAAAGCAATTGATTTCCTTAGGAACTTTAAATTAATAATTCATAAGTTTGTAGAGACCCAAACTAGTTCTTCCACCTTCATTTTGTCCGTGTCACGAAGTTCTTGGATTGCGGTTACTTTAGAATTGAACCGTTCAGGAAGAAGAGCGTTAGAATTTTTGCACACAACTTATTTTCGTGGGATTTTATCACCAAGACCCCACATGAGTTTACAATGTCATTTAATCTAGTATAGAAGTCCATAACATTTCATTTCCTCCATGTGAATTCTTCAAATTTAGTTGTGAGGAGTTGGACTTTGATTTTTTGACAATCGATGTACCCTCATGTGTCATTCTAAAATATCCCAAGCTGCTTTGCAGTATCACAGGATATGATTCTTTTGAACTCATCCGGTGATAGTGCGCAAGTAATTGCATTAAGTGCTTAGCATTAGCACTACTCTCACTTTTCTGAAGAGTGGTCCATTGATGGTATGGTGTAATTTTCATAGATTTAGAACCATCAATTCCAGTAACTTCCATGGCAGGAGGCTTTCCATTCAATCACTGTGGCTTGCCACACACTCTCATCCATTGATTGTGAGGAAGATCCTCATCTGGCTTTCAATAAGGCATAGTTGGAGCCATCAAATGGTGGAGGCCTAGTGATGAGAGGCTATCAAAATTGACATATTAAATATAGTTAGATCGTTAGCTCAGGAAATAAATCCAAATACAAAAGAAAGCGAGCTATTAGGCTGTGATACCAATTGAAATGGCCCAAGCTAAATGTCCTAGAGGGGGGGTGAATAGGACAATGCCAAATAAAAACTTATAATAGCGGAAATTAACGAAATATGATAGCCAATGAACTAATTAAATAAATTGTAATGCAGAAATGAAATACAACCTCAAACAATTGAAATTGAGTGGTTGATACAAACGTTGTTCTAAGGACAACCTTTCACCAAAAACTCAGTGTTTATGGTAGGACAACCCTTATGTCTAGAAATGTCTTTGTATCAAATACACAAATCAAAGAGGAATAAAGAAACAAATACAAACTGCACTGAATAAATTGAATTTACAAATGTCTTGTTCTAGGGACAACCAT
>JAJHSJ010000003.1:76294013-76585312 GCA_021015155.1 Magnolia officinalis
AAAAATCAGATGATTCCGATGTCCCACGGCCATTTATTTCGATCCGGAGCGAGGGAGTGTGAAAAACACTATTCCCTTGAAATTAAAATATCTGGAATAGTGATCTGGCACCTTTCGCTTGCGCATCAGTATTAAGCAACCAGACCGTCAGAATAGACCAAATTACACCCTCGGATCAGGAAAAATTTCAGAAACATTTACATGTACTTGGAATTTCGGATCGTGGCCCACTGACCGTTGAACTGAAAGTGGTCCGCCACGTGCGATCTGGGAATCCGATCGATGAGTCGAAACGTAATCCCTCATAGATCCATGTGTGGTGAGCTTAAGTCTGACGTTTGGCTCAAGGAGGGCCACCAGAACCCCTCTTTTGAGGCTGGAAAAGTGACGAAATACCTATATTAGCAGTAAACCTTGAACCTGAGTCTATTTCGGTGAGTTTTGAGACTATATAAGGACCTTAAAACCTCTCTCATGGCAGCCATACGAATTTGGAATTGAGAGAGGAAAAGAGAGAGAAAGTGAGGGAGAAGTGGGAGAATCTCCCTGCCGTCGTTCCCTGCCACCACACGGGCTGCACCGCCTCTTTCCAGGAGCGTTTCCGGCGTGTCAACTCCGTTTTAAGGTGAGAAACCCTAACCCTAATCTGTTTTGGGGTTTAGACTGTTGTAGGTTGTGAAATAGCTAACCTATTTCGTTCTCTAGGTTGCCAAACTGCCGAATACGGAAGCTTAGCAAACCTATCGATTTCGTTGCGATTCTACGAAAAAGGTGCGGACTTTAGGGTATAGGTTAGGGTTTTCAACGCTTTCAATGTCAGATAATGATAGATTCATGATCTGCATGCAATTGCACATGTACAAAGTGCTTTCCGTTTCCTGTTTCGATTAACGTTGTAGAATATGGAATTCACATACTCTAGGTATACGTAGAAATACCGTATATGTATTTTTTTTGGAAAAATGTTTGACATGTTTATTTAATGTGATATATAATATATGGATAAAATACTAGTTTGGCGAAAGGAATCGCCGTAATACATGTTCGCTTGTAAATGCTACGTATGTTGAAATTGTGTATTCTAGAAATACCGTATATGTGTAATTTTTGGAAATGCAATTGTCATGATTATTTGATGTATGATTATGCTATACATGGATAAAATACTCACTTGGCAAAAGGTTAGCCCTAACACGTATTTTGCTAACATACGTCAAGTATGTTGTAATAGTGTATTCTAAGTGTTTGTGAAAATGACTGAATGAGTATAGAATTCTCATTCGTGCTCGCCATGACTAATTGTCATGGATTCATGATTGATGTATTGGCGATACCCCCTTTGACGAAAGGATTTGCCCTAAGTCACGCCACGGCCAATATACACTATATATGCTAAAATGTGTGGCCCAAGTGTTTGTGGAAATGACTGAATGGATATGGAACTTGGATTCCTGCTTGCCATGACTATCCGTCGTGGGTGTACGCGTGTTATGATTGGGGCAACTCCCCAGTGAAAGGATTTGGCCTAATGCCTATGTGATCGACATATGTCGTGTATGTTGATGTATGTTTGTTTAAGTGTTTCTTGAAATGTCTGAATGAGTAGTAGTTAGCAAATTGTAAAGTATAAGGGTGTTGAGATATGATTCTCAACCTCTTTTAACTATGTGTATGATCTCCTTTGATAGTTGTGTGATTAGGAATTGAACATGTACAAATCATGCTTGTGTTGTGATTCATAACATGCTCAACTGCTTTATGATTTTAACTATGTAATGCATATGTTTAAATTTATATTTACGTTGTATGATCCGTCATGGGTGATGGGGGAGCGGAGCAACGAGTGCGTGCAACAGCCCTGGCAGCCCTAAACGGATAATACCAGACCTTGACTGTATGAGTTGAATCTTGATCCATTACTGCTTTATTTATCTGCAATTGATTGTGTTTGGGGCTATGATTATGGCCCAGGCAATCGGTAACGAGATTGAACTCGTGGCTGAGATTCATTTGCCACGTGGGATGTGTTCGACGAACTCGAGTCGTGCGTTGCCTGTCGGCAGTGGCTAGGCCACACGAAGTTGTTTATGCACTTCATGTCGTGCAGCTCAACGGGCGATCGTGCTAGTCGAGCTCGTCAAGTAACCCGATCTGTCTTATGCATGTTCACCCTGTTTGGACGCTACTGCTTGAACCTAGGGTACCAAACTTACCAGTGAAACCCCTTTTAACCATGGTACCTCGATCCGCTAAGACGCATGAGCGGGCATGGTGGTATGGGACACCGTGGTCGAGCTGTCGGCCTACGCTGGGGCCATGTGCCTCCCCGTAGTGACCATTGCGCAACCAACTCGTGAGCCGAATATGGTGGTATGGGACACTGTATTCGAGTTGTCGATACATACGGCGAGAGCCGAGTACGGTGAGACCTGTACTCGTGCTGACGGGCGACGAGTCCTCCGTAGTATCTTCGAGTATACTCCAAGGGTCTGTGATTGGCGACGAGTCTTTCACAGCAACTAGAGTATGAGTGGAGCCGAGTACGGTGAGACCTGTACTCGAGCTGACGGCTAGTGATTGAGCCGAGTACGGTGAGACCTGTACTCGAGCTGACGGTCAGCAATTGAGCCGCATACGGTGAGATCTGTATCCGTGCTGACGGGTGACGAGCCCTTTGTGATGCCTTCGCTAAGCCTCTCAAACCATAATGTCGTATGAGATTAACTAGGATTGACGACCCTAGAATGGATCATGTTTGGGAATGATACAAGGGAGGTACCTTAGTTTCCCAATACTGCTGTTTGAAATGGACTAATAAAAACTTGGTAATCATGAGCATCATCGCACCGCATGTGCTTTGTAGATGTGGCGCACTGAGGGAGTAAGCATTCGCGAACGTAAGATGATGTCGCTTGAGGGTGGTTTGGCAAGGGCATACAGCATCATGTCATTTCATTCTTGCATTTAATAAGAGTAGTTAGAATTGTTTGATTTGTACTGCTTTATCATTACTGCTTGATTGAATTGATAACATGTTAACCTATGCTTTACTGTTCCACTGAGTTGATCACTCACTCCCACGTTACGGGACGGTGTTGTACACACCAACCAGATTTGTTGAGTTTCAGGTAGGTGATGGCGATGCTTGTGAAGCAGAGCCGGACTACTTCTATGATGATAGGAGGATTTCTCCTATCTGTATCTCTCTGGCAGGTCAATGAAGACCTGATATTGTATTGACGGGGCTATGGTGCGTGGGATAAGAGACATTACACTTCCTCACATTTGGTATATTTTAGAACTGCACTTGTATTTATTTAACCTGGTAATGTTATCACACTCTGGAGACTCATCATAAGTTATATATTTTATCTATCTATCACAGTCTTCCGCTTGCAAATTTAACTGTCTCTGGAGTATGATATGCTGTTTTGGCTTAATCTCACTCATGTTCAATGCACGAATTCAGTCAACATTCAATCATCATTCATTTTGTTGCATAAGTGATGTTCTGGAACTCGGGAGTTGAGTTTATGTTCGACCCCCGATTTTCAGGGCGTTACAAGATGGTATCAGAGCATGATTTGGATTAAACTGGACCGGTTATGGTCACACGACGCAATCTGACGCACTCTGACTTAGGAGGGAGCGCGACGAAACATAGAAACTGACTTAGGATTTTCCAAATTCACCGAACGGCGAAACCAACCGAAATCGACCGTTGAGATTGGACCCATAGGCCTCAATGATCGCACGAAACGATCTCGAATCACCTCTAGGCCGTCAGTTGACGGGTTTGAGTCATTCCCTAGAAATGAATGTTCTTAGGTTGTGGGTCAACCACAACACCAAAGCCTAAAAAACCCTTTTTACCCAATTTCTTCAAAATCTCTCCTTGCACCACTTCATTCTTTAATTTTTCTAAATCCTATCATACCAGATATAAATTCTAACGTATAAATGACGAAGAATAACACCTAAACAAAAATTTACTATAAATAGTAAATATATGTATAAATTGGACTTTTGACCATTCAAACTTTGGAATCTAACCAAGTAAGAAAGGGTTAGTTGGATAGATTAGCTCCTCCTACCCCAAAATCATATGTCACACATTATATAAAATCATTCCAATTTACAAATTGCCCTGAAAACGCTTCAACTGGAGTCAGGGGCCTCCCCACTTAAATCCGATGGGACCCAGGGTCGAACCAGGGTGCATTTGCACCTTGGACCATGGAGAGTTACACCCCACCGCGGCGGCAGCCCACCGGCCACTTGGACGGAGGTGGAAACCGCGGTTCCGGAGGTAGGACCGCGGTCAAACTTGGCCGTACGGGTCGGGCCGGGTCTGGTCTTGGTCGGCATACCTGCACCTCACCCCCTGGCACGTGCGGGTTTGGCTGGGGTTTGGGATTTTTAGGTCTGGAGCTCCCCTCTCTCTCAAAACGCCCTCCAATCTCTCTTTTCCTCCTATTCTTGCTGTTTTCTCTTCAAATCGCCACTCCAATCGTCTCATTTCCCATTTTCGGTCATCACCCACTCCCATCAATCGTTCACAGTAACACCCACCCTCTCCCCTCTCCGTTTCCCTCATTTGGACTCCCACACGCCCACTTGGAGCTCAAAATCGGGCAAGCCCTCTAACCATCCATTTTCTTCATTTTCCTTTTTTCTTTCTTGTCAGTTGGGCCTCTACAACCCCTAATGAGAACCAAATCTATGGAGAACAAAACCTCCAGCCCTACCTCTCTCTCTCCATCATTTTCATTCGCTTTTCCATGGCTCTATCCGAGCATGTACGGCTATTCCCTTGGATGGTCTAATCATTTACTGTTGCCTCGTAGTTCACATGGGTTACTGTCTTAGGGTGCTTATGACTTCATGTTGATGGTGTAGTTGTTGGTAGAATATTTTAGATATTTGAGGACGTTTAGGGCCCGTTCGGCCAATTGCATTAGGTGAGTTAGGGTGGATAGAATTTAAAAGGTAACAATAAATGTATGTGTAGGTATGGCCCTAGATTGGTTGTTATCCATGTGTTCCAATACCATGTTTGGAGTGTGTGCAATTAAAAGTAAATTTCGAGATTTTCTTTCAAATAACACTTAGTAATTCTGCTTCCTGGGATTTGGAAAATCCCATCTCACACTTTCCGACACCAGGCTCATTTTCCAAAGCCTTATACCAATAATTTTGATCCCCACCCACCCTCCTACCACCATGTCACTCCCAATCCCGAGGTAGGATTAGTAATGCGGTCACATTAATACAACTTAAGACCACTTGCCAAATAGTGTTGAAGTGATAAAGTCCCTTGATATACATTAACCTACCGCCACTCTGATAGCTTAAGCTTTCTGAGTAAATGGTTGTTTGACAAATAGACCTCGGAGTTTGGACCTAGAGCAGTGCTTCAACAGACCTGACAGTATAGGAAATCCCACTAATTAAGAACGTGAACTTAGAACCCCCCTTGTGGTTGGTTTGAGCATGTGTGACATGCTCGGGCATAGTTAAATTCAACTTTAGGCAACTCATTCCAATTAGACAACTTTGACCCTAAGTGATAAAACCCTCCTTGTATTAAAAATGAAGTGAAAATCTAACGTATAAGCATCGACTTTGGACTCACCTATGGATTCCCGCTACTCCTCAATTAAGATTAGGCTACTGGTTAGGCTAGGAGAGTACAAGACTATTAATTATGCTAAGCCAATGAATAATAGACTTAGTTATCGGGCTTAACCGACTCAGACCACTACACAATTTTCTTCCGTGTTGGCCGACCATTTACAATTAAGAGTTTATGATTTGTCCTTGAAAGTGTTATGAGTATATCGTTGATAGAGACTTTGTCTTTTAGGCCTAAGGAATTGCCCAAATGGGAAACAGACAGTTGGGGATTAGGTCCCAAATCACATGCCATGTTGGCATCCATATTGTGTTTATGAACGTAAAAAGATAGCCTGCCTATTAAGCTAGAATAATTAAATAGGATAAGTCTGGACGCGACAAAACTCCTTGGTAGAATTAGGCATCTTGCCTCAAACTCATACCCATCCGTGATAGCTCTTTCTATAATCCTAGGACCAAGACTGATGTAGTGGGAGACCGCATTTCCTTTCATGTCAAGGATAAGACTTAAATTACACCTTGTTCCGTCATACGGATCAGGACATAGCTCTTGAGCCTTGAGGGGAAAATAAAATTTTAAGGGGGGTAGAACATTATGAGCCCAATCTAGTTAGGTCACCTAATATGCCTCTTTGATCTGGGTGGCGCAGCGAACGCGGTGGACCCTACCCCACTGGCCCAGGATCGAAACGGTGTCGTTGAATACGAACATTATAGAAGCCCTAGCCTGCCCTACTATGAGAACCGTTTTAGGATGATCTAGTAAGATTTGATTCACCATTTCCTTAGACATAGATAATAATGAGGACTCTCTTAGACTAAGACCTAAAGGGCACCTTAGAATAAACAATTTGAGCCTTTCAATGATGGACATTCCCTACTCTTAGAGAGTGATCAGATATGGAGTTACTGAAATATACAACTGCGAAGTTTTCGCAGCTTGACCCAATTCCCAATCCTGGGTGACTACCGATGGACTCTCTGCTGACGAGCGGACGACCAGGATCCACCAGGATTCGGAGGGATACGATGAGCTTCAACCCTGGCCCGGTAGATGATCGATGTATCGGGATCGAGCCCACTATTACCGTCTCTCCGTGGTTGGTCAAACATGAACAACAGCTATCTTACTCTAAATTGTTGGGAATTGTCGTCGAGGACTCCAAATAGGTAAAGAATAAATGGTAACAAACCATCAGGTATGAGAAATGGATAAAGAATTAAGTTTTAGGGGGTAGACTAAAATGAAAATGAACCAGCTGGTATATACCCTACCACGCGTGGAAATGGAATCAATAAGTCTTAGGCGAATGAAATAATAGAAATCTTCCCTTATTACCCTTAGCCAATTTCGGGGACGAAATTTTGTTTTAGGGGGGTTGATTGTAACATCCCGGATTTTTGCCAACCTGGGATTAGACATCCTTAGGCATTGGGTCAATCTTAACACCTGATTAACTTTTAAACGCTCAATTAAAGCCTCAAATCCCGTCTTTAAACCATTTTCTTCACAAATCCCACCCTTCACTACCTTGTGCTTTCAATTTTTAAAGCACTTTCATCCTAGACACTATCTTAACTAGCTAAGTGTAAAACTTGGATCACTTTATATACAACTGCAAAGGCCTAAGTACCATCAACCAGAAAAACAATTAGGATTAAATCCTTTAGAAGAAATTAACAAAGTTAACTAAGTGTAAACTCGATTAGCCATGAAATCCGTTGGGATCGCTTAAATACGATTGCAGACCCAAAACTTGCAAAATCAGTGACTTAGGTTTCCCTAAAGTTAGAAACCAAACTCATTTCCCGTCTGCTCTCGGGAATGAAACGAAACTTCATATTAGGTCTAGACCGTACATCGGGAGTCGATTATTAACACGAAGCTAAGGAACTAGGACCGCCTCACTGGGCTTGACAATCATCTCAAAAATCAGATGTCCGTGTCCCACGGCCATTTATTTCGATCCGGAGCGAGGGAGTGGAAAAACACTATTCCCTTTGAAATTAAAATATCTGGAATAGTGATCTGGCACCTTTCGCTTGCGCATCAGTATTAAGCAACCAGACCGTCAGAATTAGACCAAATTACACCCTCGGATCAGGAAAAATTTCAGAAACATTTACATGTACTTGGAATTTCGGATCGTGGCCCACTGACCGTTGAACTGAAAATGGTCCGCCCACGTGCGATCTGGGAACCGATCGAGTCGAAAACGTAATCCCTCATAGATCCATGTGTGGTGAGCTTAAGTCTGAACGTTTGGCTCAAGGAGGGCCACCAGAACCCTCTTTTGAGCTGGAAAAGTTACGAAATACCTATATTAGCAGTAACCCTTGAACTGAGTCTATTCGGTGAGTTTGAGACTATATAAGGACCTTAAACCCTCTCTCATGGCAGCATACGAATTTGGAATTGAGAGAGGGAAAAAGAGAGAAAGGAGGGAGAAGTGGGAGAATCTCCCTGCCGTCGTCCCTGCCACCACACGGGCTGCACCGCCTCTTTCCAGGCGCGTTTTCGGCGATTGTCAACTCCGTTTTAAGGGAGAAAACCCTAACCCTAATCTGTTTGGGGTTTAGACTGTTGTAGGTTGTGAAATAGCTAACCTATTTGTTCTCTAGGTTGCCAAACTGCCGAATACGGAAGATTAGCAAAAACCTATCGATTTCGTTGCGATTCTACGACAAAAGGTGCGGACTTTAGGTGTATAGGTTAGGGTTTTCAACGCTTTCAATGTCAGATAATGATAGATTCATGATCTGCATGCAATTGCACATGTACAAAGTGCTTTCCGTTTCTGTTTCGATTACGTTGTAGAATTGGAATTTCACATACTCTAGGTATACGTAGAAATACCGTATACGTATTTTTTTTGGAAAATGTTTGACATGTTTATTAATGTATGATTATATAATATATGGATAAAATACTAGTTTGGTGAAAGGAATCGCCGTAATACATGTTCGCTTGTAAATGCTAGTGTGTTGAAATTGTGTATTCTAGAAATACAGTATTATGGTTAATTTTGGAAATGCCATATTGTCATGATTATTTGATGTATGATTATGCTATACATGGATATACAATACTCATGGCAAAAGGTTAGCCTAACACGTATTTGCTAACATACGTCAAGTATGTTGTAATAGTGTATTCTAAGTGTTTGTGAAAATGACTGAATGAGTATAGAATTCTCATTCTGCTCGCCATGACTAATTGTCATGGATTCATGATTGATGTATTGGCGATACCCTTCGACAAAAGGATTTGCCCTAAGTCACGCACGGCCGCCAATATACACTATATATGCTAAAATGTGTGGCCCAAGTGTTTGTGGAAATGACTGAATGGATATGAACTTGGATTCCTGCTGCCATGACTATTGTGGGTGTACGCGTGTATGATTGGGGCAACTCCCTAGTGAAAGGATTTGGCTAATGCCTATGTGATCGACATATGTCGTGTATGTGATGTATGTTTGTTTAAGTGTTTCTTGAAATGTCTGAATGAGTAGTAGTTAGCAAATTGTAAAGTATAAGGTGTTGAGATATGATTCTCAACCTCTTTTAACTATGTGTATGATCTCCTTTGATAGTTGTGTGATTAGGAATTGAACATGTACAAACTCATGCTTGTGTTGTTATTCATAACATGCTAACTGCTTTATGATTTTAACTATGTAATGCATAGTTAAATTTATATTTACGTTGTATGATCCGTCATGGGTGATGGGGGGAGCGGAGCAACGAGTGCGTGCAACAGCCTGGCAGCCCTAAACGGATAATACCAGACCTTGACTGTATGAGTTGAATCTTGATCCATTACTGCTTTATTTATCTGCAATTGATTGTGTTGGGGCTATGATTATGGGCCCAGGCTCTGAGGTAACGAGATTGAACTCGTGGCTGAGATTCATTTGCCAGTGGGATGTGTTCGACGAACTCGAGTCGTGCGTTGCCCGTCGGCAGGGCTAGGCCATCACGAAGTTGTATGCACTTCATGCCGTCAGCTCAACGGGCGATCGTGCTAGTCGAGCTCGTCAAGTAACCCGATCTGTCTTATGCATGTTCACCTGGTTGGACGCTACTGCTTGAACCTAGGGTACCAAACTTACCAGTGAAACCCCCTTTTAACCTGGTACCTCGATCCGCTAAGACGCATGAGCCGGGCATGGTGGTTGGGACACCGTGGTCGAGCTGTCGGCCTACGCTGGGGCCATGTGCCTCCCCGTAGTGACCATTGCGCAACCAACTCGTGAGCCGAATATGGTGGTATGGGACACTGTATTCGAGTTGTCGATACATACGGCGAGAGCCGAGTACGGTGAGACCTGTACTCGTGCTGACGGGCGACGAGTCCTCCGTAGTATCTTCGAGTATACTCCAAGGGTCTGTGATTTGCGACGAGTCTTTCACAGCAACTAGAGTATGAGTGGAGCCGAGTACGGTGAGACCTGTACTCGAGCTGACGGCTAGTGATTGAGCCGAGTACGGTGAGACCTGTACTCGAGCTGACGTCAGTCACAATTGAGCCGCATACGGTGAGATCTGTATCCGTGCTGACGGGTGACGAGCCCTTTGTGATGCCTTCGCTAAGCCTCTCAAACATAATGTCGTATGAGATTAACTAGGATTGACGACCCTAGAATGGATCATGTTTGGGAATGATACAAGGGAGGTACCTTAGTTTCCCAATACTGCTGTTTGAAATGGACTAATAAAACTTGGTAATCATGAGCATCATCGCACCGCATGTGCTTTGTAGATGTGGCGCACTGAGGGAGTAAGCATTCGCGAACGTAAGATGATGTCGCTTGAGGGTGGTTTGGCAAGGGCATACAGCATCATGTCATTTCATTCTTGCATTTAATAAGAGTAGTTAGAATTGTTTGATTTGTACTGCTTTATCATTACTGCTTGATTGAATTGATAACATGTTAACCTATGCTTTACTGTTCCACTGAGTTGATCACTCACTCCCACGTTACGGGACGGTGTTGTACACACCAACCAGATTTGTTGAGTTTCAGGTGATGGCGATGCTTGTGAAGCAGAGCCGGACTACTTCTATGATGATAGGAGGATTTCTCCTATCTGTATCTCTCTGGCAGGTCAATGAAGACCTGATATTGTATTGACGGGGCTATGGTGCGTGGGATAAGAGACATTACACTTCCTCACATTTGGTATATTTTAGAACTGCACTTGTATTTATTTAACCTGGTAATGTTATCACACTCTGGAGACTCATCATAAGTTATATATTTTATCTATCTATCACAGTCTTCCGCTTGCAAATTTAACTGTCTCTGGAGTATGATATGCTGTTTTGGCTTAATCTCACTCATGTTCAATGCACGAATTCAGTCAACATTCAATCATCATTCATTTTGTTGCATAAGTGATGTTCTGGAACTCGGGAGTTGAGTTTATGTTCGACCCCCGATTTTCAGGGCGTTACAGGTGGTACCTGGGCCTTTGTAGTTTGTATATAAAGTGATCCAAGTTATACTACTTAGCTAGTTTAAGATAGTGTCTAGGATGAAAGTAGTGAGGAAAATTGAGAGAATAAGGTGGTGAAGGGTGGGATTTGTGAAGGAAAAGGGTTAACAAATGATTTTTGACTTAGGGAATGAGTTTTGACAAGTTAATAAGGTGTTAGGAACGACCCATTGCCTAAGGACGTCTAATTCCAGGTTAGCAAAAATTCAGGATGTTACAACGGGGTTTCAGGGTTGCTGACTAGATGTCATTATATTTTTTTGTATATTTTGGACTTACACATGTAATTATTTAACCTGGTAATGTTATCACACTCTGGAGACTCACCACAGTTTATATATTTTATATATCTATCACAGTCTTCCGCTTGCAATTTAACTGTCTCTAGAGTATGATATGCTATTTTAGTATAATCTCATTCATGTTTCAATGCTCTCATCATAATCATCATTATCTGTGTTGCATAAGTGATGCATTGGAATTCGGGAGCTGAGCTTTGCTCGACCCCCAATTTTCAGGGCGTTACAAGATGGTATCAGAGCATGATTTGGATTAAACCGGACTTGGGTTATGGTCACATGACGCACTCTGACGCACTCTGACTTAGGAGGGGGCGATGGAACGTAGAAACCGACTTAGGATTTTCCAAATTCACCGAACGGCGAAATCGACCGAAATCGACCGCTGAGATTAGGCCGGTACACACCCATGATCACGCAAAACGATCCCGAATCACATCTAAACCGTCAGTCAACGGGTTTGAGTCGTTCCCTAGAAACGAATGTCCTTAGGTTGTGGATCAACCACAACACCTTACACTTCATCTCAAAGCCTAAAACCTCTTTTACCCAATTCCTTCAAAATCTCACCCTCCACCACTGTATTCTTCATTTCTTTTAAGCACATTCATAATACACACCAATCTTAGGGTATAAATGACGAAGAACAATACCGAAACTAAAATTTACCAGAAATAGGAAATAAATGGATAAAATGGGTTTTGACCCTCAGCCTTTTGGAATCTAACCAAATAAATGGGTTAGTTGGATAGATTAGCGCCTCCTACCCCAAACTCATATGCTACACGTCACATAGAATCATTCCAGTTTACAAATTGGCCCCGATACAGCTCAAAACGGAGTCGGGGGCCAAATGGGGCACCTCCGGAGGGACCCAGGGTGGGACCTAGAGTTTTCTGGGGCCTAGGGGGCACGAGGACCTTGCCCATGTGGCGAGCCCTCGCCCACCTGTCCAGGGAGTGGCGAGGCCCTCGCCAGGTCGGCGAGGCCTCGCTTGTCAGCGGGCTCGGCTGGGCGGGCCGGTCGGGCCGATCGAGTTTGGGGGTTGTGGGACCCCCCTGATGTGTGTCCCGTCCATTGAAACCCCCCAAACCCCTATCTCCTTCACAAATCACCCCTCCAAGCTCTCATTTCCCCACAAAGTTTCTGATTTTTCATAGAAAACGTCCTCCCGATCACTCCTTTTTCCGTTTTAGTACACTACCGTTGTTACCCATTCGAAAACTCCCTCCTACAGCTACGGTCTCCCTCATATCCCTTTTCATTTGAGCCTTTACACTCTCTTTTTGGTCTCAAAATCGTGCAAACCTTAAATCCCATCTTCTCCTTTCTAGGAAATTGATTTCCTTCATCATTTTATGCTTCCAACTGCCCTCCACAGTTGCATACATCTCCCATCTTCTTCCTTTCACTTGCCTTGAGTTCACAAACCCCTCTTTGTGGCTCATTTCCTCACAACTCAACAACCCATCAAACCCCATTCCTCTTATCCCTTTCTTTCACTTCCCATGGCTCTATCCGAGCTTAGTACGGCCATCTTCTCGGATGTCTAGCTATCCATACTATTGTCGTGTAGTTTGCATGGGTTACCGCCTTTGGATGTTTATGTTTTCATGTTGATGGGTGTAGGACTTGGTAGAATGTTTTAGAGGTTTGAGGATGTTTAGGGCCCGTTCGGCCAACTACATTAAGTGAGATTAGGTGGATGGAATTGTAAAAATAATAATAAATGTATGTGTAAGGTATGGACCCTAGATTGGGTGTATCCCATGTTTTCCAATACCATGTTTGGAGTGTATGCAATTAAAAGTAAATCCTGAAATTTTTCTTTCCAAGTACGCTTAAAGATTCATTATCCTGGGATTTGGAAATCCTATCTCACACTTTCCCACACAAGGCTCATTTTCCAAAGCCTATAAAAATTAATTTTAATCTCCTCCCACCCTCCTACCAAACATGCCACTCCAAATCCCGATGCAGTCCCATTTAATACAACAGGCCCTTGGAGTTTTGGACCTAGAGCGGTGTTCCTAGATTTCGACTAGCCTGACCGTATAGGAAATCCAACAAATTTATAATGTGAACCTTAGGACCCTTTCAGCTGGTATGAGCATGTGTGAAATGCTCGAGCGTAGTTAAATTGAAGTGCAGGCAACTCAATTCCAAACAGACAACGTTTGACCCTAAGTGATAACAATTTCTTATATTAGAAAGGGTATAAAATCATCTAGTGTATAAACATAGACTTTGGATTACAACCAGTGGATTACCGCTACTCCTAAATTAAGACTAGACTACTGGTTAGGCTAAGGAAGGTAAAGGACTAATTAATTATGTTAAGCCAATTGAATAATAGACTTAGTTGTTCGGCTTAACCAACTCATACCCACTACCCAACTTTCCTTCCGTGTTGGCCCGACCACTTGCAACTACAAGTTTATAACTTCGTCTTTAAGAAGTATTAGGAGTATATAGCCAATAGAGACGTTGTCTTTTAGGCCTAAGGAATTACCCACATGGGCAACAAACAATTAGGAATTAGGTCCCAAACCACATGCCATGTCGACATACATATTGTGCATATGAACTTCGAAAGATAGCCTGCCTGTTAAGCTAGACATGATTAAATAGGGTAAGTCTGGACCGTGGCAAAACTCCTTGGTAGAATTAGGCATCTTGACACAAACTCACACCCGTCCCTAGGAAACAACCTCAACACCCATCATTTTAGTTCCTTTCTATAATCATAGGTACCAATGCCATAATACGCATCATCGATGAAAAGAAGATCAATGTATTGCTAGATCGCTTCCCATGTCATACCAAAGATAGGTTTCAAATTTCAACTCGTTCTGACATACAGATCGATGTACAAATTCTTGAACCCTAAGAATAGAAACAATTTTAAGGGGGGTAGACAAGTTATGAACCCAGTTGAGTTAAATAGGTATACACATCTACCCGCTCATAGGCGCAGTAGTAGCATGGTTGGCCCTTGCCCCACTGGCCCAAGATCGAAAGAAATTACTCCTAGTTATACGCAAGGTTAGGTCATTAAATAGGATCTCAATCTTCCTTAGAATGCCAGTAATGAAGTCATCGAAGGAAATCAATTAGGGTTCAAGTATTAAACAAATTCATAGTACAGAATAGGCTGGGTATGAACTAAATTACAGCCAAGGTCAACGTATCTACAACTGTGCTCGTTGAATACGAATATAATAGAAGTCTTAGCAAGTTCTACTATGAGAAACCGTTTTAAGATGATTTAGTAAGATTTGACTCACCATTTCCTTGGACATAGATAATAACGAGGACTCTCTTAGACCAAGACCTAAAGGGCAACCCGAGAAATAGGACATTTGAACCTTTCAGTGATGGACATTCCTTAAGTTTTTAGAGTGATCGGTCTACGGAGTTACTAAAATATACAACTGCGAAACATTCGCGGCTTGACCCAATTCTCAATCCTGGGCGACTACCAATGGACTCACTGCTTGGCCTAGCAGAAGACCAAGAGCCACTAGGACTAGGAAGTGATACGATGAGCTTTCTACCCTGGCCAGGTAGATGATCGATGTATCAGAATCAAGCCCACTATAACCGTCTCTCCGTGTTGGTCAAACATTAAAAACATCTATCTTACTCTAAATAGATGGGAATTGTCGTCAAGACTCCAAATAGATAAAGAAATCCATTGTAGCAAACCATCAGGATATAAGCAAGGGATAAAGAAATAAATTTTTAAGGGGGGTAGCCTAAAATGTTCTAGACTAGTATGCACGAGATACACCTTACCACGCGTAAATCAATAAGTCTTCGCCAAATGAAATAATAGACTTCTTACTTATTACCTTTAGCCAATTTCGGGGACGAAATTATTTTCAAGGGGGGTAGATTGTAACATCCGAATTTTTGCCAACCTGGAATTAGACGTCTTTAGGCAATGGGTCGCTCCTAACGCCTTATTAACTTGTCAGAACTCAATCCCACAGTCTAAAATTGTTTTTTAACCCTTTTCCTTCACAAATCCCACCTTTCACCACCTTGTTCTTTCAATTTTTCTAAGTACTTTCACCTTAGAAACTGTCTTAAACTAGCTAAGTATTAATAACTTGGATCACTTTATATACAAACTACAAAGGCCTAGGTACCACCTCAGACAGAAATCATACAGGATTAAATCCTTTAGAAATTGGACGAGGATTGACTAGTGTTAAACTAGAGTTCATACGAAATCCGCTTGATCCACTTTAAATACGATCTGCAAGACCCAAAACTTGTAGAATCATTGACGTTAAGTTACCCTAAAATCTAGGATCAATCTCATTACCCGACTGCTCTCGGGAGCATCACGAAACTCCGTATCAAATCTGGACCGTCCATCGAAAGTCTGATTAACGTGAAGTTATAGAATTAGGACCGCCTTTCTGGGCTTGACAACCATCTCGGAAATCAAATCCAGATAGTGTCCCAGTGCTATTCGCTTGAGCCCGGAGCGGAGAGTGTGAGAAATGTGAAATTAATTAAAAATAAAATACAAATTTAAGTAATCTGGAACGTGTCACTTGCGTACAATTTTTAAGCAACTAGACCGTCAGAATCAGGCCAGATTACACCCTCGGATCAGGGATATTTACCCCTACGTGTCAGTGTACTTGAAATCCCCGATCGAGATTCGCTGACCGTTGAACTGAAACTGGTCTGCCACGTACGATCTGAAAACCCGACTGGAATGAAACCTTAGCTGAACCTAGATCCAGTGTTAGTGAGCTTAAGTCCGACCTTTGGCTCAAGGGGAGCTTTTAGAAGTGCTCCTTTGAGATGGAACAGGCTCGCTTTGGTTATAACCTAAGTATACCTTGACCTGAAGTCTATTTTGGAGAGTTTCTAACCTATATAAGGACCTTAAACCCTCTCTCATTCCTCCCATATGAATTTGAGAAAACCTAGGAGAGAGAAGAGAGAAAAGAGAGAGAAAGTGTGAGAGAAGTGGGAGGATCTCCCTGATGCTCTACCCTGCCACTATACAAGCCTAACCACCTCGTTCTAATCGCTTTTCGGTGATTTCAGCTTCATTTCCAGGTAAGAAAACCCTAACCCAAACTTGTTTTAGGGTTTAGATTGATTCAAGTAGTGAAATAGCTAACGTAACTCGTGATTTAGGTCGTCATATCGACGTTGACGAAAGCATAGAGATTCTATCCACTCCATTACGATTCTACGACATAAGATGCGGACTTTAGACGTATAGGTTATGGTTTTTAACGCTTTCAATGTCAGATAATGATAGATTTATGATCTGTATGTAATTGCACATGTACAAAGTGCTGTCCGTTTCATTTTTCGGTTATACGTTAATTATGTTGAATATATTGTATTCCTTGTATTTGTAGAAAATACCGTATACGTATGAAATACGGATTTGTGCTTGCCATGATTAATTGTTGTCTATGTATGCTAGATACATGTGTATCAACTTTTGGGTGAACGGATTAGCCTAACACCTGCTACATGAACATACATCGTGTATGTACTAGTTGTAGCCTAAGTGTTTGCAAAATGTTCAAATGAATATGGAACTATGATTTATGCTTGCCATGACTATGGGTCATGTATGCATGATCGTGGTTCATGTGGCAATCCTTTGTGAAAGGATTCTCTACGACTTGTGTTTTAACTAGTATAATATAGGTATGTTGGAATGTGTAGTGTAAGTGTTTGTGAAAATGCTTGTATAGGTATGTACTTAATCTAGTAGTGCCTTGTGTAGGTGTTGAGATAGGATTCTCAACTACCTTAGTGATGTGTATGATTTCCTTCATGTAAGTTGTTTAGTTTAATCACTTACTGGTTTATAAAATGTATGTGTTTGGATTTCCTGTTTGCATTGTGTTTTATAACATGCTTGTTAATATGTTTGAATTACTTGTTTGTTTAACTCTGCCCTGACTACTTCACATGCTTAAGTTGTATTCCCTAAAAGGCCGTGAAGGGTGATGGGGGAGTGGTGTAACGATTCCATGCAACAGCCCTGGCAGCCCTAAGCAGACCATATCAGACTTTGATTGTGTGGTTTGAAATGTTGATCCATTACTGCTTTAACTATTTGTAATTGAATGTGATTGGGGCTATTGTATAGTCTAGGCAATCGGTAACGGGATTGAATTTGTGACTGAGATTCATTCGCTACGTGAGATGTGTTCGACGAACCCGAGTCGTACTTCAGTTGGCGATAGAGGTTGGCCATGCAAAGTTCTTATGCACTTCATGTCGTTCAACCTGTCGTGCGCTCGAGCTAGCCGAGCTCATCAAGTAACCCGATCTGTCTAATGTTTGTTCACCATGTTTGGACGCTACTGCTTGAACTTAAGGTACTGAACTTACCAGTGCAACCCTGTTAACCTTGGTACCTCGATCCGCTAAGACTCATGAGCAGGGCATGGTGGTATGGGACAGCGTAGTCGAGCTGTCGGCTTACGCTGGGGCCACGAGCCTCCCCGTAGTGACCATTGAGCAACCAGACTCGTGAGCCGATTATGGTGGTATGGGACACTATATTAGAGTTGTCGGCCTACACTGTTTTGATGGGTGATGGGGGAGTGGTGCAACGATTCCGTGTAATAGCCCTGGCAGCAATGACCGTACCCGGTGTAGTGACCTCGAGCATACTCTGAATCTGCGGAGAGGCGACGAGCCTTTCCGTAGTAAACAGAGTATAAACTAGGCCTGTATTGATAAGGTGATGGGGAAGCAGTGCAACGAGTGTGTGTAACAACCCTGACAGCCCTTTATAGCGACCTAGAACCGCATCATCGTATGAGATTATCTAGGATTGACAACCCTAGAATGGATCATTGTTTGGGAATGATATAAGGGAGGTACCTTAGTTTTCCAATCCTGCTGTATGAAAAGGACTAATAACAACTCGGTAATCATGCTCATCATCGCACTGCATGTGCTTGAAAGATGTGGAGCACTGAGGGATGAACGCATGCCGCGAACGTAAGATGGTGTCGCATGAGGGAGTATGTTGGTGAGGGCATGCATCATGACTGCATTCATACTTGCATTAATAAGAGTATTTAGGAGTGTTTAATTGTACTGCTTTATCATTATTACTTGACTGAATTGATAACATGTTAAACTATGTTTTATTGTTCCACTGAGTTGATCACTCACTCCCACGTTATGGGACTGTGTTATACACACCAACCAGACCCTGTTGTAGCTGCAGGTAATGGCGATGCTTATGAGGTGGAGCCGGACTTTTACGACGACGAGGATACCTTCTTGTATATGTTGTATTCTGGCGGATTCATGCGAGCTGTGTCTTGATCGACGGGGTTTCAGGGTTGTTGGCTAGATGCCATTACATTTTTTTGTATATTTTTGACTTGCACATGTAATTATTTAACCTAGTAATGTTATCACACTCTGAAGACTCACCACAGTTTATATATTTTATATATCTATCACAGTCTTCCACTTGCAATTTAACTGTCTCTAGAGTATAATATGTTGTTTTGGTATAATCCCATTCATGTTTCAATGCTCTCATCATAATCATCATTATCTGTGTTGCATAAGTGATGCGTTGGAACTCGGGAGCTGAGCTTTGCTCGACCCCCAATTTTCAGGGTGTTACAGCCCCACCGAATCACGTTAAATCTACTCCATCCATCAAACAGTGTGGCCCACCACATTCCAGGTGAAATCCATCGTCCATTTCTAGGATGGTGGGAAGTCCCACATGCTATATAATATATTATATTTATTTTATATTAATATTATATTAATATATATATATATATATGCATGGTGGTGGGCCACGTACATGTGGGACCCACCATGGTGCTTGTGTTGTATCAACACTGTCCAGCGTCCAGGGACGCTAGACATGCAGCCGTGGGCGTGGTGTGGCTAACACTAAAGTGTGAACTAACGTTGGGGTGTATTAAGCTTGGGGTGGGCCGCTCATGTAGGCCCCACCTTGATGTACAGATCAAATCCACGCCGTCTATTCTATTCCCCAGCTCATTTTAGGCGTTGAGCCGAAATTTAAGGCCAATCCGATTTTCGTGCAGGCCATACCTTAGGAAACAGTGTTTTTATTTTCCAAAACCCGCCTTAATGTTTTACTCGTCAAATCATAGTGGATATTGAACCCTGTTAGACGGTATCGAGCTGGGGAATAAAATGGGCAGGGCGGATTTCCTTGATGTGGGCCCCACCTGTGAAAAACCACAGGAAAACTGCTTTAAAAAAAAAGATGGCAGCGCTGGCATTGCTGCTACAGAATGCACGTAGGCAGCACCTGCGCCTGGCGGACGGACGGGCTAGGCAGGGACCGATGGTCCTAGCCGTGGGCCCCACCATGATGTGTTTCGATCATCAACACCGTACATTTGTTAGGTCCCTTCTGATAGTGGCCCCCTCCCAAAAATCAGCCACATGTGATGATCAAGTGGCCCACATCACAGCGAACAGTGAAGAATGAACATCTGCCATTGAAACCCTTTTTTGGGTGTCCAGAAGTTTTGGATTATTATGAAATTTGTTTTCCCACTTCATCTGGGTCCGTATGACCTCATCAACGGACTGGATGGCAGATAAACATCACCGTGGGCCCCTGGTCACTTTGGATGGCAAATAGACATTACGGTGGGCCGCAGGTCCACGTGGCCTTATCAACTGGTTGGGTGGAAAACAAATGTTATGGTGGGCCCCTGGTCCACATGACCATATGAACAGTTTGGATGTCATATAAACAGTACAATGGGCCCTAGGTCTAAGTGACCTTATGAACAATTTGGATGTCAAATAAACATTACCGTGGGCCCCCAGGTCTAAGTGACCTTATCAATGGGCCGGATGGAAAAATAAACATTATGGTGGGCCCCACGTTGGACCCACTAATGCATGTATTGTAATCCACACTTTCCATTAGTGTGGGCCCCACCATAAGGTATGTACTTCATCTATGCCGACCATCCTTTCCATCCCTATGGGATCCACCGTGATGCATGTGTTTCATCCAAACTGTCCAACCATTTTGGAGATAATTTTAAGGCATGTGATGGAATAAAAATAAAATAAAATAAAATAAGACGGATCTAGGATCAGATGGACCACATTATAGAAAACAGTGGGTTTGAACGCCCACCATGAAACCTTGGGAATTCTAATGGTGGGATTCCTTATCACCACTTGTATTTAGGTGTGACCCATTTGATATACGCGTGGCCCATTGTTGAGGCCACCTTGATTTGCATAAGGGTCATTGTTGAGGCCCATTTGATGTATTGAAGGCCCATGGGTCGAGGCCCAGTGGGATGTACATGAGGCACATTATAACGTGATTCCACCATGGTTTATGTGTTGATCTTTATAGCGGGCTATGCCTTTGGAGCAATGATGGTTTAACGTCCACATTGTAAGGATGATGTTGGTAAAATGTCCGCATTGTCATTCTCCCTAGGGCCCATTAATAGGCCCATACTTGTGGTGTGTAGGCCGCCTAGGCCCACCTATTTTATGATCAGAACCCATCACCATATACCATGATTCCTGATCATACGCATCATATGTATGCTTGATTAAGGAGTGACTGATAATAGCACATGCCTTCAAGCAGACTGTTCATGGGCTGCAGGATAGGCGAAGTTGCCCCACATGAGCGCGCGGTATGCGTAGGATTATTGTATGTCTGGAATGGTGATTCATGCCCTAGCGACATCAGGGTCGTAGCCTCCACAGACACATCGTGGGCGGTTAAATTGGATACTGAAAATACTGTTTCTAGCATCGAGGCGTCATAGATGTCCCTGGATGAAAATCTCTAAACCCGATGGTACCAGAGGATGACTCCAATGTCGAGATCGAGTGGATATATGAGCGCACGAGGGTCGAATACCAGGAGGCCGTGTCTCCCATTGTGTTGTGGTTGATTGGAAAGGGGTGTGGCCTTACTCGCCCGAGGGTAGGGGGCAATACTAAGCTAAGTTTGACCAGCTCGTGAATGGGTCTGCTATTGACGTGCCGGATAGGTATTGACAGACTATTAGCCAGGTGGATAGTGAGGTTTCTTACACTCACTTAGACTGTGCGGCTGGGAGAGGGGCAGTGCCATTTAGAATGTATCAAACCCCAGTGATTATGCAGAATGAGAACTGTACTGATATTTGATGAGCCGCATGAGGATTGGCATACTTGAGTTGCATCTCGGATCACATGGTCTTGACATGGCCGATAACATTCATATCTTGTACCGCATAGCCTTGGTACGGCTGATTGCATTCATGTACCTATCAGCATGTTTCCGCAGTACTCTAACCTTACGTTCTGAGCACGCTCATATTGCGCACACACTTACACAACACTCTAAGCTTTCTATAAGCTTATACATGATTGATGCATGCAGGTGACGCCAGGACGCAGCCGTAGCATATTAGCAGTAGGAGCGTGCAATCAAACTTCAGGAACTTCCATTATTTGCATTATCTTGTATTTCCCTTTAGACACATTGTACTTAAAGTTTTTGATCAAAGTGGATTTTGTGATGGTGCTCTTGTGGTTATTGTTCATGGGCTATGCTTATGGTTATGCTCATTACGAATCAAATTGATTATTAGAAATCCTGCTTGTAGCATCCTAGGATCGGAACCTAGTATATGGGTGACGGGAGCCGAGAATGGGGTACTACGGAGGCTATCGTCGTCGGATTTGACGATCAGGAATTTTGTGAGCCTGGTTTCCGAGTTTGGGGCGTGACATAAACCTTAACCTAAACCTATAACCTATAACCTAAACCAAAATCTATAACCTAAACCCGAACCCGAACCCGAACCCGAACAAGAAACCCAATACCTAAACCATAGCCTAAACATATAACCTAAGCCTATACCTAAACCTAAACATGAAAACCCAAACCTAAACCCGATCCAGAACCCGAACCCGATATCCTAAACCTAAAACCTAACCTATAACCTAAACTTGAAAACCCAATCCCGAACACGAACCTGATTTCCTAAACTCAAACCTAAACCCGATCCTGAACCCGAACCCGATTTACTAAACCTAAACCTTAACCTAAACCTATTCTCAAATCCCAAAACCTATACCTATAACCTAAACCTAGACCTTAACCTAAACATAAACCTATACTTATAACCTATAACCTAAACCTAAACCTTAACCTATAACCCAACCTAAACCTATTCTCAAATCCCAAAACCCATAACCTAAACCTATAACCTATAACCTAAACCAAAACCTATAACCTAAACCCGAACCCAAACCCAAACCCGAACCCGAACCCGAACCCTAACCCGAATCCCTAAACCTTAACCTAAACATATAACCTATAACCTATAACCTAAGCCTATACCTAAACCTAAACTTGAAAATCCAAACCTAAACCCGATCCCAAACCCGAACCCGATTTCGTAAACCTAAACCTTAACTTATAACCTTAACCTAAACCTATTCTTAAATCCCAAAACCTATACTTATAACCTAAACCTAGACCTTAACCTAAACATAAATCTATACTTATAACCTATAACCAAAACCTAAACCTAAACCTTAACCTGTAACCCAACCAAAACCTATACTTATAACCTAAACCTATTCTCAAATCCCAAAACCCATAACCTAAACGTATAACCTATAACCTAAACCTATAACATATAACCTATAACCTAAGCCCGAACCAAAACCCGAACCCGAACCCGAATCCCTAAACCTTAACCTAAACATATAACATATAACCTATAACCTAAGCCTATACCTAAACCTAAACTTGAAAACCCAAACCAAAACCCGAACCCGATTTCCTAAACCTAAACCTTAACCAATAACCTAAACTTGAAAAACGAAACTTAAACCCAATCTCGAACCCGAACCCGATTTCCTAAACCCAAACCTAAACCCGATCCCGAACCCGAACCCGATTTCCTAAACCTAAACCTTAACCTATAACCTATACTTATAATCTTAACCTAAACCCAATCCCGAACCCGAACCCGATTTCCTAAACCTAAACCTTAACCTATAACCTATACTTATAATCTTAACCTAAACCTATTCTCAAATCCCAAAACCTATACATATAACTTAAACCTAGACCTTAACCTAAACATAAACCTATACTTATAACCTATAACCTAAACCTAAACCTAAACATTAACCTATAACCCAACCTAAACCTATACTTATAACCTAAACCTATTCTCAAATCCCAAAACCCATAACCTAAACGTATAACCTATAACCTAAACCTATAACATATAACCTATAACCTAAGCCCGAACCAAAACCCGAACCCGAACCCGAATCCCTAAACCTTAACCTAAACATATAACATATAACCTATAACCTAAGCCTATACCTAAACCTAAACTTGAAAACCCAAACCAAAACCCGAACCCGATTTCCTAAACCTAAACCTTAACCAATAACCTAAACTTGAAAAACCAAACTTAAACCCAATCTTGAACCCGAACCCGATTTCCTAAACCCAAACCTAAACCCGATCCCGAACCCGAACCCGATTTCCTAAACCTAAACCTTAACCTATAACCTATACTTATAATCTTAACCTAAACCCAATCTCGAACCCGAACCCAATTTCCTAAACCTAAACCTTAACCTATAACCTATACTTATAATCTTAACCTAAACCTATTCTCAAATCCCAAAACCTATACATATAACTTAAATCTAGACCTTAACCAAAACATAAACCTATACTTATAACCTATAACCTAAACCTAAACCTAAACATTAACCTATAACCCAACCTAAACCTATACTTATAACCTAAACCTATTCTTAAATACCAAAACCCATAACCTAAACCTATAACCTATAACCTATAACCTAAACCCGAACCCAAACCCGAGCCCGAATCAGAATCCTTAAAACTTAAACTAAACATATAACCTATAAACTATAACCTACGCCTATACCTAAACCTAAACTAGAAAACCTAAACCTAAACCTGATCCTGAACCTGAACCCGATTTCCTAAACCTAAACCTTAACCAATAAACTAAAGTTGAAAACCCAAATTTAAACCCAATCCCAAACCCGAACCCGAACCCGATTTACTAACCTAAACCTTAACCTATAACATATAACCTAAACCTAAACCTTATCCTAAACCTATAACCTAAACCTTAACCTATAACCCAACCTAAACCTATTCTCAAATCCCAAAACCCATAACCTAAACTTATAACCTACAACCTAAACCAAAACCTATTACCTAAACCCGAACCCAAAACTTAACCCAACCCGAACCCGAACCCGAATCCGTAAACCTTAACCTAAACATATAACCTATAACCTATAACCTAAACCTATACCTAAACCTAAACTTGAAAACCCAAACCTAACCCCAATCCCGAACTCGATCCCGATTTCCTAAACCCAAACCTAAACCCGATTCCGAACCCGAACCCGATTTACTAAACCTAAACCTTAACCTAATCCTATTCTCAAATCCCAAAACCTATACCTATAACCTAAACCTAGACCTTAACCTAAACATAAACCTATACTTATAACCTATAACCTAAACCTAAACCTTAACCTATAACCCAACCTAAACCTATTCTCAAATCCCAAAACCCATAACCTAAACCTATAACCTATAACCAAAAGCAAAACCTATAACCTAAACCCGAACCCAAACCCAAACCCGAACCCGAACCCTAACCCGAATCCCTAAACCTTAACCTAAACATATAACCTAAAACCTATAACCTAAGCCTATACCTAAACCTAAACTTGAAAATCCAAACCTAAACCCGATCCCAAACCCAAACCCGATTTCCTAAACCTAAACCTTAACCTAAACATATAACCTATAACTTATAACCTAAGCCTATACCTAAACCTAAACTTGAAAATCTAAACCTAAACCCGATCCCAAACCCGAACCCGATTTCGTAAACCTAAACCTTAACCTATAACCTTAACCTAAACCTATTCTCAAATCCCAAAACCTATATCTATAACCTAAACCTAGACCTTAACCTAAACATAAACCTATACTTATAACCTATAACCTAAACCTAAACCTAAACCTTAACCTGTAATCCAACCAAAACCTATACTTATAACCTAAACCGATTCTCAAATCCCAAAACGCATAACCTAAACGTATAACATATAACCTAAACCAAAACCTATAACCTAAACCCAAACCAAAACCCGAACCTGAACCAGAACCCGAATCCCTAAACCTTAACCTAAACATATAACATATAACCTATAACCTAAGCCTATACCTAAACCTAAACTTGAAAACCCAAACCAAAACCCGAACCCGATTTCCAAAACCTAAACCTTAACCAATAACCTAAACTTGAAAACCCAAACTTAAACCCAATCCCGAACCCGAACTCGATTTCCTAAACCCAAACCTAAACCCGATCCCGAACCTGAACCCGATTTCCTAAACCTAAACCTTAACCTATAACCTATACTTATAATCTTAACCTAAACCTATTCTCAAATCCCAAAACCTATACCTATAACTTAAACCTAGACCTTAACCTGAACATAAACCTATACTTATAACCTATAACCTAAACCTAAACCTAAACATTAACCTATAACCCAACCTAAACCTATACTTATAACCTAAACCTATTCTCAAATATCAAAACCCATAACCTAAACCTATCACCTATAACCTATAACCTATAACCTAAACCAAAACCTATAACCTAAACCCGAACCCAAACCCGAGCGCGAACTCGAATCCTTAAAACTTAAACTAAACATATAACCTATAAACTATAACCTACGCCTATACCTAAACCTAAAATAGAAAACCTAAACCTAAACCCAATCCCGAACCTGAACCGATTTCCTAAACCTAAACCTTAACCAATAAACTAAAGTTGAAAACCCGAACTTAGACCCAATCCAAAACCCGAACCCGAACCCGATTTACTAACCTAAACCTTAACCTATAACATATAACCTAAACCTAAACCTTATCCTAAACCTATAACCTAAACCTAAACCTAAAACTTAACCTATAACCCAACCTAAACCTATTCTCAAATCCCAAAACCCATAACCTAAACCTAGGGCTGTTCACGAGTCAAGCTAGCTCGAAAAGCTCGCTCGACTCGGCTCGAGTAAGCTCGGATTGACTCGGCTTGAATGGCCGATTCAAGCCAAGTCAAGCTAATTATTTGAAACTCGAGTTGAGTTCAAGCCAAGTTCGACCAAGGGGCATTTCAACTCGACTCGACTCGACTTGAAGCTTGAACTCGAGCTCGACTCGGCTCGATTAATAAATATATTAAATATTAAATATTATATATATATATATATATTATATTAATATAAGTTTTAAGTTTAAACTTAAAAATAAAAAAATAAAATAAAAAACAAAGAGTCTTTATCCGACCACACGCATCCCCTTCCCTTTCCCTTTTTTCTCTTTCTCTGTCCACTGCCAGCCGCATGCCCGCCCCGATCACCACCATGAGTTTTCATTTCAGCTCCACAATAGCATGATTTCAATCTCTTGAAATCTACTTCTTAGGCGAGAAACCCGAGAAATTCGAGATGAGTTCTTCTCAAATTTGTTAGAGCTTCAAGGAAATCCAATAATCTGATTGGCTAGAGCTCTTTACTTGGATTTCTGATCTGTGTTCTGCTCTGCTTCTTTTCTAGTACTTGGATTTCTGTTGGTGGAAGAAGATCAAGAGCATATCGGTTCTTACAGGTTTCCTCATCCGATTCGAAGCTTTGTTTGGTTTTTTCATAGGGTTTTGCTTTGATTCTCTTAAGATTTTTGAATTTTTCATCAATGGAGGATGATCAAGAACAGAATCCATTACTCTCTCACCCAACAAGCTCGAGCTCGACTCGAGGTAAACTCGACTCGACTCGAACCACTAGCTTGACTCGAACTCGACTCGACAGCATTGGCAAACAAGCCAAGCTTCAATGTTGAGCTCGAGGCCAAGCTTGAGCTCGAGCTCGAACTCGAGTACATCATGGACAAGCCAAGCCAAGCTTGGCCCACCTCGACTCGACTCGGCTCGATGCTCACCTCTACCTAAACCTATAACCTACAACCTAAACCAAAACCTATAACCTAAACCTGAACCCAAAACCGAACCCGAATTCCTAAACCTTAACCTAAACATATAACTTATAACCTATAACCTAAGCCTATACCTAAACCTAAACTTGAAAACCCAAACCTAAACCCGATCCCGATTTCTTAAACCCAAACCTAAACCCGATCCCAAACCCAAACCCGATTTCCTAAACCTAAACCTTAACCTATAACCTATACTTATAACCTTAACCTAAACCTATTCTCAAACCCCAAAACCTATACTTATAACCTAAACCTACACCTTAACCTAATCATAAACCTATACTTATAACCTATAACCTAAACCAAAACCTAAACCTAAACCTTAACGTATAACCCAACCTAAACCTATACTTATAACCTAAACCTATTCTCAAATCCCAAAACCAATAACCAAAACCTAAACCTTAACCTAAACCTCTAACCTATAACTAAAACAAAAACCCATAACCTAAACCCGAACCCGAACCCAAACCTGAACCCGAACCCGAACCCGAACCCGAATCCTTAAACATTAACCTAAACATATAACCTATAACCTTTAACCTAAGCCTATACCTAAACCTAAACTTGAAAACCCAAATCTAAACCCGATCCCGAACCCGAACCCGAACACGATTTCCTAAACCTAAACCTTAACCTATAACCTAAACTTGAAAACTCAAACTTAAACCCAATCGCTAACCCGAACCCAATTTCCTAAACCCAAACCTAAACCCGTTCCCGAACCCGATTTCCTAAACCTAAACCTTAACCTATAACCAATACTTATAACCTTAAGCTAAACCTATTCTCAAATCCCAAAACCTATACCTATAAACTAAACCTAGACCTTGACCTAAACATAAACCTATACTTATGACCTATAACCTAAACCTAAACCTAAACCTTAACCTATAACCCAACCTAAACCTATACATATAACTTAAACCTATTCTCAAATCCCAAAACCCATAACCTAAACCTAAACCTTAACCTAAACCTATAACCTATAACCAAAACCAAAACCTATAACCTAAAACCGAACCCAAACCCGAACCTGAGTCCTAATCCTTAAGCCATAACCTAAACATATAACCTATATAACCTATAACATAAGCCCATACCTAAACCTAAACTTGAAAACCCAAACCTAAACCTGATCCCGAACCCGAACCTGATTTCCTAAACCTAAACCTTAACCTATAACCTAAACTTGAAAACCCAAACTTAAACCCAATACCGAACCCGAACCCGATTTCCTAAACCCAATCCTAAACCCGATCCCGAACCTGAACCTAATTTCCTAAACCTAAACCTTAACATATAACCTATACTTATAATATTAACCTAAACCTATTCTCAAATCCCAAAACCTATACCTATAACCTAAACCTAGACCTTAACCTAAACATAAACCTATACTTATAACCTATCACCTAAACCAAAACCTAAACCTTAACCTATAACCCTACCTAAACCTATACTTATAACCTAAACCTATTCTCAAATCCCAAAACCCATAACCTAAACCTATAACTTATAACTTAAACCAAAACCTATAACCTAAACCTGAACCCAAACCTGAATGCGAACTCGAACCCGAATCCCTAAACCTTAAACTAAACATATAACCTATAACCTAAAACCTAAGCCTATACCTAAACCTAAACTTGAAAACCCAAACCTAAACCCGATCCCAAACCCGAGCCCGATTTCCTAAACCTAAACCTTAACATATAACCTAAACTTGAAAACTCAAACTTAAACTTAATCCCGAACCCGAACCCGATTTCCTAAACCCCAACCTAAACCCGATCCCGAACCCGAACCCGATTTCCTAAACCTAAACCTTAACTTATAACCTATACTTATAACCTTAACCTAAACCGATTCTCAAATCCAAAAACCTATACTTATAACCTAAACCTAGACTTTAACCTAAACATAAACCTATACTTATAACCTATAACCTAAACCTAAACCTAAACCTTAACCTATAACCCAACCTAAACCTATACTTATAACCTAAACCTATTCTCAAATCCCAAAACCCATAACCTAAACCTAAACCTTAAACTAAACCTATAACCTACAACCTAAACCAAAACCTATAACCTAAACCTGAACCCAAACTCGAACCCGAACTCGAACCTGAATCCCTAAACCTAAACCTAAACATATAATCTATAACCTATAACCTAAGCATATACCTAAACCTAAACTTGAAAACCCAAACCTAAACCCGATCCCGAACCCGAACCCGATTTTTTAAACCTAAACCTTAACCTATAACCTAAACTTGAAAACCCAAACTTAAACCGAATCCCGAACCCGAACCCGATTTCCTAAACCTAAACCTTAACCTATAACCTATACTTATAACCTTAACCTAAACCTATTCTCAAATCCCAAAACCTATACCTATAACCTAAACCGAAACCTTAACCTAAACATAAACCTATACTTATAGCCTATAACCTAAACCTTAACCTATAACCCAACCTAAACCTATACATATAACTTAAACCTATTCTCAAATCCCAAAACCCATAACCTAAACCTAAACCTTAACCAAAACCTATAACCTATAACCAAAACCAAAACCTATAACCTAAAACCGAACCCAAACCCGAACCTGAGTCCTAATCCTTAAGCCATAACCTAAACATATAACCTATAACCTATAACATAAGCCCATACCTAAACCTAAACTTGAAAACCCAAACCTAAACCTGATCCCGAACCCGAACCTGATTTCGTAAACCTAAACCTTAACCTATAACCTAAACTTGAAAACCCAAACTTAAACCCAATCCCGAACCCGAACCCGATTTCCTAAACCCAATCCTAAACCCGATCCCGAACCTGAACCTAATTTTCTAAACCTAAACCTTAACATATAACCTATACTTATAATATTAACCTAAACCTATTCTCAAATCCCAAAACCTATACCTATAACCTAAACCTAGACCTTAACCTAAACATAAACCTATACTTATAACCTATAACCTAAACCAAAACCTAAACCTTAACCTATAACCCTACCTAAACCTATACTTATAACCTAAACCTATTCTCAAATCCCAAAACCCATAACCTAAACCTATAACTTATAACTTAAACCAAAACCTATAACCTAAACCTGAACCCAAACCTGAACGCGAACCCGAACCCGAATCCCTAAACCTTAAACTAAACATATAACCTATAACCTAAAACCTAAGCCTATACCTAAACCTAAACTTGAAAACCCAAACCTAAACCCGAGCCCGATTTCCTAAACCTAAACCTTAACATATAACCTAAACTTGAAAACTCGAACTTAAACTTAATCCCGAACCCGAACCCGATTTCCTAAACCCCAACCTAAGCCCGATCCCGAACCCGAACCCGATTTCCTAAACCTAAACCTTAACTTATAACCTATACTTATAACCTTAACCTAAACCGATTCTCAAATCCAAAAACCTATACCTATAACCTAAACCTAGACTTTAACCTAAACATAAACCTATACTTATAACCTATAACCTAAACCTAAACCTAAACCTTAACCTATAACCCAACCTAAACCTATACTTATAACATAAACCTATTCTCAAATCCCAAAACTCATAACCAAAACCTAAACCTTAAACTAAACCTATAACCTATAACCTAAACCAAAACCTATAACCTAAACCTGAACCCAAACTCGAACCCGAACTCGAACCTGAATCCCTAAACCTAAACCTAAACATATAATCTATAACCTATAACCTAAGCATATACCTAAACCTAAACTTGAAAACCCAAACCTAAACCCGATCCCGAATCCGAACCCGATTTTTTAAACCTAAACCTTAACCTATAACCTAAACTTGAAAACCCAAACTTCAACCGAATCCCGAACCCGAACCCGATTTCCTAAACCTAAACCTTAACCTATAACCTATACTTATAACCTTAACCTAAACCTATTCTCAAATCCCAAAACCTATACCTATAACTTAAACCGAAACCTTAACCTAAACATAAACCTATACTTATGGCCTATAACCTAAACCTTAACCTATAACCCAACCTAAACCTATACTTATAACTTAAACCTATTCTCAAATACCAAAACCCATAACCTAAACCTATAACCTATAACCTATAACCTAAAACAAAACCTATAACCTAAACCCGAACCTAAACCCGAACCCGAACCCGAACACGAATCCCTAAACCATAACCTAAACAGATAACCTATAACCTAAGCCTATACCTAAACCTAAACTTGAAAACCCAAACCTAAACCCGAACCCAATTTCCTAAACCCAAACCTAAACCCGATCCTGAACCCCAACCCGATTTCCTAAACCTAAACCTTAATTTATAACCTATACTTCTAACCTTAACCTAAACCTATTCTCAAATCCCAAAACCTATACCTATAACCTAAACCTAGACCTTAACCTAAACATAAACCTATACTTATAACCTATAACCTAAACCTAAACCTTATCCTATAACCCAACCTAAACCTATACTTATAACCTAAACCTATTCTCAAATCCCAAAACTTATAACCTAAACTTATAACCTATAACCTAAACCAAAACCTATAACTTAAACCCGAACCCAAACCTAAACCCGAACCCGAATCCCTAAACCTTAACCAAAACATATAACCTATAACCTATAACCTAAGCCTAAACTTGAAAACCCAAACCTAAACTCGATCCCGAACCCGATTTCCTAAACCCAAACCTAAACCCGATCCCGAACCTGAACCTGATTTCCTAAACCTAAACCTTATCCTATAACCTATACTTATAACCTTAACCTAAACCTATTCTCAAATCCCAAAACCTATACCTATAACCTAAACCTAGACCTTAACCTAAACATAAACCTATACTTATAACCTATAACCTAAACCTAAACCTATAACCCAACCTAAACCTATTCTCAAATCCCAAAACCCATAACCTAAACCTATAACCTATAACCTAAACCCAAACCCGAACCCGAACCTGAACCCGAATCCCTAAACCTTAACCTAAACATATAACCTATAACCTATAACCTAAGCCTATACACAAACCTAAACTTGAAAACCCAAACCTAAACCCGAACCCAATTTCCTAAACCTAAACCTTAACCTATAACCTAGAGTTGAAAACCCAAACTTAAACCCAATCCCGAACCCGAACCCGATTTCGTAAACCCAAACCTAAACCCAAACCCGATTTCCTAAACCTAAACCTTAACCTATAACTTATACTTATAACCTTAACCTAAACCTATTCTCAAATCCCAAAACCTATACCTATAACCTAAACCTAGACCTTAACCTAAACATAAACCTATACTTATAACCTATAACCTAAACTTAAACCTATAACCCAACCTAAACCTATACTTATAACCTAAACCTATTCTCAAATCCCAAAACCCATAACCTAAACCTATAACCTATAACCTAAACCAAAACCTATAACCTAAACCCAAACCCAAACCCAAACCCGAACCCAAATCCCTAAACCTTAAACTAAACATATAGCCTATAACCGATAACCTAAGCCTATACCTAAACCTAAACTTGAAAACCCAAACCTAAACCCGATCCCGAACTCGAACCTGATTTCCTAAACCTAAACCTTAACCTATAACCTAAACTTGAAAACCCATACTTAAACCCAATCCCGAAGCCGAACCCGAACCCGATTTCCTAAGCTAAATCTTAACCTATAACCTAAACCTGTAACCTTAACCTAAACCAAAACCTATAACCTAAACCTATAACCTAAACCTTAACCGATAACCAAAACTTATAACCTATAAACAAACCTTAGCCTAAACCTATAACCTAAACCTATAACCTAAATGTATTCTTAAATCCCTAAACCTAAACATACATCTAATCGTAATCTCAACTCCCTAACCTAAACCTAAACCTATAACCTAATCCTATAACCTAAACCTAAAACCTAAATGTATTCTCAAATCCCTAAACCTAAACTTACACCTAATCCTAATGTAACACCCTGAAAATCGGGGGTAGAGCAGAAGCTCAGCTCCCGAGTTCCAACGCATCACTTATACAACATAGATAATGATGATTGAATGTTGTCCATATTAGTGCATTAAACATGAATAGGATTACACCAAAACAATATATCATACTCCAGAGACAGTTAAATTACGCAAGCGGAAGATTGTGATATATATATATATATAAAATACATAAACTGTTGTAAATCTCCAAAGTGTGAACATGTTATCAGGTTAAATATATCAATGTATACTCCAAAAATGAATAAAATGAATTTATAAGGGTATTTCAAAAGTGCAAAATAAAGTGTAATGACATCTAATCAGCAACCCTGTAACCCCGTCGACCAGAACATGGTTTACATAGACCCGCCTGATAGCTGCATATAGGAGAAACTCTCCTCATCATTATAAAAGTCCGGCTCTGCTTCGTAAGCATCACCATCATCTGAAACCAAAAAAGGGTCTGGTTGGTGTTTAAAACACAGTCCCACAACGTGAGAGTGAGTGATCAACTCAGTGGAGCTATAAAGCAAAGGTTAACATGTTATCAATTCAGTCAACCAGTAATGATAACGCAATACAATAACCATATCCTAAGTACTCATGTTAATGCAAGAATGATATGAAATAATGATGCATGCCCTCGCCTACGCTCCCTCAGCGACTTCATCTCATGATCGCGGCATGTAACCCTTCCTTAGTGCTTGACCTGCTACGCCAAAGGCACATGTAATGCGGTGCATGCTCGTGATTAGCCAGGTTCTTACTTAGGTTTATTCATACAGTAGGATTGGGAAGCTAAGGTACCTCCCTTATATCATTAACCCAAACAATGATCCATTTTAGGGTCGTCAGTCCTAGTTAATCACATACGATAAGCAAGTTATATGTAACTACCACCAATGCCTTACCAACTGGTAGTCTATTTTCGAAGGCTTATTGCCAACCCGATTGGGGACCACAGCCTGGCTGCACTAGGGTAGGCCTATTTCATACTCAAGGTCACTACAAAGGGCTCGTCACCTGATCAGTGTAGGCCGACAGCTCGAATACAGTGTCCCATACCGCCATATTCAGTTCACGAGTTTGAGTTGCTCACTGGACACTACGGGGAGGCTCGTCGCCCCAGCGTAGGCCAACAGCTCGACTACGGTGTCCCATACCACCATGTCCGGCTCATGAGTCTTAGCGGATCGAGGTACCAAGGTTAAACGGGCTTTCCACTGGTGATTTTGGTACCTTAGATTCAAGCAGTAGCGTTCATACATGGTGAACATATATCAGGCCAATCGGGTTACTTGACAAGTTCGACTGGTACGAGCGTACACTGAATTAATTGACATGGTACCACTGTCGACAATCATCGTACGACTCGGATTCATCGAATGCATCAGATGTGGCGAGACTAATTCGGCCACCCGTTGTAAACCATTACCGATTGCCTAGACTACATCGTAGCCCCAAACACACTTCAAGCAATTGTATATGCATGTAGTCACAAAAGACAACATGTGACAACTAAAATCAAATATAAATCTCATTTGGGCATTTCAACAAACACATAGTATACATGTTAGCATACATAGGCATTTCAACCATAAAGCACATAGTAGTGAGGTAGGTTATATAAAGGAAACTGTAACCATAGATAAGGGGATTGAAAATCTTATCTCAACACCCTCATTACATACATTTAAATGAGCATTTTCTCATTCAGGCATTTTATCAAACACTTAGGCTACACATTTCAACATACATGTATTAGACTAGTTATAACATATATCCTGGCAAGCCCTTTTACAAAGGAGTTGCTACATACACAACAAGCATATATTCATAGTTAATAATCATAGCAAGCACAGATTTAAATTCCATATTTATTCAAACATTTTCACAAACACTTAGACTACACACTTCAACATACGTGACGTATGTTGGTTATAACAGGTGTTAGGGCAAATCCTTTCACCAAGGAGTTATCACACGTATGACAACCATATATTCACAACGAATAATCATGGCAAGTATGAATCCAAATTCCATACTCATTCAATCATATCAACAAACACGTGGAATACACTATATTCAAACATAGTTCATATATATGTGTAAAGCGCGGGAAACATCATATCTAAGCATGTGATAGCAATTAAGTCAGTTATAAATCATTAACTGACATTGGAAGCCTTGAAAACTATAACCTAAATGTTTATAGTCCGCTCCTTTCACCGGTAGACTCATAACGAACTCAGTTTAAACACTAAGCCTTTCTCTACGGCACAACGGCAACCTATGGCATGAAATAGGTTAGCCATTTCACCATCTAATCTATTTAGATCCCTAGAACAGCTTAGGATTAGGATTTCTTACCCAAGTACGGAGTCGAAATCGCTGGAGAAGTGATACAGATATGGTGGTTAAGCATGTGGAGTGTCAGGGAAGAATCCCAGAAGCAAACCCCAACACTTCCCGTCACTTTCTCTCTTTCCTTCTCTCTTTTCTCTTCTCTCTCTCTTAGGGTTGGAAATTCGTATGGCATGAGTAAGAGAGGGTTTAAGGTCCTTATATAGGCCCAGAATTGACCGGAATGGCCCCAGGGCCATGGTATACTTAGGTTATAGCCAAAACCCATCTGTTTTGGCTCAACAGAGCACTTTTGGAGGCCCCTTTTCAGCGTGCGGTCGGACTTAAGTTTTCTGGCATTGGATCTAGGTCAAGTTAAGTTTTCGGTCCGATCGGATTTACAGATCGACCGTGGTGGACCAGTTTCAGTTTAACAGTCACCGGTATTCAATCAGGGCCACAAGTACACTGACATGTGTTGAAAATTTCTCCTGATCCGAGGGTGTAATTGGGTCAGATTCTGACGGTCTGAATCTTTAGATTTGGCCTGTAAGCGAACCGACTCAATTCACTTAAGTTTTAGTTCATTTCCTAAAGATATTCACGTTTCTCACACACTTCGCTCTGGGCTCAAGTTGTGGGTTTCTAGATACTATCTGAATTTAATTTCTGAGATGGTTGTCAAGTCTAGTAAGGCGGTCCTAACCATTTAATTTCGCAGTAATCGAACTTTTGACACGCGATCCAGGTCCGATACGAAGTTTCAATGTGCTCCCGAGAGCAACTAGGTTTTGAGATTGATCCTAAGTTTCAGGGTAATGTAGCGTTAATGATTTAACAAGTTTTGGGTCTTGCAGTTCATATTTAAAGTGGTTCAAGCGAATTTCACAGCTAATCAAGTTTAGCACTTAGTTATTTTCGTCTAATTCTAAAGGATTTGGTCCTGAGTGATTTCTGCCTAAGGTGGTACTCGGGTCTTTGTATGGATTTTTCCAGGATGTTACATCTAATATCAACTCCCTAATCTAAACCTAAACCTAAACTTGAAAACCCAAACCTAAACCCGATCCCGAACCCGAATCCGATTTCTGAAACCCAAACCTAAACCCAATCCCGAACCTGAACCCGATATCCTAAACCTAAACATTAACCTATAACCTATACTTATAACCTTAACCTAAACCTATTCTCAAATCCCAAAACCTATACCTACAGCCTAAACCTAGACCTTAACCTAAACATAAACCTATACTTATTGTAAGTGTTATGGTCTCATGCTCTTTTGATTGTCAAATTTTGTGGTGCCAAAACTTCTTGTGTGTGCCACAACCTGTATCTGTGTGTCTTGTACTTGTATTTTGATATATATATATATATGATTCAAGACGACATCACAATGGTTCAAGACATGTACGGTGTTCTGCTTCAATAAATGCAAGGTTATATACTTTGTCCTCTTCCGTATGCATCAATGTTCAAGTCTACATCAATAAGAAGAGTGTTTATTCAAGACTCAAGTACAACTCAAGTTGAAGCTTATATTCATGCTGTAGAAGATCTCAATCTCAAGCTACATAAAGTAGAGGTCTCAAGCTTCAAAGGTTAACTATCATCTGAAAGAATGATGTTCAGTGTTCATACTTCATGTTCTAGGTATGATAAACCTTAGTTTGACCTTAGGGTAGGTCATTTTGGATACATAAGTCATGATAAATCTTTATACATGAAGTTGGTCTGTTCTAAGATTAGTCCTAGATCTTGTTCGACCAGTCCTAGACCTGGTTCGACCAGTCCAAGAAATTTCACGACCAGTCCTAAGTTGTTGAGGATTTTCAGAATTTTTTGGTTATTCTTCGACCAATCCTGGAGATTTTTCTACCGGTCATAGGGATGTCTCAACTCGTCCTTCGACCAGTCCTAAAACTATGACTCAAACTCCAGCAACCAAATCTGGTTTCCTACGACCAGTCCTGGGTCAGCTTCGACCAGTCGTAGGTGGTCTATGACCAGTTGAAGGGTCCCCACGACCAGTTGTAGAACTAATTTTTCAGATCGTGCTTAAATTTTAAAATGTCGTTGGTGATACGACCAGTCGAAGGTTCCTAAGACCAGTCGTAGACGCGATCTTTGCTTCTATAAATTGAGCACGAATTTCAGAGTTTTACATCGATTATTTTGAGAAATTCAAGCCTCCACTATGAGATAAGTTGTGTTCATTTTAAGCTAATTTGTTCATATTTAATATTCTTTTTGTTAGCTTTTCTTATTTGATTTTATTCATAAATTCTAATCTTATTTGAAAAAGAGGAATTGCTGTATTCCTTCTTCATTGGAATTAAAATCAAATAGAGCTACGCCCAATTTGGTTTAATTTAAAATCAATTAGAACCTAGAACCATTTCTTAAGTGAGTATTGGATATTGAACATTGATCCGAATTTCTACTCTGATTGGTTCTATTGGGCTGCTACAAAAGGAGAAATCCAGGTATTTTACAATTCTGTAAAATTTATATTCTTTTGGTTTTTGTTTGAGATTCGCTAGAAAAATCTCATTGTGTTGGTTATCTGAGGAGAGCCAGAAAACTCAGAAAGTGTGGATTTTTGGATTGTGTAAGCCCAAGTTAAAAAGACACAATTGTGAAGGTTTTGGGTAAACCTGTAAAACCTGTTTAATAGTGAATGCTAATATCCCCTGTGTGAGGATATTAGGAGTGGAGTAGCATTCTCTGTGGCTATTTTTGAACAGTTGTTGTACACACAGGCGAACCACTATATATCGGTGTGTTTTGTGATTTGAATGCTCTTTTAATTTTCATATCTTTAATCATTCAGATTTGTGGAATGTATATGTGGTTGTGACTATTGTAATCTTTACATTTCAAGCAAAGTGGGGAATGTTGTAATAGTTTAGAATTTATTTCTTGCTATTTCCTTTATTTCCTTTCTGTTTGAGTTTTGATATTCAACGAGTTCTAGTAAGGTTGTCCTACCATAAACCCTTGGTTTTTATGGTGCAAAGGTTGTCCTTAGAACAACGTTCGTATTAAGCTCTTTATTTAAGATTGCTTTACATTTCAATCTTTGATTTATTTAAAGTATTGTTCTTTATTTTTATAAGGTTATCGTACTTTAATTCCGCTGTTATATTTTAATTTGGTACAGTCCTATTCACCCCCCCTCTAGGACATATAGCTTGGCCTTTTCAAGTGGTATCAGAGCCTAATAGCTTGTTTTAATTGCTTTATTTTTGGATTCATTTCCTAAGCTAACGATCTAAGCTATATATAAGATGTCAAATTTTGATAGCCTTTCAGTCACTAGGCCTCCACGCTTTGATGGCTCCAACTATGCCTATTGGAAAGCCAGATGAGGATTTTCCTTAAATTCATGGATGAAAGTGTGTGGCTTGCCACAGTGACTGAATGGAGCACTCCTACCATTGAAGTAACTGGTATCAATGGATCAAAATCAATGAGAATAACACCTTATACTTCTTGGTCCACACTTCAGAAAAGTGAGAGTAGTGCCAATGCAAAAGCACTAAATGCAATCACTTGCGCACTATCACCGGATGAGTTCAAAAGAATCATATCCTGTGATACTGCAAACCAAGCTTGGGATATATTAGAAATGACACACGAGGGTACTTCAATTGTCAAAAAATCTAAAGTCCAACTCCTCACAACCAAATTTGAAAAAATTCATATAGAGGAAAATGAAATGTTTATGGACTTCTACACTAGATTAAACGACATTGTAAACTCTATGTGGGGTCTTGGTGATAAAATCCCAGAAAGTAAAGTGTGTGTAAAGATACTGCGCTCACTACCTGAACGGTTCAATTCTAATGTAACCGTGATCTAAGAACTTTGTGATACAGACAATATGAGCGTAGAAGAGTTGGTGGGGTCTTTACAAACCTACGAGTTAACTTTTAAAGCTCCTAAAGGTAAATCAATAGCCCTTAAGTTTTCCAAATATATTTCTCAAGAAAATTCTGATTTTGAAAATTCCGAAGACGATATGGCTCTATTAGCAAAAAAGTTTTACAAGATTTTCAAAAGTAAAAAGAGGGTTGATTTTCAAAAAGCAAATGATAAGAAAAGATCTAAATCTTGGAAATCTTTGAAAGATAGTCAATGTTACAACTGCCAAGAATATGAGCATCTAGCAAACAAGTGTCCTAAAAAGAAAGGAATGTTGGCTACTTGGGATGAATCTTCTAGCACTGAAGCCTCTTCTAAATCAGAAGATTCTGAAACCGAGTCGGGCAATGAAGTTAAGGCCCTTATGACTCTAGTCAAGTTCACTTTTTCAGATCATGATGATTCAACTAGTGAAGAAAATCTGAATAGTGATCATGATAATGAAGAAGATCTTCAAGATGCTTATAATGCCCTATACAAGGAAAGTTGTAAAATTGCCGTAAAACTAAAACTTCAAAAAGAAAGGTTTTCAGGACTTAGAGAAAGATTTGAGTCTCTTGTTTTAGAAAAATCTCATCTTTCAGATTATTTTGAAAAATGCAAATGTGATCTTGATTTCAAAACCACCCTTATTGAAAATCTGAAATCTGAAAATAATAAACTTAAACTTGAAGTCTCTTCCCTTTTGAGTTTAAAGGATATATGGAGGTATGCCCAAGGTGATCCAAAATTAGAAAAACTTTTAACTGGATCAAGAAAATGTGGCGACCGATTCGGTTTGGGCTACGACAAAAATATTACTCCTAAACAAAAGAATACTCCTCCCAATTTTGTAAAGGGAGAATCCTCTAACTCAAAAGAGAAAAGTTCAAGCCAAAAGTTTTATAAAAATGTTAAACCTTTTCAATCTTTCAAAACCAAATGTAACCATATCAATTACGAAAATCAAAACCAGAACCCTTTAGCTGAAAAAATAGTTGATTTGCTTAAGGAGCTCTTAAAATCTAACTCAGTGGGTCACTCGAACAAAAATTTCATATATAAGAAGACCAACTATACTCCTAAACCCAAAACAGTAATGAAATGGGTTCCTAAAGTTACTTGCATGGTTGCTCACACTGCTTTCAAAGCTACAAGCCATTCAAAGTGGTACTTAGACAGTGGATGCTCAAGGCATATGACAGGCAACAAGGCTTTATTCACCGATCTTAAAGATATGACTGATGGGTCAGTCACATTTGGTGATGGTAGCAATTGCAAGATTATTGGCCAAGGTACGGTTCAACTCTATAATCTTCCCTTATTTAAGAATGTTTTATATGTTGAGGGGCTAAAACACAACCTGTTAAGCATATCTCAAATATGCGATAACAATCATAGCGTGAAATTTTGTAATAAAGGTTGTGAAATCTTGAACAAAAAGGGTTCTGTAATATTAACTGGTCGCAGGACTTCTGAAAACTGCTATATTGTAAGCGATGGTAGCTCATTTAATCAATCGTGCTACATTGTCCACGCCGATGAAACAGAATTATGGCATAAACGCCTTGGACATGTACACTACCGTAATTTATACAGATTGACCAAGGGAGAACTAATAAGAGGTCTACCTAAATTACAAAATGTAGACAAGATATGTGGTGAATGCCAGTATGGTAATCAAACAAGGAGCTCTCACAGAAAGGTGAACTCCAATGCCACATCAAGACCACTCAAGCTTCTCCATATGGATCTTATAGGACCTACCCGGACGGAGAGTCGAGGTGGCAAAAAAATACATCTTGGTAATCATGGATGATTTTTCTAGATTCACTTAGGTAGCCTTCTTAAGGGATAAATCAGAAACCCTTGATGAAGTTAAAAAGATTCTCAAATGGATCCAAACTGAAAAAGGTTCTTAAGTTTGTAAGATCCGTAGTGATCATGGATCTGAGTTCGAGAATATCAGTTTTGAGAAATTCTGTAATGATCAGGGAATATCACAAGAATTCTTTGCACCCAAAACTCCTCAACAGAATGGAATTGTGGAAAGGAAAAATAGAGTGTTTCAAGAAATGGGAACTGTAATGTTGAATAGTATGAAGCTTCCTAAAAATCTTTGGGCTGAAGTAGTGAATACTGCCTGCTATGTTATTAATCAGGTTTATATATGTAAATCTAATAATAAAACCACTTATGAAATGTGGTTCGATAAAAAGCCTACTGTCAAATTCTTTCGAGTTTTTGGTAGAAAGTACTATATTTTGTGTGACCGTGAAAATTTGGGAAAGTTCGACACAAAGAGTGACGAAGGAATCTTTTTAGGATACTCTTTAAACAGTCGGGCATATCGTATATTGAACAAAAGGACCAGTGTTATCCAAGAATTAATTAATGTGGTCATAGACGATCATTTGAATATACCTGCCCCAAGTTCAGATAATAATGAAGTACTTCTAATTGACAAGCCTGATACTTCATCAAGACAAAACAATTCTAAATTAAGGACTGTTAAAGATCATCAACCGATTAAATTCTTGGAAATCCTCTCACTGGTGTGCGCACTCGTAGAAAACTTGAAGATATATGTAATTACGTATGCTTTACATCTCAGATTGAACCGGTAAACGTAAAAGAAGCTCTTTCTGATGAAAACTGGATAATAGCTATGCAGGAAGAACTTAATCAGTTTATTCGAAATGATATCTGGTATCTTGTTCCTAGACCTAAAGATAAACATATTATAAGAACCAAATGGATTTTTAAAAATAAGTCTGATGAACTGGGGAATATAATTCAAAATAAGGCAAGATTGGTTGTACAAGGGTACACTCAAATAGAAGGCATTGATTACGATGAAACCTTTGCTCCAGTTTCTCGCCTTGAATCAATCAGACTTTTTATATCTATTGCATGCTTTAGAAAGTTTAAAATTTATCAAATGGATGTAAAGAGTTCTTTTTTGAATGGTGATCTACATGAAGAAGTATATGTTGAACAACCTACAGGGTTTGAAGAACCTAAATTTACTGATCATATATACCGTCTTAAAAAAGCTCCATATGGTCTAAAACAAGCTCCCAGGGCATGGTACGAAAAATTGACTAAGTTTTTACTAAGTCCTAATTTTCAAATGGGCAATGTCGATATGACGCTTTTTGTCAAAAAATATAACGATGATATCTTAATGGTTCAGATCTATGTTGATGATATTATTTATGGATCAACTTGTACTAACATGACTGTTAAGTTTGCAGATTTGATGAAATCTAAGTTCAAAATGAGCTGGAGAATTAAATTATTTCCTTGGGTTGCAAGTAAAACAACAACCAGATGACATTTTTATTTCTCAAACGAAATATGCTCTGAACTTAATCAAAAAGTTTGGATTTGAGAATGGTAAGAACTTTGACACTCCTATGAGTATAACTTTAAGACTCTCAAAGGACTCTACAGGTAAAAATATAGATCCTAAATTATATCGTAGTATGATTGGTAGTCTACTTTACTTAACTGCTAGTAGACCGGATATTGCTTTAAGTGTTGGAATTTGCGCTCGATATCAGTCTGATCCTAAAGAGTCACATCTTTCTGTTGTTAAGCGGATTATGCGATATGTTGCAAGTTTTGCTAAAATGGGTCTCTGGTATCCTTTTGATACTAGTGTTCAATTGGCTGGGTATTCAGATGCTGATTGGGCTGAAAATATTGATGATAGAAAATCAACCAGTGGTGGTTGTTTTTATATTGGAAACTGTTTAGTTTCTTGGTTTAGCAAAAAGCAAAGCTCTATATTGCTCTCAACTGCTGAGGCTGAATACATTACAGCAGGTAATGCATGTGCTCAGCTTGTTTGGATGAAACGTATGTTGAGCGATTATGAAATTGCACAGGAATCAATGATATTATATTGTGATAATTCCAGTGCTATAAATATATCAAAAAACCTAATTCAGCATTCACGTACCAAGCACATTGACATTAGGTATCACTATATTCGTGAATTAGTGGAAGATAAAATAATATCCTTGGAATATATACCAACCGAGACTCAACTTGCCAACATTTTCACTAAACCGCTCGACAAAAGCAGGTTTAATAAATTGAAATTTGATCTCGGTATATGCATTTTAAATTGATTATTCATGCATATTTGTATCATAGTGTATATATATTTGATAATTTATTTGTTTAAATTTTAAATTTTTATGGAAAATGCATGTTTTTTGTGTTCAAGGATGTGCTTGACCAGTCGTGGTACGACACGACGAGAATCAAGGATGTGCTTGACCAGTCGTGGTACGACCGGTCGAGAACGGTCCTCGACCAGTCGTATAGCACATTGGAATCTTTTAAAATTGGGAAAAACCTTCATCTTCTTCATTTCCATTTCACTCTCCAACGAGCCGAGGCACAATTAGTTGTACCCACCTTCCTAGATCTTCAAGGTTAGTGCATCATTTTTGTTTCTCTTGTAGATTCTAGCTCTTATTACTTCATTTTCACTCTTGGAGTAATTTATTTTGAGATTCCTTGACATTTTGGGGCTTTTTCTTGAAAAATCTGATCTAGCAAAACCCATTTTTCAAATCTTTTGTCTCTACTAGATCTTTTAATTTTCATTCTGATTATGGATGCTAGAGGGAAAAAGAAAACTTTCCGTTGTCCATCTTCTTCTATATCAGCTCCTCTTGCTAGGCACCATCTTCGTTTGCCTGAGGATGATCCCTCTAATGTACGGGATTTGCGTATGCGCAATGTCATTGTTGAACGGTCTGTTTATATTGAACATATTGCTCCTTTTGGTATTCTACCTATACTCGAAGCTGTAGGATGGGATAACATTTTACATTGGGGTGGGCCTGCATACCAATCTATTGCACAGGCCATGTTTACATGTATCTCAGTATTCTCTTTTGAGGAATTAACTTTTAAAATTGATACTAGAGAAGGTCTATTTGAAATTGACCATCATCTGATTGCAGGGTTAATGGATATACCTGTTAATAAGGATCGTATTCCTATTCATACTTTAGCTGAGAAACCCTCAGAATTTGAAAAGCGTATGTTAACCAGAGATTTGTGTAATATGAATGTGTAATGGACTCATAAAGGGAATGCGCTCCCCGCAAAGTACTTGTTACCCAAATACAGGGTACATCACAGGATTTTTACTTCTAACCTGTATCCTCGTTCTGGTAATAAGATAGAATTAACTGCCTTTATGGTTCGTGTTTTGCACGCTGTCATTTCTGGTACTAAAATTTGTCCCCCTTCCTTGATATGCCATTCAATTATTCATTCTCGTCTCCATCTAAGTCATAGTGATATTCCCTTTATCTATCTCTTGACTATCGTAGCTAAGTACATGCTCGTACCTATGCCTGTTGGAGAAGATCCCATCCATCATCTTATATTTAACAATTTGAATATTAAAAAAATGAAATTGGAATTGGCTCATGGCCAAGTGGATGCTGTTAGAGCTGAGGCTGGTGATGAAGAAGGTGGTGATCTTCCTCCTGATGATGTGGATATGGATGATATTTTCGATGAACTTGAATCTGATTCTAAAAATGATCCTGATTTTGAGCCTTCTAATTTTGATGCTCGACTTCATGCTTTAGAAGAGTAGGTTGAGAATATGAATATTGCTCATGATCTTCAGTTTAAATATATGCGCAAGTATCTTAAGCGCTTGAACAAAGGAATGCATAATCTTAATCCTATCATTCCTGCTCCTTCTTTAGGATCTGATTAAGTATTCTCATTCTTGGTCTGTAATAACTTTCTTACTTATACTCTACTTGGTTTGATGAGTTTTTAGTAACTGGATTGTGAACGTTTACTTTCATATGTATTGTCAAGTTACTACTTCTATTCCTCCAATAATTTTTCTTACCTCTGTTGCTTCCTTTGTCATATTGTGACAAAAAGGGGGAGAAGAGGTTTGTTATGAGTAGTTATATTTTAGATATGTGATATGTGCTGCTACACAGGGGGAGTTGTATATAATGAGTTTGTACTACTTAATGACAACAGGTGCATGATTCGTTAATATGCATGTTGTGCTTGTTGTGCTTTTCTTATAGAAGTATGTTTTGTCACAAATTTGACAAAGGGGGAGATTGTAAGTGTTATGGTCTCATGCTCTTTTGATCGTCAAATTTTGTGGTGCCAAAACTTCTTGTATGTGCCACAACCTCTATCTGTGTGTCTTGTGCTTGTATGTTGATATATATATGATTCAAGACGATATCACAATGGTTTAAGACATGTACGGTGTTCTGCTTCAATAAATGCAAGGTTATGTACTTTGTCCTCTTCCGTATGCATCAATGTTCAAGTCTACATCAATAAGAAGAGTGTTTATTCAAGACTCAAGTACATTTCAAGACTCGAGTACAACTCAAGTTGAAGCTTATATTCATGCTGTAGAAGATCTCAATCTCAAGCTATATAAAGTAGAGGTCTCAAGCTTCAAAGGTTAACTATCATCTGAAAGAATGATGTTCAATGTTCATACTTCATGTTCTAGGTATGATAAACCTTAGTTTGACTTTAGGGTAGGTCATTTTGAATACATAAGTCATGATAAATCTTTATACATGAAGTTGGTCTATTCTAAGACTAGTCTTAGATCTTGTTCAATCAGTCCTAGACCTGGTTCGACCAGTCCAAGAAATTCCACGACCAGTCCTAAGTTGTTGAAGATTTTCAGAATTTTTTGGTTATTCTTCGACCAGTCCTGAAGATTTTTCGACCGGTCGTAGGGATGTCTCAACTTGTCCTTCGACCAGTCCTAGAACTACGACTCAAACTCCAGCAACCAAATATGGTTTCCTACGACCAGTCCTGGGTAAACTTCGACCAGTCGTAAGTGGTCTACGACCAGTCGAAGGGTCCCCTTGACTAGTCGTAGAACTAATTTTTCAGATCACGCTTAAATTTTCAAAATGTTGTTGGTGCTACGACCAGTCGAAGGTTCCTAAGACCAGTCGTAGACACGATCTTTGCTTCTATAAATTAAGCACGAATTTCAGAGTTTTACATCGATTATTTTGAGAAATTTAAGCCTCCACTATGAGATAAGTTGTGTTCATTTTAAGCTAATTTGTTCATATTTAATATTCTTTTTGTTAGCTTTTCTTATTTGATTTTATTCCTAAATTCCAATCTTATTTGAAAAAGAGGAATTGCTATATTCCTTCTTCATTGGAATTAAAATCAAATAGAGCTACGCCTAATTTGGTTTAATTTAAAATCAATTATAACCTATAACCATTTCTTAAGTGAGTATTGGACATTGAACGTTGATCCGAACTTCTACTCTGATTGGTTCTACAGGGATGCTACAAAAGGAGAAATCCAGGTATTTTACAATTCTGTAAAATTTCTATTATTTTGGTTTTTGTTTGAGATTCGCCAGAAAAATCTCATTGTGTTGGTTATCTGAGGAGAGCCAGAAAACTCAAAAAGTGTGGATTTTTGGATTGTGTAAACCCAAGTTAAAAAGACACAATTGTGAAGGTTTTGGGTGAACCTGTAAAACCTGTTTAATAGTGAACGCTAATATCCCCTGCGTGAGGATATTAGGAGTGGAGTAGCATTCTCTGTGGCTATTTTTGAAAAGTTGTTGTACACACAGGCGAACCATTATATATCAGTGTGTTTTGTGATTTGAATGTTCTTTTAATTTTCATATCTTTAATCATTCAGATTTGTGGAATGTATATGTGGTTGTGAATGTTGTAATCTTTACATTTCAAGCAAAGTGGAGAATGTTGTAATAGTTTAGAATTTATTTCTTGTTATTTCCTTTATTTCCTTTCTGTTTGAGTTTTGATATTCAATGAGTTCTAGTAAGGTTGTCCTGCCATAAACCCTTGGTTTTTATGGTGCAAAGGTTGTCCTTAGAACAACGTTCGTATCAAGCTCTTTATTTAAGATTGCTTTACATTTCAGTCTTTGATTTATTTAAAGTATTGTTCTTTATTTAAAAGGTTATCGTACTTTAATTCCGCTGTTAAATTTTAATTTGGTACAGTCCTATTCACCCCACCTCTAGGACATATAGCTTGGCCTTTTCACTTCTAACCTATAACCTAAACCTAAACCTAAACCTTAACCTATAACCCAACCTAAACCTAAACCTAAACCTTAACCTTAACTTATAACCCAACCTAAACCTAAACCTAAACCTTAACCTATAACCCAACCTAAACCTATACTTATAACCTAAACCTATTCTTAAATCCCAAAACCCATAACCTAAACCTAAACCTTAACCTAAACCTATAATCTATAACCTAAACCTGAACCCAAACCCGTACCCGAACCCGAACCCGAATCCCCACACCTTAACCTAAACATATAACCTATAACCTAAGCCTTTACCTAAACCTAAACTTGAAAACCCTAACCTAAACCCGATCCCGAACCCGAACCCAATTTCCTAAACCTAAACCTAAAACGTAAATGTATTCTCAAATTCCTAAACCTAAACCTAAACCTATAACCTATGACATTAACCTAAACTTATAACCTAAACCATATGGCGAGACCATTCCCTGGGAAGTGGGTACTTGTGGCTATCGATGGTCCTCCTTGCGGAAATCCTCCAGATGTTTATTTTGGCCCTACAAACCATATGGTGAGACCATTCCTTTTGTGTCAATTTCACTCCTCTTTGAGTTTTTATTAATTCATTAAGAAAAAAAAAGAAGAAGAAAATGGTTATACATGATGCACTTCTTTCACTTTGTTTTTCTTTCCCCTAATGGTCATTTTGATTTATGAATGCCATGACTATTTGTAGGATGATGGAATATACGAAGCTGTTGCAGGAAGTGACTTTGTCATTACTAGAGTTACATTTCGAGACAACTCTTCAAAGTACTACATAAATGACCGTGAAAGTAATTTTACAGAGGTCACTAAGAAATTGAAAGGAAAATGAGTGAACTTGGACAACAATTGGTTTTTGATTTTTCAGGTGGGTGATGGCTGAAAAAGGCCTATTTATTTGTGAAAAAATATCATACCATCAAAATATATTTTCTCTTTCAATTCTTTATCATTGAAATTTATGGGTGAAGTCGAGCAAATTTCTCTAATGAAGCCAAAGATTTGTATTTTCAGCAATATTGTAATTGTAATTGTAATTGATTGAATGAAGGATTGTAATTGATTGTAATTGTAATCGATTGAATGAAGGATTGTAATTGATTGAATGAAAGATTGTAATTGATTGCAATTGAATGAATGAATGATTGTAATTGATTATAATGGAATTAATGAATGATTATGTAGGTGGTAATTGAATGAACAAATGATTATATATTTTTTTAATGTACGAAATAGCTACGGATATTGACCGTAGCCGGTTATCTAATAGTTGTAGCCATTATTAAATTTGGCATATTGCTACGGACTTTTAGCTACAAATAATATCCATAGCTTTTTGTAGTTTTCGGTATAGATATAATTGCTACGGATTATATCTGTAGCTATTGGAATCTATAGCTACGGATTACATCCATAGCCATAGGTTCAAGACCTATTATTACAATACCTACAACTACGGTTGTGCTATGGACTAAAACCGTAGTCATAGGTCTATAGCTACGGATTTTATCCATAGCCTTTGCCCAATTTTTTGGTAGTGGTTGAACCCAGTTCAACTCAGTTTAGCCTGATGTACACCCCTAGGTACACTAGCCAATCCGTTTATTTTCCATTTTTTAGGGCAACTGGTGTCTGCTGTGGTCTTTGTGCGAATATACAATGCCCAAATGGACCACACAACGGGAATTAAATTACTACCGTTGGAAATTTCTTCGGGACCATAAAAGTTTTGGATCAAGACAATATTAGTTTTTTCGCTTCATCCAATTGTATATGACCGTATCAACAGGTTGGATGGAAAATAATTGACATAGTGGACCATAAGAAGGTTTCAATGGTGGGCGTCCTTAGTACGATTGCTTCATGTGGTGTGGTCCACATGGAAATATGGATGGATGGTGTGGATAAAACTCATAAATCACGGTGGCCCTCGGAGTAGAGCTGGGCATCGGACCGAGTCAGATCGGATTGGGTCCAACTCGATTCGGTCCGAAATCTAGCCAAGCTAACCCAAACCCGATCCGATCTGGGACCGAGTCCGGAACATCTGACTTGAACCGATCTGACGCACGTTTGGCCTAACCCGAACCGAGTCTGACTCGGTTAGGGAAATCGAGTCAGATCAGGTTGGGTACAATTTGGATATTTTTAACAGTGAAAATCATTATCCTCACTGCTATTTTCGGCGTGGTCCATTTGAGCTTTAGATATGATTCATTTTTTTTCAAATACTCTAAAATGATCACAAAAAATGGATAAACGCTATGGATATAATAAATACATCATTGTGGGGCCATGTAATGTTGATATCATTTGAGCCATTCATACAACTCCGAGCTCGAGGTGCTACAGCTGTGTTGATGTGCTGCAGCTGTAACGTGCTGTGCACGAAAGTGCCTGCTATTAACGTTAGCAAGTTCTGTGGGTATGATCATAGGGTATGTGTTATATCCAAATCGTTCATCCATTTGGTGAGGTCGTTTTAAGGCTTGAGACGAAAAATAAGATAGATCTAACTATCAAGTGGACCACACTGAAAAAAGCAGTGGGGATTGAACGTCTACCATTCAAACCCTTTTTGGGGTCACAATCTCACAAAAGTTTTGGATCAATTCAAAATTTGTTTTGCCCCTTAATTTAGGTCTTTGTGACATTATGAACATATTAGATGGAAAATAAACGTTATGGTGGGCCCTACGAATTGTTTAACGGTGAAAATCATTCTCTACTACTGTTTGTGGTGTGGTCCAGATGATCTTTGGATATGATTCATTTTTTGGATAATGCTCTATAATGATCTCTAAAAATATATGAATGGTGTAGATATAATAAATACATCACTGTGGGGGCCCATATAACTTTGATCTCCTTTGAACCGTTCGTATAACTCGGAGCTCGAGGAGCGTCAGTGCTCGTCTTCACATGACACATACCTACAGCTACAGGCAGCCTACAACAGCTATATAGCTGTGTATGATACACCAGCAAATCCTCTCTTATTATACTAAGTAAACTCTGTTGGGGCCCACCGTGAATGCATGTGGTTTATCCACGCCGTCCATTCATTTTTCCAGATCATTTTAGTGGTTGAACCCAAAATTGATGCATATCCAAAGCTCAAGTGGACCATACCACAGGAAAAAGTAGAATTATTGATAAGAACCACTCCGGATCTGGTCGGATTAGATCGGTCTGGATGCATTCGGATCGGGTTTTCAGATCGAATTGGTCCGGATTGACATGACCCGATCTCGATCAGAAAAAATGTCGGATTTAAATGGCCCTACTTGATCCGCATCGATTAATTGACATAGTGGACCATAAGAAGGTTTCAATGGTGGGTGTCCTTAGTACGATTGCTTCATGTGGTGTGGTCCACATGGAAATATGGATGGATGGTGTGGATAAAACTCATAAATCACGGTGGCCCTCGGAGTAGAGCTGGGCATCGGACCGAGTCAGATCGGATTGGGTCCAACTCGATTCGGTCCGAAATCTAGCCAAGCTAACCCAAACCCGATCCGATCTGGGACCGAGTCCGGAACATCTGACTTGAACCGATCTGACGCACGTTTGGCCTAACCCGAACCGAGTCTGACTCGGTTAGGGAAATCGAGTCAGATCAGGTTGGGTACGATTTGGATATTTTTAACGGTGAAAATCATTATCCTCGCTGCTATTTTCGGCGTGGTCCATTTGAGCTTTAGATATGATTCATTTTTTTTTCAAATACTCTAAAACGATCACGAAAAATGGATAAACGCTATGGATATAATAAATACATCATTGTGGGGCCATGTAATGTTGATATCATTTGAGCCGTTCATACAACTCCGAGCTCGAGGTGCTACAGCTGTGTTGATGTGCTGCAGCTGTAACGTGCTGTGCACGAAAGTGCCTGCTATTGACGTTAGCAAGTTCTGTGGGTATGATCATAGGGTATGTGTTATATCCAAATCGTTCATCCATTTGGTGAGGTCGTTTTAAGGCTTGAGACGAAAAATAAGATAGATCTAACTATCAAGTGGACCACACTGAAAAAAGCAGTGGGGATTGAACGTCTACCATTCAAACCCTTTTTGGGGTCACAATCTCACAAAAGTTTTGGATCAATTCAAAATTTGTTTTGCCCCTTAATTTAGGTCTTTGTGACCTTATGAACATATTAGATGGAAAATAAACGTTATGGTGGGCCCTACGAATTGTTTAACAGTGAAAATCATTCTCTACTACTGTTTGTGGTGTGGTCCAGATGATCTTTGGATATGATTCAGTTTTTGGATAATGCTCTATAATGATCTCTAAAAATATATGAACGGTGTAGATATAATAAATACATCACTGTGGGGGCCCATATAACTTTGATCTCCTTTGAACCGTTCGTATAACTCGGAGCTCGAGGAGCGTCAGTGCTCGTCTTCACATGACACATACCTACAGCTATAGGCAGCCTACAACAGCTATATAGCTGTGTATGATACACCAGCAAATCCTCTCTTATTATACTAAGTAAACTCTGTTGGGGCCCACCGTGAATGCATGTGGTTTATCCACGCCGTCCATTCATTTTTCCAGATCATTTTAGTGGTTGAACCCAAAATTGATGCATATCCAAAGCTCAAGTGGACCATACCACAGGAAAAAGTAGAATTATTGATAAGAACCACTTCGGATCGGGTCGGATTGGATCGGTCTGGATGCATTCGGATCGGGTTTTCAGATCGAATTGGTCCGGATTGACATGACCCGATCTCGATCAGAAAAAATGTCGGATTTAAATGGCCCTACTTGATCCGCATCGATCCAGGCCGTTGGTTCGATTCGGAACGGGTCGGATCCACTGGATCGGGTCAGATATGCCCATCTCTACCTCGGAGCCTCCTCCTGTCCCTAGCTCGGAATAGGCGGGGGTAGTACCTAATACCCATTGTTATAAAGAAAGGGCAGCAAATTGGCTGGTGTGGGTACGTGTCGTGTGAAGACGATTGGTTCGGAGTTGTACCAATGGTTTAAATGAAATCAAAGTTATATGGCCTCACAATATGTATTTATTATATCTATATTGTTCACTCATTTGGTGAGATTATTTAAGAGCATGATCACAAAAATGAGGCGTATCTAAAATTCAAGTAAACAATACCACAAATAGCAATGGAGAGGATAATTTCCACTATTAAAGTAGTCATAGGTAGGGCCACCATAACGTTTATTTTCCATTCAAACAGTTCATAAGGCCATAACCTGGATGAAGAGGAAAAACAAATATTATATTGATCCAAATTTTTTGTGACCCTAAAAAAGATTTCAATGGTAGACGTTCAATTCCTTTCCTTTAATTAGTGTTGTTAGGGGTGTACATTGAGTTGAACCGAGTCGAGCTAGCCTCAGCTCGACTCGACTCGACCACTAGTTGACCTCGCTCGAACTCGGCTTGGCTCGGGCCAGCTCGAGCCGAGTTCGAGCTAAGATCGAGTCGAGTTCGCCATTGAGGCATTTCCTCGAACACTTACAATGCAGCTTCAAAATACCTGGACTGCACCTTCTAAACAATGCAAAAAACAGAGTTGCTACAGCAGAGCTCTTGAACACAACAAAAAACTACAATACTGTAACGCCCCGAAAAATCGGGGGTCGTGCATAGACTCGACTCCCGAGTTCCCGAGTGTCACTTATCATGCATTTATGGTTTTTATGATTAATCAAATTTAACTGCGCAATTTGGAATTACCTGAGGCACGAAGCACAATCACACCAGTCTACTGAAATGAAGGATATCTCACATATATACAGGTCCAAAAATAATAAAGGGTCGCCCAAGGCATTGCCCAACAGAACAACAAAAGAAAGCTATGTCCAAAAAGAATAAAGCTGAGCCCGCGGCTCAGCAAATCCAAATCCAGCCCGATCAAGCAGATGGAAAGCCGCCCATCAACTGCAAGTAGGAGAGCCCGTCCTCCTCGTCCTAAGCTCGCCTCGCCAGGTTCCTCATGCCCTGAGTCACCTGCATCTATGAATGAGTCTGGTTGGTGTTTTAAAACACCGTCCCAGAGTGGGAGTGAGTGATCAACTCAGTGTGAACTATTGGTCTCAAGTTACAACAGGCATCAATTATAATATGAATTTAATGAAAAGCAGACAATCATCAACACCTAATAACTCTTATTTAAAATGCATGCATGCGGGATGATATGATGCATGCCCTCGCCACAACACTCCCTCAAGCGACTTTATCTAACGATCGCATATGACAACACTCCCTCAGAGCGACTTCGACTTCGAGTCGCCACCTTAACTAATGCGTGTAATGCAATCGTGTTAGCCGAGTTATTAGTTAAATCTATTCTTCCAGCAGGTTGGGATTCTGATTCACCCTACGTATCAATGCCCTAAGCTGGTTACGAGGCCAAGACCCCATCAACGCGTGAGGCCGAGACCCCGCGGTCCGTGATCCCGTCGGGTTCCTCATCCCCAACTTCAAGCACATGAGGAGTGCCAAGAGAAAGAGATCGCTCGCGGTCACTACGGGGAGGCGCGGTACCCCAGCGTAGGCCGACAGCTCGAACACAGTGTCCCATTCCACCATGCCCGACTCACGAGGCTGTGGACCAGTTTCAAGTGGGTTAGTGATGGGCTACAACGGTTGTAGGGTGGTTTAGGATCCATACATATGTAAGCACACAGGGTTAACAAACAGGGTTAGTCAGATAGTAAGCTAGACCGCACGAGTCAAGCGAGCATGAGACGAGTGACCTCGGGCACAAGAGACCCATGTAGTTGAACTACAGCCACCCAAACACACCTGCCCAAATTCATGAATTTAGCCTCAAGACGGTCCTACCGACGGGGCCGCCTTCGTTCTCCTTGTATTTCTGACCAACCAAAGAGTTTGGATGGTGATTAATAACATGTCAACTAACAAGGTTATCATTTAGCATATGCAATATTACACATTCATATTTTTCAACATAGAACTCATAATTCCTACCAAGCAAAGTTACAATGTGTAAAATTCAAGTGCATGTGTGTTGTGTGGGTTGATGAGGAAGTTAAGCACTTCCTACATCTCATAGAACCAAATTGCACAAGGATTAGTAAGACATACATGCTAGGGCAACATCATGTGAAGAAAACCAAACAAGACATAAACATGAGATCATCAATTCATATCAAATCATGTGAGAGATAAGAACAACATCATATGAGGAAATCAACATGACATACAATTCCATACAATTTCAACAACCCAACAATTCCTAGAAATTTCCCTAGACTCTCCAAAGGAATCATTCAAACATACAAAATCATTAAACTCGTACTACAATTAGTGCTAGGTCACCTAAGAACAATAGTCCGCACCTTCGGATTTGTTGAAGACTTGAGAATGACCTAGGAGATGTGGATCTTGGTGTAGAACGACCGGAATCCTAGGAGCAACCATCACATGTTAGATTCTCATGCAAATCCCCTTCATTATAAGGGTTTCAAGGAAATCTGGTGATGGATCTTACCTAGATGCCCAACGAACGAAAGAGCGGCAGTGGATGAGGGATCCTTCTTGGAGAAGGTGTAAGAGGTTGTGGGTTTGATCCTCTTGGGCCCCACCTTGATTGAGAGTCCACCTTACTCACCACCACTCACACTACTCCCTTGCTCTCCCTTCTTTCTCCTCTTTCTCTTCTCTTTTCTCTCCTAGGGCAAATTTGTATGGGAGAGGGGTGCCCAAAAGAAACCCCTTTTTATAATTCCAGATTTGGTGCAAATGGCCCCAAGCTTCCACAATTTCCTAAAATAGACCACTAGGACTCCCTATTGGTGTTGGGGCGGCCCTAACACCCCTCTAACCACCAAATTTGGTATGTAGGTGCCCTATGGCTTGACTAGGGTCCATGCAAAAATTTAGGGCGAACAGATGAACGGATATATGATCTGAGCAAGCGTTTCCGACCTTTAAGTGGCCCTTTGGGGGCCATTCTGATTGATGGGGTATTTCTGGTGGCCCTCTTGCCATGAAATTTATAGGGTAGGTGATCCATGGCCCGATGAAGGGCCATGCAAAATTTGGGAGCGATCGGATATGGGGTTTGATCGCACGGGTCTGATTTACGATCAACGGTCATCGTGCCATGATCGGGCCCCAGAATTGGTGAACGAGCGTAGAAAAATACATCAAACCTTGACCGTAAATTTGAAGAAATCCGACGGCTGGAATGCCTCGTATCCCGGTTTTATTTGTAAGTGCCAGATTCCAATCTGGTATTGGTGGGGCGCATTGGGCAAGCGCCAGATCCTAGTTCTGGGTGTCCACTGGGTCCGCAGTCCGCGATGGACCACAAGCCCAGTGAGATCTGTGATTTGCTAAATTTTTAGATCTTTCTAACCTTCCTCGGTCGCTGGGCGGCCCACACGGGCTGTTGTTAAGTGTAATCGGGCTACCTGGCTTGACGGCTCGCACATGGTCTGATCGTGACCAGACAGGACCACTTGTGTATAAGCTAACGTTGGATGCTAATGGTCAGTTAAGTGATATTATAAGTTAATAAAAAAAAAATTTCAAGGTTTTTTTGGAAATCCAAAACAGTGAAAATCGAGGATGTTACAAATACTCAACTTCTCCACTATCATTTCACTGCAAAAAATGAGATTACAATAGGTATATATAGAGATTTCAGGTATATATGAGATTACAATAGGTATATATAGAGATTTCAGAGTTTGAAGAATCTGAATAGCTTGATTGATCCACACCAACCATCATCATAGGTGGGCCACCATTATAGAAACCATTCTCAGATGATGTGCATCCCAACCCAGGTACTTGACTCGAACACAACATTCCATCAAATGCAACCCAACCCAGGTACTCGACTCGAACACTTTGTTGAGTCATTTTATGAAACACTTGGTGAGCAACATCAATGACAAAGTAACCGAGTCACCGAACTAATTCGATCCGAGTTTGATTCAAGCCGGATTTGATTCGAGTCGAGTCGAGCTGGGGCCTGCTCGAACTCGGCTTGAACTCATTTTCGAGCTTAAAAAATCAGCTCGACTTGGCTCGAACTCAGCTTCGAACTGAGTCGAATCGAGCTTTTTCGAGTCGAGTCGAGTCGAGTGAGCTAACTGAGCTAGCTCGGTTTGTGTACACCCCTAAGTGTTGTACACTTGATCTTTGGATTTATTTTATTTTTCGTCTAAACTTTACGATGAGCTTACCAAATGGTTGGTGACGTTCAACACTAGGGGTTCACACAGTTCGATTCGGTTCGGTCCGATTCCAGGTTGAAATCGGAACCGAATCATTCCTAACGGTTCTAGGAAAATTGGAACCGGAACTAGACCGTTTGGACCCTAGAACTGAATTGGAGTCGGACCGTAAACGCAGGTTTGATTCTACGGTCCTAGCTTTTTATAATCCAACCCAATTGCATGTTTTTAAAATAATCCAGCCCATGTCCATTCGTGTTGTGATCCATTTGATGAATGGTATAGATATTATGTAAGGTGTGTAAAAGATATTTGCGGAAACAATCAAAGGGCACATTGTAAACCATTAATCATGAGTCAAATAGACAACTAAAATACATTGTAAACTCATTAAATAACTTTAAGACAAGTTCAATTAAACATGATAATCATGATCCAGTTCCAGGTTCAGTTCCAAGTTCAGTTCTATGGTTCGGTTCCAAGTTTGGTTCTACGGTCAGGTTTACGGTTCAGCTCGGTTCTACATAACTCCAAACCGAGAACTGAACCGAACTAACTGGTTCTTTGATTTTTGGAACCAGAACCAGTGCACTTCAGAATTGGACCAAACCATGTGGTTTGGTCAGTTCCGTTCTGGTTTACCTGTTTCGTATGCACCCCTAGTCAACACACTAGCCACGTCGTTGGTTTATGGTACACTAGCCAATCCACTTCCTAAAGAAGGGAAGCCGATTAGGTGTTCAACAGTGTGGCGCCCCATCACGAGTAATACCTTACCCAGAAAAAAATATATATATATATCGAAGTGGTACACGTGACATGTACTGCCTCAAATTAAATTCAGTGCATCATGGAAGTCCCCATGTCACCATCACAAAATCAGATTGGTTGAACAATCCTAGCGACTGGTACCAATACTTTGCCAGTTTAGTTTGAATTAAATGTATAACATGTATGCAATTTCTAAGTAATCTTATAGTGCATGTGTATCATCCACTAGTCTACCAGAATATAATTTTTTTTTTCTCATATGACAACTATTGGTTCCACAAGAAAAAGGATGGGTACAAGTTTTCATCCAATTAGCCTCAGAATAGCTAGAAGTAACATTAGTGAAGAACATAGAAAGCGTTTTAAATGAAGGCAAGTTACTTATATGCTTGATAAGCATGCATTAAAATATTGCGGACACGCGAAAATAACTTCAATTTAGAATCAAACAATAAGATATCAAATAAACCAAGCAATTAGATGACACAAGGTTTTACATGAAAAAACCCCCACGGAAAAAAAAAGAACTTACCGATCTGAATGCTAGCTTTGGTCTCCCTTTGCTTATAAAATCCCTAAGCACATTTCAATTACCAATTACCCTAATCCCGGATTACAAACCCTTAAATAAGATTAAAACTAAATTAGGAAATAAAATCCATAATTCCGCAAAACTGTGTAAGTCGGTCGATGGGAGCTTCGATATGATCGAGTGTCATCGATGACCTATCGATGGGATCGAAGTCATCTTCGATCAGATCGATTTGGACCCAAAAACTGTCCAGCGTGCAAAGGTAAAAAAATGGATTTTCTTGATGGGATCAAGTGGCCTGTCGATGGGATCGACAATTACTCAATGAGATCGTGTAGTCTGTTGATGCCATCGATAGATGTAACGCCCTGAAAATCGGGGGTCGAGCATAAACTCAACTCCCGAGTTCCAGAACATCACTTATGCAACAAAATGAATGATGATTGAATGTTGACTGTATTCGTGCATTGAACATGAGTGAGATTAAGCCAAAACAGCATATCATACTCCAGAGACAGTTAAATTTGCAAGCGGAAGACTGTGATAGATAGATAAAATATATAACCTATGATGAGTCTCCAGAGTGTGATAACATTACCAGGTTAAATAAATACCAGTGCAGTTCTAAAATGTACCAAATGTGAGGAAGTGTAATGCCTCCTATCCCATGTACCATAGCCCCGTCAATACAATATCAGGTCTTCATTGACCTGCCAGAGAGATACAGATAGGAGAACTCCTCCTATCATCACAGAAGTAGTCCGGCTCTGCTTCACAAGCATCGTCATCACCTGAAACTCAACAAATCTGGTTGGTGTTGCAAACACCGTCCCGTAACGTGGGAGTGAGTGATCAACTCAGTGGAATAGTAAAGCATAGGTTAACATGTTATCAACTCAATCAAGCAATAATGATAAAGCAGTACAATCAAACAATTCTAACTACTCTTATTTAATGCAAGTATGAAATGACATGATGTATGCCCTTGCCAAACCACCCTCATGCGACATCATCTTACGTTCGCGAATGCTTAACTCCCTCAGTGCGCCACATCTACTAAGCACATGCGGTGCGATGATGATCATGATTACCGAGTTATTATTAGTCCATGTCAAACAGCAGTATTGGGAAACTAAGGTACCTCCCTTGTATCATTCCCAAACATGATCCATTCTAGGGTCGTCAATCCTAGTTAATCTCATACGATATTATGGTTTGAGAGGCTTAGCGAATGCATCACAAAGGGCTCGTCACCCGTCAGCACGGATACAGATCTCACCGTAAGCGGCTCAATTGCTGACCGTCAGCTCGAGTACAGGTCTCACCGTACTCGGCTCAATCACTAGCCGTCAGCTCGAATACAGGTCTCACCGTACTCGGCTCAACTCATACTCTAGTCGCTGTGAAAGACTCGTCGCCAATCACAGCCCTTGGAGTATACTCGAAGATACTACAGAGGACTCGTCGCCCGTCAGCACGAGTACAGGTCTCACCGTACTCGGCTCTCGCCGTAGGTATCGAAGCTCGAATACAGTGTCCCATACCACCATATTCGGCTCACGAGTTTGGTTGCGCAATGGTCACTACGGGGAGGCACATGGCCCCAGCGTAGGCCGACAGCTCGACCACGGTGTCCCATACCACCATGCCCGGCTCATGCGTCTTAGCGGATCGAGGTACCATGGTTAAAAGGGGTTTCACTGGTAAGTTTGGTACCCTAGGTTCAAGCAGTAGCGTCCAAACAGGGTGAACATGCATAAGGCAGATCGGGTTACTTGACGAGCTCGACTAGCACGATCGCCCGTTGAGCTGCACGACATGAAGTGCATAAACAACTTCGTGTGGCCTAGCCACTGCCGACAGACAACGCACGACTCGAGTTCGTCGAACACATCCCACGTGGCAAATGAATCTCAGCCACGAATTCAATCCCGTTACCGATTGCCTGGGCCATAATCATAGCCCCAAACACAATCAATTGCAGATAGATAAAGCAGTAATGGATCAAGATTCAACTCATACAATCAAGGTTTGGTATTATCCGTTTAGGGCTGCCAGGGCTGTTGCACGCACTCGTTGCTCCGCTCCCCATCACCCATGACGGATCATACAACGTAATTATAAATTTAAACATATGCATTACATAGTTAAAATCATAAAGCAGTTGAGCATGTTATGAATCACAACACAAGCATGAGTTTGTACATGTTCAATTCCTAATCACACAACTATCAAAGGAGATCATACACATAGTTAAAAGAGGTTGAGAATCATATCTCAACACCCTTATACATTACAATTTGCTAACTACTACACATTCAGACATTTCAAGGAACACTTAAACAAACATACATCAACATACATGACATATGTCGATCACATAGGCATTAGGCCAAATCCTTTCACTAGGGAGTTGCCCCAATCATAACACACGTACACCCACGATGGATAGTCATGGCAAGCAGGAACCCAAGTTCCATATTCAATCGGCTATTTCCACAAACACTTGGGCCACACATTTTAGCATATATAGTGTATATTGGCCGTGGCGTGACTTAGGGCAAATCCTTTCGTCAAAGGGGCATCGCCAATACATAAATCATGAATCCATGACAATTAGTCATGGCGAGCACGAATGAGAATTCCATACTCATTCAGTCATTTTCACAAACACTTAGAATACACTATTACAACATACATGGTGCATGTTAGCAAAACATGTATTAGGGCTATCCCTTAGCCAAGCGAGTATTTTATCCATGTATAACATATTATTACAACAAATAATCATGTAAATACATCTCCAAAATTTATACGTATACAGTATTTTCTAGAATACGCAATTTCAACATACATAGTGTATATAAGTAAAACATGTATTTAGGCGAATCCTTTCGCCAAATAAGTATTTTATCCATATATCGTATATCCATACAACAAATAAACATGTCAAACACATTTTCAAAAAAATACGTATACCGTACTTTCTACAAATACCTAGAGTATGTAGAATTCCATATTTTTCATCTTTAATCGAAACGGAAAACAGACAGCACTTTGTACATGTGCAATTGCATGCAGATCATGAATCTATCATTATCTGACATTGAAAGCGTTGAAAACCATAACCTATACACCTAAAGTCCGCACCTTTTGTCGTAGAATCGTAACGGAGTTGATAGGTTTGCTAAGCTTCCGTATTCGGCAGTTTGGCAACCTATAGAACGAAATAGGTTAGCTATTTCACAACCTACAACAGTCTAAACCCCAAAACAGATTAGGGCTAGGGTTTCTTACCTAGAAACGGAGCTGGAATCGCCAAGAAAGCATTAGAACGGAGCAGTAGAGCTCGTGGAGCGGCAGGGAAGGACGGCAGGGAGATTCTCCCACATCTCCCACACTTTCTCTCTCTTTTCCCTCTCTCAAATCCTAAATTCGTATGGCTGCCATGAGAGAGGGTTTAAGGTCCTTATATAGTCTCAAAACTCACCGAAATAGACTCCTGTTCAAGGGTTACTGCTAATATAGGTATTTCGTCACTTTTCCAGCTCAAAAGAGAGGTTCTGGTGGCCCTCCTTGAGTCAAACGTCAGACTTAAGCTCACCACACATGGATCTATGTGGGATTACGTTTTCGACTCGATCGGATTCCCAGATCGCACGTGGCGGACCACTTTCAGTTCAACGGTCAGTGGGCCACGATCCGAAATTCCAAGTACATGTAAATGTTCCTGAAATTTTTCTTAATCCGAGGGTGTAATTTAGTCTGATTCTGATGGTCTGGTTGCCTAATACTGATGCGCAAGCGAATGGTGCCAGATCACTATTCCAGATATTTATTTTGTAAAGGGAATAGTGTTTTTCACACTCCCTCGCTCCGGATCCAAACGAATGGCCGTGGGACATCGGCTGGACCTGATTTTTGAGATGATTGTCAAGCCCAATGAGGCGGTCCTAGTTCCTTAACTTTGTGTTAATCGGACTTCCAATGTGCGGTCTAGACCTAATACGAAGTTTCAAGTCATCCCGAGAGTAGCCGGGAAAAGAGTTTGGTTCTAAACTTTAGAGTAACCTAGAGTCACTGATTCTACAAGTTTTGGGTCTTGCAGATCGTATTTAAAGCGATCCCAACGGATTTCATGGCTAATCGAGTTTTGCACTTAGTTAACTTTGTTAAATTTCTAAAGGATTTAATTCTAATTGTTTTTTGGTTGAGATGGTACTTAGGCCTTTGTAGTTTGTATATAAAGTGATCCAAGTTTTACTACTTAGCTAGTTTAAGTTAGTGTATAGGGTGAAAGTGCTTTGAAAAATTGAAAGCACAAGGTAGTGAAGGGTGGGATTTGTGAAGAAAATGGTTTAAAAAGGGATTTGAGGCTTTAATTGAGCGTTTGGGAAGTTAAACCTGTGTTAGGATTGACCCATCGCCTAAGGACGTCTAATTCCAGGTTGGCGAAAATCCGGGATGTTACAATAGACCCCGGTTATAGACAAATTGAAGACATTTGATAACAATACCCACCATGTCTTCAATTATCATAAACAACAGCTCCAAGCTCTAACTTTAATTACCTGCATCATACCTTTATCATCATAACTCTGCTCGCCGCTCGGTGCTCGACTACTCGCCAGATCATAAATGGAGAAAAGCCGGTCGAAAATGGGTGAGGTGCTGGCGTTGTTTAGTGCTTTCCGGATCAGAGACTGGTCAGCCAAATTTCAGAGAGAGGGGAGAGGAGAAAAGGGGGGTGACTGGCGTAGACACCCCACCCCAAGCTGATAAGTTGATTGAGTTTGAACAGATAGATGGTTAACTAAACCCCAATCTTAAACCCTAACCCTAGAAGCGTAAACCCTAGGAACACCAATCATAAACCCTAAACTCAACCCATTCAATCTAGTAAACCTAATAAACACAATCAGCATAATCCTAAACCCTAGTAATCTAAAACCCTAGAGCCTTCGGTCAGCTCAACGAGTCAGTTCACCTAGTCAACTCGATGAGTCAACTCACCTGGTCAGCTTACCCACTCCAACAACCTAGTCAAGACCAAAAGAAAACCCAAACCCAAGCCCAATGGCAAGCCTAAAAGCAAGCCCAATCAGAGAAATATGCACAACCTCAAAATAACAACCTTCACAACAGAGCATCTATACGCTTGGAGGAGGTTGCTTGCCAAAGCAGGGAGTTCAAGTGGGGACCGACGCTAACCAACTTACCGTCGGCCACGTGACAACTCGACATCTTTGGGGTTGTGCCCCTCAAGCATATGGAATCTCCCTTTTTCGGACCCTAAGTGTACGATTGAGGTGTATTTACTAAGATGCCCACCTCCTTATCCAAAATTATCCTTTTATCACCTTATCCAACCCATGAGATGATGTCATATGGCAATCTCCAATCATAATTATTCAACCACCTTTTGCCCATAAGAATACCAACAATTAACAGAAAACTGGGTTTGGAGGCTATAAATAGCCCCCTCCCCTTCTCGTTTCAAGCATCTAATCTCATCCCTTAGGGCTTTAGCCATCTATCCATCTCTCCACTAAAGAGAGTGAGAGTGAGAGAACGCCCAACCCTGGTCTATCCCAACCTAGCCAAAGTCAAAGCCTCCTAAGCCACCAAAGTTCAAATCAGAGCCACTCGATCTAACTTTACGACACTACAATTAATCCAATCGTTCAAGTTTTAATTAGTTTTATCAAACTAAATCATTAGCATCGTGCAACATTCATTCCCTTCTCAACCCCCTTGCTCCTCATATATATCAGCATTAAACTGTATTCCATCATTTTCTCGCATCTAACTAGTTGGCATATGTTCTGAGGCTTGTCGATATAATTGGAGCAGGTCCACTAGAAACCATAACCAGTTGACCGTCGTTTTATCATAAGCATCAATACAACATCAAGCATCACATACACCCTACTTTGCACCTACACTTGATCGTTTCGAACGTATGCTCTATAGCTTGCCGATATAAAACTTGATATTTTGGCATTATCATCACAAAGAAGAGATTCCGGATTTTGGTTCCTTCGCTTCGTATCTTCAGGGATCTTGTCCATCAAAAATCAGATCGATCAATCATCACTGTCATTGCATCGCATTACATCTTCTGCATGTGAGAACTAATCATATTCCTCAGAAATTAGTCAGATCTTGTGAGTAAAGACCGTACATTTGTACAGACAGAGATGATGCCTAACATCTTCCCTCTTTGTAATCGCGGTCTCTTACTCAGAATCTCTATAATATAAACTCACGAGTCATCTTAAAATTAAGGATATTCGGATTCTCAATCCTGCTTTTCTATAGGGTCTAACCGATTGTAGGATTGTAATAATTAATTAGTGGCGACATTGGTAAAATATAACACCCTTTTATCCCTAAACGAAAGCCCTCGACCGAGGCAATCAATGGAAAAGAGAGTTGATCTCCTGACCCCTCGGAAAATCTACCCTCCATTTACAGCCAGCTGAGGTCCAGAATCTGGACAGGCACTCGACGGTAATAAGGGGGCTCGAAAAGTTTAGGATTTTTGGATGACTAGATATTTATATACCCAGTTAAATCCGTCGAACCGAGTCGGGTTCGAGTCCAAAACCAAGTCAAGCTGAGTCTAGTTCAGTCTCGACTTGAATTTTTTCTAACACCAAAAAATGAACTCGACTCGGCTCAAATCCAGTTTTGATCCGAGTTGAGTCAAGCTTTAACCGAGCGAGTCTAGAAAATTAGTCGAGCTGACTCGGTTGTACCCTCGGTTGGTGTACAGCTCTATTAATTGGCCAACTGACAGCTCCGTATCAGATGGCGAGGATCATCCAGATCTGTGGCTTTTTGAACCGTGGTCTGTTAATTCTCGGTCATGTCAAGAATCCGGCATGATCGAGCTTACCGTTGGACAACGTAGATCACTGTACACGTTGCCACATGTTTGATGGAGATGGTGGCAATACACGTGCATCCGCAAACACTTTTTTTTTTTTTCCTCTTCTTCTTCTTCTGTTTTTCAATCTTTTGAAGTTTTCTTTACAACTTGTGTAATTATAGTACTTGGTAGAGAAATACCAATAGTTTCATATGCAGAATTGACTAATTGATTACCTCAACAATCCTAGAGGAGCCATTTTGAACAAGGTATTATTTAATAATCACATTGACAGGATGATCCTGTCCATTAAATTACTGAGCGGAATGTGTACTGTTGAAATTTTTTCTTCTTGATGGTTCACATTTAATTAGTGATCATAATCATCTTGGTGGCGAGATGTGGATCAGATTTTTGGTCTAACCACACAAAATTCAAAGAGGTTGGTTTTAAGGTTTTCTCGCTCGACAGAGTTTATGTCTCGCTAATGACACCAAAAGCTGTTTTATTCACTCACCACTCAAAGCATATGACATCTACACATGTACACAAGTATTTATTTATATTCGTTTAAATATATAATGTAGAAAATCTTTGCTACTTCGACATATAATTCAAAAGCTCCGCTCACTGTCTGGCTGGATCGGATCAACTCGCACAATTGACTCAACATTTTGATACTCAAATTTAAAGTATTCTAATGGACCAACGCAATAACTGCAGCCACGTCACGTGTCCTCCGACAATTCCAGGAAGTGGATTGGCTGGTGTACCTAACACCAGCTATATATTGACGTCAGCAAGCTGGGGGATGGATCATGAGTATTTATTACATCTAAACCGCCTATCCATTTGGTGAGCTCATCTTAAGTCTTTAGACTAAAAATAAGACAGATCTAACTATCAAGACCACACTACAAAAAGTAAGCGGGGGAATGAACATCTATCATTGAAACCCTTCCTGGGTCACAAAAGTTTTGGATGGGTATGAAATTTGTTTTTCCTCATCCTTGTGACTTCGTGCGCAGATTGGATGGAAAATAAACGTTATGTGACCTTAAGAATTTTTTCAGGCTGAAAATCATTTATCTCGCTTGTTATTTATAGTGTTTAGATGATCTTTGAATATGATTAATTTTTGAATAATGCTTTAAAATAATCTTTAAAAATAGATGAGCAGTGTAGATATAATAAATACGTTACGGTAGGGCCATGTAACTTTGATCTACTTTCAACCGTTCGTACAACTCGGAGCTCGAGGAGCGTCCGTGCTTGTCTTCTCACGACACGTAGGTACAGCAGCTATACAGCTGGTGTGTGGTACATAGCCAATCCGTTTCCCAAATTCCAAGGCATATATGTTATAATATAACGTCACCACCTAGCTTTTTCAACTCAAGGAAGAAGAGAGAAGTCCTGTACTTCCAAACTCCAGTCTCCATGTTTCCCATCTCTGCTGGGATTGCTCTTCTATGGATAACATTACTAGTTGGGGTTTGGTCCTTTATCTATCTCTTTGGTGCAAAGAGAAGCAAATGTAGGCTACCTCCTGGCCCACCAGGTGTTCCCATCCTCGGCAACCTTCTCATGTTGGGTGACCGCCCTCATCAAGCCCTCTATAAGTTGGCCATGAAGTATGGCCCGATCATGCACATACGTCTCGGCCTAGTTCCAGCAGTGATAGTCTCATCCCCTCAGGCAGCCCAACAGTTCCTCAAGAAGCACGATCTCGTGTTTGCCAGCCGACCCATCACCGAGGTCGGCAAGTACATCTCCTACAACTGCAAGGGACTGGCCTTCTCGCCATATGGAACCTACTGGCGAAACGTTCGTAAGTTGTGCACCCTAGAGCTGCTTAGCAACCTCAAGATCGAGTCGTTCAGATCCATGAGGAAAGAAGAGCTGAGCCTGCTTGTGGAGACACTCATGGACAGCGCTCGTGCCCACACTGCCGTCGACGTTAGCGCTAAGGTGGCATCTTTCAACTTGCAGATGACATGTAGGATGGTGTTTGGTAGGAAGTACATGGAGGAGAGCTTGGATAATCGGGGGTTCAAAGCAGTCGTCAATGAGCTCTTGGTGTTGATCGGATCCTTCAATGCTGCGGAATACATTCCCTTTGCTGGGGCACTTGATGTCCAAGGGATTCGTCGCCGCATGAAGGCCATCAATAAGGTCTTTAGCGACTTCTTTGACAAGATCATCGACGAGCACTTGCAAGACAGGGAGATAAGGCATCAGAAGGACTTCGTCGACTTCATGCTGTCGTTCATGGAGTCCAACAACAACGAATTTCAAATCGACCGGACCAATATCAAGGCAATAATCCTGGTAAGTAAATGGAAAATCGAGCAGGTCCAATCAACAAAAGGCAGGATCAAACGTATAGATATCTTCTCATTTAATTCTCTCTTTTTAATGAGAGGAATCGGAGAGGATTAAATGAGTCGGTTGGGATAAGGATAAGATCTTATCCCTACCTCCTCTAATCCATCTCCCTTACCATTGGAATACAAGAGGCTAGGAAGAAGATGATATGCAGGATTCACCCATTACTGAGCCTCACATGCCCAATCCAACGTGTAATTCCATGGTGAGGCCCAGTAAATCATGTTAATTGTTGTTCCACACGATTTCACTGTGAAACATTGTGGCCAGATAGCATGTGGACAAGATCCAAACCATTTGTTTAGTAGGTTTTACAGAGAATGGGCCATGGACTTGAAATTAACCATCTTCTAAATTTGTAGGAAATGCTCGTGGGTGCAACGGACACATCTGCCACTGTAATTGAGTGGGCCCTCTCGGAGCTCATCAAGCATCCGCGTGTATTGAAGAAAGTCCAAGAAGAGCTAGATACTGTGGTGGGCATGGATCGAATGGTCGAGGAATCGGACCTGACCAACTTGGAGTACTTGGACATGGTTGTGAAGGAAACCATGAGGCTTCATCCAGTGCTCCCATTGCTAGTCCCTCATGAAGCCATGGAGGATTGCATGGTAAACGACTTCTACATACCCAAAAACTCCCGTGTCATCATAAACGCATGGGCGATCGGGCGGGACCCGAATGCATGGCCGAATGCTGGAGAATTCTACCCAGAGAGGTTCATTGGAGCTAGCATAGATGTCAAGGGCCATGACTTCCAACTTCTACCATTTGGGTCTGGACGCAGAGGTTGCCCTGGTATGCAGTTGGGCGTCACGGTGGTTCGACTCGCTGTAGCCCAGTTGATCCATTGCTTCGATTGGGAGCTTCCAAACGGCGTGCGGCCTGAAGACTTGGACATGAGCGAGAGGTTTTCCCTTGTGATCCCAAGAGCTAATTCTCTACTGGCTATCCCGACTTACCGTCTAAACAACAGTTCGTGAATTGAGACGTTGTTTGTGGGTTGTATGTGTATGGCACGTGTGACTGCTAGCACGTTTATGTGCTTATCTTGGTTGAATTGTAGTTGATCATGGTTAATTCTAACCATCCGTGGTTATGTTGTGCCGTTAAAATACATTATTTGCGACATGGTTTCAGGGATCGAACAGGTTTGATGTGACTCGTATGAGTAGACAATCGATTAGACCCAATCCTGACTCAGCCACAACTCGGGAGAATCACAACTCAACTCAGTTCGTACGAGTCTGGTCAAGTCACTGCGTCTTTTAAACGAGTCCGGATCCTCTGTTACCCGGTCAACAGAGAATTCCTAATACCGGATCCTTTTAAATATGATTGCAGCCATCGGCATCCTACTCTGTTTTTTCGTAAAGGGTCGCGGATTAGCTACTGCACTCGATATTAGCTGTATTGCTACTGAAGTGACGTCATCCGTTATGCGGCCCCACTATGTATGTTTTGTATCCACATCGTCCCCATCCATCCGAGTCCGGATGCTCTGTTATCAGGCAACAGAGAATTCCTAATACCCTATTCGGCATTGGTCCATGTCACCATTTACTAAAAAAAATAAAAAACAGCTTCCGCCAAACTATTAGGGCCTGTGTGGCCAGGCAGATCCCACGGTATTAGGAGGGATGGGATTGGCAATATCCTCGAATAGGCATGACGAGCCAAACAGATCCGGCGAACTTGTCCTAGGATACGAGCAATCCCATGGATCTTAAGACAATCCACTGACATCACCATCATTACCTTAAAATTGATCCCATCCCTTAGTTAAATGGATTGGAAGGTAAAATCCCGGGATATGCAGGGCGTGCCAAACAGACCCAGTAAACTTGTCCCGGGATATAAGCAATCCCATGAATCTTAAGGGCCTGTTTGGCCAGGCAGATCCCATGGTATTAGGAGGGATGGGATCAATTTTAAGGTAATGATGATGGTGTCAGTGGATTGTCTTAAGATCCATGGGATTGTTTATATCCCGGTATAAGTTGACTGGGTCTGTTTGGCATGCCGTGCATATCCTGGGATTTTACCTTCCAATCCATCCAACCAAGGGATAGGATCAATTTTAAGGTAATGATGGTGATGTCAGTGGATTGTCTTAAGATCCATGGGATTGCTCATATCCTGGGACAACTTCACCGGATCTGTTTGGCTCGTCATGCCTATCCCAGGATATTGCCGATCCCATCTCTCGTAATACCGGGGGATCTGCCTGGCCAAACAGGCCCTAAGACAATCCACTGACACCACCCTCATTACCTTAAAATTGATCTCATCCCTCCTAATACCATGGGATCTGCCTAGCCAAACAGGCCCTTAGGGTAACAGGAATTCTCTGTTGACCTAATAACAGAGGATCCGGACTTCATCCATTGATAGAGACGTAGAGATTATTTTAGGAGATGGGCAAAAGAATGAGGCAGATTTAAAGCTAAGGTAGCTTACCACGGAAAACACTGGGGATTGAAGACTACCATTAAAAACTTCTATGGGCCACACAAGTTTCCGATCAAGTTAATATTTATGTGTTCCCTTATTACATGTTTGTATTAACTTATAAACAGCTTAGATCTCAAATAAACGTCATGATGGCCCTAGGTGGGTTTCAACTGTGGGAGTTACCATCCCACTCTTTTATGTGGTGGGTCCACTTACACTTTGGATCCACCTCGTTCTTTGGCTCATGCACTAAAATAATCTTTGTAAATGGATGGATGGTGTGGATACAACACATACATAATGGGACCCAAAGAACATGATGACGTCACTGTAGTAGCGGCTGGCTGCAGGTTCGGAAACGGATTGGCTATTCCCCTGCCACCATGCCAGTGGCTGGTGGTCCATGCTCTGTAGCCCCACCATGATGTATGTGTTCCATCCATTTTTACATATAATTTTGGGGCATTAGCCCAAAAATGAGAGGGATATAATCTCATGTGAACCACACCATAGAAAACGATAGTGATTAGATACTCACCATTAAAATCCTCCTAAGGTCCACTGTACTGTTTACTTGACATACAATCTGTTGATTAGGTCATAAAGACTCAAATGAAGGAAAAAAACAAATATCAGCTTGATCCAAAACTTTTATGGCCTCGAAAAGGTTTTTAATGGTTGATGCTCATTCAATACTGTTTCCTATAATGTGGTCCACTTGAGATTGGTATATACCTAATTTTTGGTATTTTACCATAAAATGATCTGAAAAAAAATAGATGGATGGCATGGATGAAACACATACATCATGGTAGGGCCATAAAGCACTGACCATCAGCCATTGGCGGGTGGCAGGGGAGTAGCCAATCCGTTTCTGTCTGGTTCAGTAGCTAATCCCCCGACGCGGAGTGCGTCCTACCCCCGCCCGGACTGTTATCCGTCCGGGTAGGGCTTTGTGGAGCCCTCCATGATGTAAGTGTTTTATCCCCTCTTTTCATAGATTTTTTGCAGATAATTTTAAGGTACGATCTTAAAATTTAAGAAAGTTCAAGTCCAGTGGACCACACCAAAGGAAGCTGCAGTGATAATGACACTCACCTTATGAAACCTTTCTAAGGGCCACCGTAATGTTTTCTTACCATCCAACCTATTCATAAAGACAAGTAGAATCGTATGAAGTGAAAAACACATATAATCTTGATCCGAAACTTCTCCTAACTCTCAAAAAGTTTGTAATGGTAGACGTCCAATCCCCATTTTGTAATCCACTTAAAAACTATACCTTTCATATATATATATTTTTAATATATTAAAATGATCTTAGAAAAATAATAATAAAATAATCTTAGAAAAATGATGAACAACATTGATAAAACACTTATGCCATAGTGGCCAAACAGAGAGCCTGTACCGTCCGGGCGGGGGTAGGACACAGTCCGCGTCCCTAATCCCCTGCCCTTTCCGAATAGGAAGCGGATTGGCTAGTGTACCACGCACCACGGTCCCATTATGAGGTATGTGTTATATTCAAACCGTCCATCCATTTGGTGAGCTCATATTAAGGCTTTAAACAAAAAATAAAACAGATCTAAAGATTGATTGGACCACACTGAAAAAAGCAATGGGGAATGAACATCTACCATTGAAACCCTTTTGGAGGTCACAAAAGTTTCAGATAAATATGAGATTTGTTTTTCCTCTTCATTCATGTATTTTTGACCTTATTAACATATTGGATGGAAAATAAACGTTATGGTGAGCCCTACAAATTTTTAAACTGTGAAAATCATTATCGTGGCTGTTATTTTTGGTGTGGTCCATTTGAGCTCTGAATATGATTCATTTTTTTGTTTAATGCTCTAAATTGACCTCGAAAAATGGATGAGCAGTGTGGATGTAATAAATACATCATTGTAGGCGCATGTAACTTTGATCTCCTTTGAACAGTTTTGTACAACTGAGAGCTCGAGGAGCGTCGGCGCTCGTCTTCGCACGACACGTATGTACACGGACGTGGATTTCCTGTCAACGCATTTCCCATGAATTTCTTGGGCTGCGGGGCCCACTGTGATGTTAGTAAGGAATCCACCCTGACCATCCGTTTGGTGAATTAATTATTTCAGGATATGATTCCAAAAAGAGTCGGATCCAATGCTCAGGTGGGTTGAAAACGTGAGAATTGAACTTCCACACTTGAAATATTTGTCGGGCCACAAAAGCTCCGAATCATGCTAATACTTGAGTTTTCAGTTCAACCCAGTAGGAATGACGTTATGAATGGTATGGATGGCATGTAAACATCACTGTCTGTCTACGAGTGAAGTTTCAACGGTAGGAATTTCCCTGACTACATTTTCCTTTAGAACGGCCCACTTGAATATTGGGTTCGGCTCTTTTTTGGCCTAATATGATAAAATGAACTCACAAAATGAATGAACGTGGTGGATTTCTTACGAACATCACAACGAGCCCCAACTGGCTCCCTGGCAGGAACTTCCTGCCAAATGCTTTGCAGGAAATCCGCGTACCGTGTACACCAGCTATATAGCTGGAGTGTAGTACACCAGCCAATCGGCTTCCTTCTTCTGACGGACGTGGATTGCGTCCTACTCCCGCCCGGACGGATTACCGTCCGGGCAGGGCTCTGTGGGGCATGGCTCTGTGGCACCGTGATGTAAATGTTTTATCCATGCGGTTAATCTTTTCTAAGATCATTTTAAAGTATAATTCCAAAATTGAGGCAAGTCTACACCTGCAATGGACCACAAAATGGGGATTGAACGTCCACCATTAAAAAGTTCTTGGGAGCTGGAGAAGTTTCGGATCAAGCTTATATTTTTGTTTTCACTTCATCCACGTCTACATGAACTTATTAATAAGTTGGATGGTAAAAAAACATTACAGTGTCCCTTAGAATGGCTTCAACGGTGAGTGTCATTATCGCTGCAGCTTCCTTTGGTGTAGTACACTGGAGTTGTGGACCTGCCTCAATTTTAGAATAATAATTTAAAACGGTCTGATAGAAGCGACGAACGGCGGGGATAATATACTTCCATCGAGGTGGACCCCACAGAGCCTTGCCCGGACGGATTACCGTCCGGACGGGGGTAGGACGCAATCCGCTTCCTCTTCTGACAGCCTTATCTTATAACCATCCACAACGATCATTATACCGTGCAATATTTTAATATGAATTATTTTGTTTTTCTTGATAAAAATATCTTATCTTTATGACCTTCCACAGCTATTATTAAACGTGAAAGTTTTTAATACGAATGATTTTGTTTTTCTCTATGCAAATCTAACTTAATAAATAAAGCAATAGTGTATGTTATGGGTGGAATCACGTGACCTGACGTACAAGATCAGATCCTCTAACCCATCAAAAGACTAGAAATTAAAGATGAGTTGAGTAAGGAGGATCACAACTCAACTTGGAAATAAGGCTCATTAACTGCCTCGACTACAGATACCGACCTCAATCATGGGTATCGACCTTAACCTCAGAATAGAAATATTTGGAGAGAATCTTGCGACATATAAAGATAAGATCGATCCAATGAGGTTATAGTAAAAAATCACACTGATTGAGACAAAATCGGAAATATTCTCAAAATTAGATTCCAACTCTAATACGGGTTCCTACAACGTATCCAACAAGTCTACTCAGATACACAAACTGCCTAAAAAGCCTATAAATAGGAATTATCCCGATTTTACTGCACCTACTGTGAGTCCATACACCTAACTTAAGAATCATAAGGTCCCTAGGCCGGCCACAACCAACGCCCTCTCTATTAATTTGCAGGTACCTAGCAGCTTACAAGAGGTGGAATAGGAACAACTGATTAGAGCAACAACAATTTGGCGTCGTATGTGGGAACTACAACAAAGCTATTCAGAAGTTTCCCTAATGTCAAGAAAATCCATTTGCGTTTTCCCTTTACCCTGTGATGGCCACTACGCCAAAATCGTAAATTTGCGACAGACCAAATCCGTCGTGAAACCAAATAAACGACAGATTTCGTTCGTCGCTTGGTCCATGGCTGTTTACTTGGTCTTTTTTTTTTCGACGAATAAGATCCGTCGCAAAAATAAAAAAATCCGTCGCTTAAATTCGAAAAAACCCACCCGAATTATTCGTCATTAAAAAGAAATCATTATATTTATTTTTTTATTATTTTTTTTTAAATCTTACACCTAATAGTCATTCAAAAAATAATTCACACAATTATTTAAGAAGAATCCTATTCACAAAATTGCTAACAACTCGATTAAATAAAGATGACAATAAATCCTATTCACATGATTGTTTAATAAGAATCATATTCATAAAACTAAAAGGTTCAAGCCTACTAAAAATAAGAACTCCCTGTCAAAGCGTCATATGATACCTCATATGACAAATACATGCACATAAATGGGATCCACTAAATATGATACCTCATATGACAAATATCTTATATAACAACATATAATGTAACACCCCGAACTTTTCAATACCCGACTATTAAAAGTTCTCGAACGTTACCAAGTAATTTACTTAGTATGTACAAGTGTACGTTACCAATCCAACTATTCTACCTTACATCCTTGCCCTGACACAAACTTAACCGTTGGTAGTTACCTCCATTCAATAGATCCAACCATCTGACAGTTGATTTCAAGACGAGACTATCCATCACGCGGTTTGACGTAAGTATTTTCCTATGAATAACACGATGAATAGCTCCCTATCCGTTATGATTTAGATATATATTCTTTTGTAAGAACTTCTTAGAAACATGCCTATAACCATGTGGAGAAATTGGATTTCCCAAAACTCACACATCAGCAATAATTATGAAAATGCCATTTACCTAGGCCCCTGAATTCTAGATCACATAGTTCCCATGATCCGTTTCATGTAAAATTTTATACCAGGCCTAATTATCATAAATTAACCATACACGTCAAATTTTAGCCCTTAGATCATAGTAAATCAGCTACTTGACCTCTACATCTGTTCATACACTTACCAGATCAAGATTCTGACTCGTCCATCTTGTTCACCCCATATGAATATGCTTAACCTACCATTAGAATTTCAATCCGAGGAACTTACACATATGAACAAGTCACTCCAATCCAACAATATATGTGTTATACCCATAATCACTCCAGAAACACACCTGATGACCATCCATTTACGAAACTGACCGTACATCTACTGACATACATGACCAGAGTGCTAACCATCAAGTCCTCTTATTATTAACAAGTAATCTGACCACCCATCATGTTTGGATCCGCCAAACGGGCCATGTAAACATCATGACAAACTGATCATCATGAAAATCTTAGGGTTTAGGTCCCAACTGTCCGGTAACTTGTCGATCCGAGGAGTACAAATGTTATTTTAGAATTTTAAAATATATTAGCCATTAAAGGAGAATCTTAGTCATCCTTAAGAGATCATAGCTCAAATTTGGGCGACGGAAATAGCGTGAAGGATAAAGACTAAATGTCAAATTTTATCACATTTGGACGGTAGACTCATGAGTTACGGATGGTATAAGTTTTGAAAAAAAAAAGGGTAAATTTTAAATATTTTAACACTATATGTCACTGTTTGCTATTTAAGTTTTAACGGTTAATGCATTAGTAGATTGTGCGGTCCACCTGAAGTTTGGATCTACTTCAAATTTGGGACCATGGGTTTGCACGACGTACCAAAGACAGTAAACGGAGTGGATTTCTTAACAAACATCACTATGGGCCCCACCTGATTTTTCTCCAACCGTGCATGCAAGTTTAGATTTTACGTAATTGATTTCCTTGGTTGAACGTGAAAACTGTCCCACGTTAATTAAAGGGTGGCTCACCAGAGTTGTAGATCGACCCCTATAACACGCCTGAACACACCTTAGGATCATTAGAATCCTTTTAACCATTAACGTTTGATTTTGAGGTGATCCAACCATTAAACTAACCAAAATCTATAATTAGAGCTAGAAATAAGTAAAATTGGGAGTATGGCCCACCCAAGCTTCGGCTTTCCCTCATCTCCGGCCAGGTGACCCAAATGGGCCCACAGAGAATCATGGATGGTGTGGATTTCTCAAAAACATCCTATGGACCCCACATTATGCGGCATGTATGCATGTCCTATGTGCATAAGAGGTGCACCAGACCTCACGTTTCCAAGATAAGGAAACTTCCTTCTTCACGTTTTCGCCTGCAACAGCCTGAGACACGCCGTTTCTGTTTGATTGATTAGTGGCCCATCATATGTGGGCACATGCATGATCCAAACCGTCCATCATGTCTAGAATTTTATTCTAACCAAAACTGTGTCTTCCATATGCCTTCATGCAACCACACGTGCACACAAACACCGGTGCAAACAGGACCTAAAAATACTTGTTTCCATAAATGGAGGATGTTCCCCATGCAAACACGCTGGCAATCCGCGTGCTCTACCTTCCCTACATCTCAGCCCTCCATTTCGATAGATCCTAGCCAATTTCTACCCACGGTAAAGAGAAAACCACGTTCGGTTTTGGCTCCCACCCACCGAATTTGGAGATAACTTTATCTGGATCAGATCCAGACCGTGTATGACTGATCCAACGGTTCCAGGGTGAGCTAATGGTTGTTTTAAGGATGTTAGGGTTGAGAAAAAGAGACTTCTCATCCATTTCCTATGAGTGCAGCAAAAAACCGACTGCCATCTTCAAACCTGCGAACCCACCACCCACACGTCCATTAAGCTTCATTCTTCTATTCCTTCAAGCTCCCTGGGACATTTTAGAGTCCTCCAGAAGCATTGCCTTGGAGAAACATCAACCAAGTTTTGATCCGCCATTAATGGTTGATCGTCTTCCTCGGCCAAGCGCTCCGAGTCTGTCCGAATGGACGTCACTGCTGGACGTTTCTAGTAGCAGCACTTTAGAAAAACAGGGAGAAAAGAGAGAGAAAAGGAGGATCAGGGTGGTCGTGAGCACCACCGTTCGGCCAGGTAACACCACCCCTCCCTCTTCTTGTTTCTTCTTCATTTTTTTTAGGAAGTCAGCTTGTTGTTGAGGCTGATTATGGCTTGAAGATGAGCTCTGTATTGAGGCCAAACAGGGCCGGGAATGGCCTCCAAAAATAGCCTGCAAGAGTGGCTGCTTCTCGTCAGATGCAGGAGGTAGCCAAGCACGTTGGAGCAATCGTGGGCCTCACCAAAGCTAAGCTGGGCCTCGCCAGATGTAGGTGGGCCTCACCAAAAACTAAAGGGCTGCCGTGGTTTTGGGCCCTGCTTGAGTGCAGGTGGGCCGCACCCTGCATCAGCAAGTGGACCCCACCCTACCACAGTTAGGCGGGCCGTGTATGTGGCCCCACTTTGATGATGTGGCTCGTCCAGGCCGTCCATCAAGGGCCATCAGGCCCTGGACTTTTGTTTCAAAAAAAAATAAAAATAAAAAAATAATGAAATATATGTTAAGTATTATGCATGCATCCGTGCCTGGATGAAAATTATAAAGTATTATATTACACCTCTAATGCATGAAGCATGGTGTATGGGGATTGCATTCAGAACCGTCCATCCCATTTCCCACCTCATTTTAGGTGTTCAACCGAAAAATGAAACCAACCCAACTCCCTAGTAGGCTACACCAGCAGAAAGACTAATTTAATAGTGGTAAATCATTAGGGCCGCTGTGATATTTCGGTGCTTCAAGACGCATCCAATATTGGACATTGGACCTGTCCTGAGCTCTGGAATCCAATCGATGGAGTAGATCGTCCTGAACTGGGCCCCACCTATCAAAAATAAAAAATAATATAAATATATGCAAGGAACACGTAAACGTCCAGGGACGCTGCCTCCTTGTGATAAAATTTTTGGCTAGGATCATGGCCCTCACCTCCAGCTCTACCATGATGTGTGTTGAACATCAATACCGTCCATTTGATGGGTTCCATTTATATATGCGGTGCCCCCCCAAAAATCAGTCATACATAGAGCTCAGATGGCCCACACCATTTACAATCTTGTGAAGACATGTTAAACATATAAGAACACTTGTTGGGGTCCATCTGAGTTTTGGATACACCTGAAACTTGGTTTGACCCTTAACCTAGTGGGACACACATAATGGATGGGTTGGATTTGTGAACCACAACTTGGTGGGCCCAACAAATGATTATAAATGCTTTAATGGCAGATTATAGTATCTATTATCATAATTAAGTCCACTATTGATACTCGATAGCTATTATTATTATCATTGGTATTACGATGATAATTACGGTTATTAAACACAACTAACCATTAGCAGATTATCGTCATAATAGTAGTGCTTACAAACAAAATTATCATTATTACATATTAATCATTTAATTATCATTCTTAGGTATAATCATTAATAATAAATCATAGCATTACTAGCATTATAATGATTATTATTAATAAGTTGGCAAACGATAATTATAACACTAATGTTAATAATTACTTTTCAAATTAATATTGTAAATTATCATACGCCAACTACAATCCAAATCCTAAAAACTTATCGTAGACCTAAACTTATGGATGAAAACCTAGTTCTACATCAAAACCCTAAAACTAAGGTAATCAAAACCTCAGGTTAAGACCTTGACCAAGAATATCGTATAAAGCTTGAATCTAACGGTGTAACTTTACAACTGATGGTAGGGTTTGGCTCTAAGGAATCATGCATTCTCTAAACAACACTAGTAGGTGATCCTAAACATAAGGTGATGATTCTTCCCCTTGAGCTTTCAATCTTCTCATTAGCTTAAGTTATAGTTTTTATTTGAGTTCATAATTGATATCTCCCTTTATGATCACATGTGTTAGCTGATGGAAGTTGAATTGTTGTATTACAAGCTTTATGATTATCCTGTATAATTGCTCATGCTTGTGGATTCATTTTTGTGGATTGCTTATGGAACTTAAACTAGTACATTAGTGGGAAATTCCCACATATGAATGTACACCCATACTTGGGATGTAACTTGAGTAGTTGTGATTATAATGGACCTTCGACTTGGTGGTTATTGAGTGGTGGTCTAGATAGATCATTGATGTGGGCCTACCATCCAAGGTTGTTGTGTCCAGTGGTTTTTAAGGATAGTCTTTTATCGCATGGTTTTGATACTCGCCTTATGTGGCTTATTTTGGTATCTGATTATGTGGTTTGTTTCGATATCGCCTTATGTGGCTTTTATTTTGGTATTTGCCCTATATGGGTCTGATGTTTTATATCGTGCAACCATGCGATGGTAAGCCCCATATATTGTAATATGATTGGCCACTAGTTGATGGGTTTCCATTAAACATCCTAAGATGGCAGTCTCATGAGCCGGGGATGGTGGTAATGGGACACTATGCCCGAGCTGTCGGCCTACGCTGGGCTATATGTTCCCCGTAGTGACCTTGAGCTTATCTAAATTGGCTGATTGCAACTGGACTAATAACGGTTTGCCTAATCATGCATCCATGGCATATTGGCGATGACGGGTGGCTAATTCTGGATGCTATAGCATGTGCCCTAGAGTTGTTGGGGTATCGTTTCGCTAGCTCCCAGACCACCGACTATCGACTCCTGTTCCGACTGGATGATTTTCCCAGGTCGATGATTTGCATGGGCGACGAGCCCAAGTCCGACTGGATGTGCATCCCCAGGTCGATGTGCATTCACGCATCCATGCATTTAAAAAGACTGCATCATGTATTATTTTAATTGCCTTGTTGTCTTATAACTATGCTTATCTAATGCGGCGGTGTGTAATCTTGAGGGGAATTCACACTGAGTTGGCCACTCATCCATCAAATATACAACCGTACAGGTAGTACAGGTGGCTTTAGTGATATACATGTTCAGACTTGATGAGGAGCAGGGTACGATCGCCAGGGATGCATGACTGTATTTGCTTGGAGGAGCTGCGTGGTTTTGCGGCTTATATTTATATGCTTTCTTCTATTCTTCATGTATTAAATTCTTATAAATCTTGTACTTGTTAAATTCAGAGACATTGGTTTGTATAAGTCATTATGGGTAGCTTCTTGTATATTTGAATGATAATGAAATTTTCCTTTACATCAATTTGTCCAAACTACGCTCATTTGCTTACTCTGATAGTTGGAAAAAAATGTATGTACACTCGGATTTGACCATCCTTTAAGGTTAACACTCGGGTTTTTTGGGAAACGAGTCGTATACTCGGGTCCTGAAGAGTCGAGGCGTTACATATAACCATTGACTTGTAAAAGCCTGCGACTCCCTAATGAAATCTAATATATACTTGCATACCTTTAGGAGACGGGAGCTTTTGATGGGACACTTCTTTCTTCCAGCTTTAATCCACAGCTTTGTCTACCATGGGAACATATTCATCAAACTCTGAGAACCCTGCCCTTCCAAATTAGAGAAGCATGTCAAAAACCACTGCTGGACACATTGTCACAGTATTTCTAGAAGACGAAATAATAATTAATTAAATACAAATAGAAGAAAAGCCTCATTGAGAGTAAATGAATCTTTGAAGTAGTTTTTGGATTGATAAACGACTTCACCGTGCTCCACAGCAACCTAAAACCAAGGCCAGCATTGATGAAAAGCATTCGGCACAATATCTGTACAAGAGCAAGTCCAATGTTATAGGCAAGCAATATCCAAATGCACATTTCCATTAACAACTCAAATTCCTATTTAATTTATGGTCTGAACCAAATTATAATCACAAGTGACATAAGGACTCCATACCTCATGGTAGTTATCACCGTCAGTCAAGTTTGGGTTGACTCGAACCCAAGTTGCATCCCAACCAAATGTACATGGCATAAGTTATGCCATGAAGCTCATAGTTGCATCCAACTAGTAGGCCTACTCTTTTGCATCTCACACCTCTGTGCTACACTGAATGTGCAGTGCTCTTGCCTTGCACAAACAATCATAACCACACTACAAGAAAAAAGGGCTTTAGCCTCGGTTCAAAACTGTGGCTAAAAAGATTAAAAACTAAGGCTAAAGCCTTTAGCCTCAGTTTTGACTCAGTTATCCAAACCGAGGTTGGAACCCCCATGGCTAAAGGATTTAGCCTTAATTTTAGCAACAAAGGCTAAAAAGGCTTTTATAGCCTCAGTTCTTCAAGTGAAGCTAAAAGAACCATTCTAGCTTCAGTTGCCTCGAAATGACACTAAATCAAAATTTTAGCCTCCATTCTTTCCAACTGAGACTAAATTCAAATTTTAGCCTCAGTTGCCTCCAACCGAAGCTAAATCTATTTTTAACCTCAGTTCTCAACAACCAAGGCAAAGGCCTTTAGACACGGGAGTTGTAGTCTCAGTTTAGGTAACGAAGGCAAAACTATGGCTAAAGATGAAGTTAGCCTTTATTAGTATCAACTGAGGTTAAATTCAATTTTCAACCTCAATTCTTAACAATTGAGGCTAAATCATTCATTTTAATCCATTTATAAACCTATGCATAATCATTCATTCAATCAATCAAATACAATCATTCATTTTAATCCATTCATATAAGCACAATACCAACAAAAAATGTCTTTTTAAAAATTTCAAAACAAGCTACAGATGCACCCTACTGCATCAAACTACTACTTAGCATTAGCATGTAGACATAGAGTACTACAAGGAACACACTCGAAAAACCAAGGTCTGGTGTCATTGGGCTTGCAACAACTGACACAGCTAAGCTCTGATTGCCTAGGCCTCTCCTGTCTGTCTAGCTAGGAGGAAAGTCCTTTGATGACCTTCTACAATAAATGCCTACAAAGTGATCCCAACATAATCATAATCAAATTTCTTTTCAAGTGTACTTGTAGATAGAATTATAAAGACCCATGTTATGAGAAGAAACACGTGATGCATTTTTTACGAAAATTGTCAACATTCATTGTGGCCATGAAATCAAACCTTGATCATTTGTGAAATGCCGTGGAGAATAACACCCAAAATCACTTTGAAAGAAACACTTATCATATAGAAATAGTTTTGTATCAAATAGCTATTGAATTTTTAGCATAACTAGAATGAATGTCATGGCCCTGTTAAAGTAAAAGTTGGCCTACCATCACAGATTTCAATCACCCTAACAGATGTTAGCAATTAAAAAGCGATGGGTACTACAACCATTTGAAGGATTCTATGGATACAGATCCCTATCACAATACAACGAAAGCCATGTAAGCATACTCAATTAAGACTGAAATTTCTAATACAATTCTGCTTTATAAAACAATGTATATGGAAAGATGTTGGGCGAATCAAGACATACATATTTCTTTTCTTGGAAATATCCGTTGGTGACTTCCTGAAAGCGTGCCAAGGCCTACGCAAATATCAGTAGGAGCGAGTCAAAACAATCTGCTTATATTCATATATTTGTTTCAAATAAATAGATAAATAATGAAATCATTAGCACTACCTATCTGGTCGACATCCACATACCTGGAAATGCGATGGATTTATTTGGTAGGAGAGGATCCACCTGCATCGTCTATCTGGTTTAGATCTACATACCTGTTAGCACTCGAACAAGTCCTTCATCCCCATTCGTATCATATTCATCTTCATCTGGTGCACACATCAATACTAATTAGGAGGCTTGTGCAGAGGATTCTTTGCTGATGTTGAATGGAACTCAGCTAGGAGGGAAAAATATTCGTCTTTCTTGGGGTCGTAGTCTTAACAAACATGTTTATATGACTAGATTAGTTTTGAAATATTTGCATGAATGGAAAGTATAGAAACTTCGAAGAACACAACTTTCATTTTGATTTTATCACAAAGAACTAGATTTATATAGCTATATTTTGACTGTATTGTGCTCACTGAGCTGTTTCATAGGTCTAGTTTCAAGCCCAAAAGAACATTGGAGGTGATCATGTGTTCACATCGGAAGAGCCTACTCGTTATGGCATCAGCTGCTTGGGAAGGTCTGGACCTAGATTCTTTTCACAAAAGCTAATTCTCTCTCTCTCTCTCTCTCTCTCTCTCTCTCTCTCTCTCTCTAAAAAAAAAAAACTTTAGGCTCGAGGTGATACAATTATCTTGTTGGTGGCTTTATTTGTTTTGTGACTTAAACCCGAGTAAGAACTTGTGGAAGTCAATTTTGTTTTTCTGGAGAATGAACTGAGCTAGACCTGAAACATGTATGCTTTGGGTGAGTTATAATGATTCTAGTCCATAGGTGAAACTGAGTTTTCGATTGTTCACAATATAATAATAAGTAATTGTTCGCTATTGCTGTTAATTCTTGTCTTCAAGCATTGATTATGATGTTCCTAAGCTCAAGAGTCTTCCTGGGCTCCCAAAAGATTGCACTAATTTTAGATGGAGTTGATCTTTGGAAACTTTGTCTAGAATGGCATTTTCCCTACCATTCAATAAAAAATAAAAACAAAAACTTGTGAATAGATTGAAAGAACAACAATCCACTATCAAAATAGTGTGAAAAGTATACTAAGAAGCAAACGAATGAGAATGCCCATTCATCAAAGAAACAATGGATGATATTAAAGAATCTCAATCAATTGTTTCAACTTTTTACAAACATTAGTGTTTTCCAAACCTAAATGTAGCTAAGCAAGCAGAAAGGAACTTTGCTAGCTTGGTGCATGACTAACTTACGGATTCGGATGACTGGGTCTTGTATGTGTTCCTCGTGATTTATCCAATTTGGCAACATACACAAGACTCTCAAGTGGCAAACTCAGAAATTCTGCATTGCCAGCTGCAATAGGTCATGAGAATCAAGGCCTAATAAGTAGGGAACTTTGCTAGCTTGGTGCATGACCTGTGCAGTGCAGATGCTGCCCCATATGAAGAGGTGTTGGATCCATGTGAAATGGCTCATTGTCATCACAATATGGCAGTTGACGGTCCAGATGACCTGAAAACCCAAAAGTTAAAAGTGTTACATGACCATGCTCTAAAATGTTTCACTATGGTCATGCTTTAGGGGATAGTAGGAGGTGAACCATGGATCAAGAACCAAATAGACAGGGTTGATTAATTTCTCTATATTGAATAGAATGTACATGTGGATAGATGAATGAATGTGTATGAGAAAGTTAAAAACATCATAGATCATGAGTTACACAAAAAAAAGAGAAATTTACCACTATAGATGCCACATTTTATCCAGTGGTTTTTATGAAACAAATGAAGCTTAACTTACCATCTTAGACCTTTACGTACGGACAACGAATTTGAGGATGAAAATACCCCTGCTTTTTAAAGTAGACATATGGCTACGGATTATAACCATAACCATAGGTACCGTAAGCCGGTCTACGACGATTTGGCGGCCCTCTATGGCTACGGATTATAATCATAGTCATAGGTACTGTAGGCCGATCTGATAGCCGACCCCGACAGTGGGACAGGACATTGAAATGGGGTCGACCGAGTCAGTGAGACAGTGACTCGGGGTTGACTAGGTGGACCCAGTCGACCGGGTCAGTGGGATGTGGCTTTTTGGGCCATTCTCCATCCATAATAGGGGCCCTAATTTGGTGTGGTTTATAAGGTTTCTTTGGCAAATAAATCCTCTGCAAGGGTTTGCATTCTCTCCATTTTGCACTCTTATTTGTATTTTTGATGATTTTCTTTATCTTCTAAATGCTTTCTTGAGCTTTTTTTAACCATTGATTGGCATAGTCATTTTATATGCTAGGCTAGGACAAGCCCCTTTGCCATCTGCTAGGCTAGGACAATGTCAATCAATGGTAAGATTTTGATGAGCAAACATGATTCATTTGTGGTTTTAATTTTCAGTAGAAAAGTTAATTTATATTTTATTGATGAAGTTGAGGATATGATTTGAGTGTCCCCACAGCACTACGTGAAAAATGGAAAAAAGGACAGATTTAGAGACGGTTCTGGACCGTCTCTAAAATTGCTTGGTTTAAAGACGTTTTAGAGACAGTCGTAAACCGTCTCTAAAATTTTAGACGGGCCCTAACCGTCCTTAATATTGTCTTAAAAATTTGAACTTTCACAAATCATTTAAGACGGCCGTTGACCGTCTTATATGGGTCATCTGAGACGGTCATTGGTCGTCTGCATTAGAGACGGTCCTTGACCGTCTTATATGCGGTCATCTGAAACGGTCATTGGCCGTCTTTTACTTGCAATCTGAGACTGTCAAAGACCATCTCTATTAGAGACGGTCCTTAGCCGTCTTATAGCCTTGTCAAAGACCGTCTCTAGTAGAGACTGTCAAAGACCGTTTCTATTAGAACGGGTCAAGGACCGTCTCTATTAGAGACGGCCCTAGACCGTCTTTACTAGAGACTGTTAAGGACCGTCTCTATTAGAGATGGTCCTAAACCGTTTTATAGCCCTGTAAAAAACCATCTCTGTTAGAGACTGTCAAGGACCGTCTCTATTAGAGACTGTCCTAAACCGTCTCTAATGCTCAATTAAGCTACTCGAAAAAAATATGAATTTCGAAAAGAAAAAAAAAAAAAAAAAAGAGTTAAGATGCTTAGAAAAATAATTAACAATGTTTAAGAAAAACTTAAATTTTGAAAAAAAAAAAAACTGTTGATAATTTTGAAAAAAAAAAAATCGATAAAAAAATGATATTTTGATAAAGAAAATTTTAAAAATTAAACAAAATTGTGAAAATTTTGACAAATTGAAAAAAAAAAAAATATTTTTTAAAAAAGAAAACTAGATTTTGTATTTTGATAAGAAAAATTGAAAAGTTATATAAAACAAAAGTGAGATTAAAAAATGATATTTTAAAAAAGAAAATTTAAAAAATTAAACAAAATTGTGAAAAAATTGACAAATTGTAAAAAAAAATATATTTAAAAAAAAAAAAAGAAAACTAGACTTTGTATTTTGACAAGAAAAATTGATAAGTTATATATAACAAAAGTGAGATTAAAAAATGATATTTTAAAAAAGAAAATTAAAAAAATTAAACAAAATTGTGAAAAAATTGACAAATTGTAAAAAAAATATATTTTTTAAAATAGAAAACTAGATTTTGTATTTTGACAAGAAAGATTAAAAAGTTATATAACAAAAGTGAGATGTAAAAAATGATATTTTGAAAATGAAAATTTAAAAAATTAAACAAAATTGTGAAAAAATTGACAAAATGTAAAAAATATATATTTTAAAAAAGAAAACTAAATTTTGTATTTTGACAAGAAAAATTAAAAAGTTATATAACAAAAGTGAGATTTAAAAAATGATATTTTGAAAAAGAAAATTTAAAAAATTAAACAAAATTGTGAAAAAATTGACAAATTGTAAAAAAAAAAATATATTTTTAAAAAAAGAAAACTAAATTTTGTATTTTGACAAGAAAAATTGAAAAGTTAGATAACAAAAGTGAGATTTTGATGATGTGGTGTATATCCTTGCCGCTCCTATGTTTCTCCAACCCATTTTTGGACCGGGTAATAATGTAAAAATGTTTTAATTTTTAAAAAATTTTGTCGGGAAAAATGTGTGTGTGTGTGTGTGAATGGAAATTTTATATATATATAATTAAAAGGTAATATTTAAATGATTTGTAATATCACATGAAAAAGAATATTGAAAAGTTTAGAAATTTTAACTGTGTTTAAGAAAAATTTTGAGAACAAAATAATGCTTTTGAAGAAAAAAATCGGCATTTTGAAATTTTTGAGAAAAAATTAAAATATGAGAAAATTTTTGAGATTTTGAAAATAAAAATTCAAAATTTGTATTTTAAATATTTTTGAAATATTTTATAATAAAAATGATATTTAGTTAAAAGAGAAAAAAATATACATTTTGAAAAAAAAAATGTTAAATTTATTTGTGAAAAATAAAATTACTAAATTATTAGGCACATCCACTAATTGAACTTTTAATCGTTTTTGGACAATCTAATCAGTTTAAATTGAAGAGTAAATAACTTTAGATGTTTAAATCAAATTTCACTGAAATTGTTGATCAATCTTGTGTGCCCAATATCTTTCTCATATGTAGCCTAATTGAGGCGAGTAATTAGTCAAATTGAGAGTATTGATCAGTAAAATAGAGTGAATGGACCAGACATGTAAAATGGGCCAAATATTTTGGTTAAAATTGTGACCCAACTTACTGACCTCGTGAGAACCTAAGAATTGATGTTAGTAAGTTTTGTGGGCCCCATCATGATGTGTGTCGAACATCAACACCGTGGATTTGAAGTGTCCCCTTTAGGTTATGAGATATCTCAAAAATCATCGGTAAACGAAACTCAAGTGGGCCATACCATTTAAAACTATGTGAAGACATCCTAAAACATATAAAAGCACTTCGTGGGGCCCACATGAGTTTTGGATGCGGTTGAAACTTGGTCTGACCCCTCATCCAAGTGGGAAACACATAATGAGTGGGTTGGATGTGTGAATCACATTTAGGCAGGCCCAGTATATGATTACGAATGTTTTAAGGAAACCTTTCTCAACTGTACTTTTTATTGAAGGCCCAAGAGGACCACACCACATGAAAACAATAGTGATTGGATATCCACCATTAAAACCCTCCTAAGGCCCACTATACTTTTTATTTGACATCCAATTTGTTGATTAGGTCAATAGGCCCAGATGAAGGGAAAAAAAATATTAGATTGATCCAAAACTTTATATGGCCCCCTGTTGAGGGTCGAAATTGCATATTAAACCCCAGTTATTACTTGTTTTTACGAACATGATACTATTTAATGCTCTATTTAATCGTGTTTGTGATGCAAGGTGTATTCACAAGCGTAGGACTGAAAAGGATGCTTAAAGCATGAATTTAACACACTGATGACACCAAAGGCAAGAGACAGACCCCAGGGGACAAAGATCGAAGGATTTACACGTTAGTTATCCTAGGAAATCAAGTCGTTCACGTTAAAGAGGCCTGAAAGTCATCCAGTACATAAGATCATAAGGTTCCCACCATCCATTTGGCTCGAAACTGTATATATGGCCTGAGAACATCAACACCATGCATTTGATGTGTCCCCTTTAAGTCCAAAAATTAGTCATATACGAAACTCAGGTGGGCCATAGCATCTAAAACTATGTGAAGACATCCCTAAAACATATAAAAGCATTTGGTGGGGCCCACATGAGTTTTGGATGTGTATGAAACTTGGTCTGACTCCTCATCCAAGTGGGACACACATAATGAATGGGCTGGATCTATGAAGCACATCTAGGTGGGTCTAATAAATGATTATGAATGTTTTAATGGGAGGGTAACCCTCTCAGCTATAGTATGTGGCGTGGCCCACCCAAGTCATGGATTGACTTTATTTTTAAGCTCGTGGCCTACCATGGAACGGTGCATCTGACTGACGGGGCAGATCCAAAGTTCAAGTGGACCCACCATAGAAAAGAGTGGGATAGTGAATAAATGAATAAATCATGGTGGGCCCTATAGGATTTACTCAATACGCTTAGGGTACCGAGTTACTCTATAGGCAATCCGCTTCCATCCAGAAGCATACGTGGTTTGGCTAGTTACGCTGCCACTAGCCAGGTTGCTAGTATTCCGTGCAATGTGGACCCCACCATGATGTATGTGTTTTATTCACGCCGTCCATCCATTTTAAAAGATAATTTTATGTCTTAATCCCAAAAATGAGATAGAGCTAAATCTCAGGTGGACCACACCATGGAATTTTTTTTGATTGAATGTCCACTAGTTAAAAACCTCCTAGGGCCCACTGTAATGGTTATTTGACATCTAACCTATTGATTAGGTATAAAAAATTGGATGAAGTGAAAAAATATATATCAGCTTGATCCAAAACTTTTGTGAGCCCTATCATGATGTTTATGTTTAATCCATGTCGTCTATCTATTTTTAAAGATCATCTTACCGTATGAGACAAAAAATGAGATATATCCAAATCTTAAGTGGACCATTACAGTGGGCGGAGTGGATAAGAAATAATAAAAAAAATTTTTTATCGTTAATATGTTATGTAGTCCGCTTACAGCTTCGATCTAATTCCTTTTTTGGATCAATTGTTAAAATAATCCATAAAAATGAATGGACGGAGTGGATAAATAACATAGATCACGGTGGGGCGCTCCACAAGACTTAAAAACTAAGCTTAAAAGGGGAACGGATTGACTACTCCCCTTGCCACCATCCCCGTGGCTGGTGGTCGGTGCTCTGTGGGCCCCACCATGATGTATGTTCTTTCTCCATTCTGTTCATCCATTTTTAAAGATCATTTTAGGGCTTGACCACAAAAATGAGAGGAATATAAATCTCAGGTGGACCACACCACAGGAAAACAATATTGATTAGATATCCATAATTAAAATCCTCCTAAGGCCCACCGTACTATTTATTTGACATCCAATCTGTTGATTAGGTCACACAGACCCAAATGAAGGGTAAAAACAAATATCAGCTTGATCCAAAACTTTTATGGCCTCAAAAAAGTTTTAATGGTCAAAATTCATTAAACACCGTTTCCTGTAATGTGGTCCACTTGAGATTGGAATATAACTCATTTTTGGTCTAATACCATAAAATGATCTAGAAAACAAGATGGACGGCATGGATGAAATACAAACATCATGGTGGGCCCACAGAGTACCGAACACCATCACCCAAATCTCTTTCCACTTAAAAGTCCCGTGCGTGCCCGCCCCTCCCAAAACCCCAAATCCTTCCAGTCTCTATCTCACGCGCCCGTCCCTCCCAGAACCCAAACCCTTTATCTCTCTCTCTCTCTCGCCTGCCCCTCCCCAAAAACCCAAACCCTCTCTCTCTCTCTCTCTCTCTCTCTCTCTCTCTCTCTCTCTCGAGCACGCGCGCTCCCAATAGGCCTCCACCACCGCTGATGAATGAGCGGTCAGTCATTGACCGATCGTCTCCAGTAAACATGGTGCTTATCAAGATGGCTGACGGCATTGCTGAAGGCGAAGGACATCAGTGGTGGTCTGAAAACCACGTATGCCGCCAGCATCTGCCAGGAGACTCTCTCCTTGCAATGATAATGGCTGTTGCAGAGAGAGGTGGAGGTGCTGGTTGTGATGGAGACGAAGTGTAAGGCCAGGATCTTGGAGATGAAGAGACATAGAAGACCAACAGAGATGCCGGCTATGGCCTCCATGGCTATCTCCCAGAAATACAGGTAAGGGTATATAAAATCCCCAATTATCAGATTCCAATCCGAGCTCTGGAAACTAGATCTTGTAATCCCTAATAATGTGATTTAAATCCCTAATCCATGAACGAATATAAGGGATTAAGGATATGAAATCCTAATTGTAACTGGATTAGGGATATGGGTTCTGAAATCCCTAATTGTAATCTGGAATTGGGGATGGGGATATGAAATTCCCAATTTGGGATTTGGGATTCGAAATCCCTAATTGCTGTATTTGGGATTAAAATCCCTAATTTTCTCAATTTGGGGATTCAAAACTGAAAGGGCCCTACTGAGTTTACTCAGTACAATAAGGGCTTGTTTGGCCGGGCAGATTGGATGATTGTTCTCTTCGTGTACTTCTCGATCATTGACCTGGACCAAACTTGAGATTGATTCCAGGGGAACTGTGGCTGCACATTCAGGATCGTCATCCCAATACTCATCATATTCTAGTTCAATGTAGTGCACATTTGGGATGAGATCACTTTCCTCACATTCTACACCTAGAATGGGTTGAGGTTCGCATCAACTAACCTCTTCTTCATCATTGGAATCTAGTGTGTCCTGTGAGTGAAGTGTGTCATCATCATTATATTTGAAAGATACCCATGTCTCTTCCCCATTCTTTTGAACAGTCATCGAGATCGACTCATCGGGAAATTGAACCACCTGCTCGTTAACGTAATTCAACTCTTCATTCCAAATTCCAGAGTTTTTCAAGAGCGAGTGAGGATCACTTTCCTCGCATTGTATTTCTGGATTGGGTTGTGGCTGAGATGAACTAGCCTCCATTAGCCTATCAAGGCGTGATTCAAGTGCTTCTATTAATTTCCTCATGTCAGTAACATAGTCTGTGTAACTCGGAGATAACTCCTCTTGGATTATTTTTGGTGGATATTCAAACGTGGCTGATCCACAAGGGTTCTTACCATGATGTTTTACTGACTCAACTTCGAAATATTTCTATTTCCACGGATCAAAATCATACGGGTCATATGTTGGGAGTCGATACGCGTCATCATTCTAATAATCACGTACTGTTTTCTTAACTCGTGGAACGCAGTTATTCTCCCGCAGATAATCACCAAAAGACTTCTTAATCGGTGGAGCATCATATTCCGATGGATTCTCAAAGATATTATCAGAAAAATTTTGAGGCATAGGCTGTTTTCCATAAGCTATCTCAGCATACTGACGTGCCCACTCATTCATATACATGGTGAAACCTTAACTCTGAATCTAATCCTAGAGAAAATAAAAGAAAAATTTCGACAGTAGTACAGAAAGTACGAGGAGAAGTTAGAAGAATGTTACCACATTAGAAGTTCCTATGTTAAGATCCTGCAAAAGAAAACAAAAGAAATTAGTTTATAAAAGATAAAATCTAATATAAAAAATAGAGGAAGTAAAGAAATTAGGACGAAGTTACCAATTAAGAAGATTTAATAAAATCCTACAAAGCAGGAAAGTAAATTAGTTTCTAAAAATCAATTAGAACGAAAACCCTAAAACTAAAGTTAGTAAAAATCCTAATCTTAAACTAATTCTAAAACCAATTAATTTTAGAGAACGTAACCATCAGCCCCCGGCAGCGGCGCCAAAAACTTGTTCACTCCCTAAGTGCAGGGTTGTGATGTAGTAATAAAACTCGGTGAGACCGAGGTCGAATCCCAAGGGACTGATACCTGTACGCTCTCTGAAACTAAGTAGAGCTAGAACTAGACTAAGATGTAATCTAAATCGAATAGAATTTAGGAAATAATGGTGGAATAATTATCTATAACGTAGAGAAATCAGAGGTAGGAAACTAGGGATTCAGAGGATCCACTTGTAGAGATCAGGAAGATCTTATGCCTACATTAAGAAATCAACTGGACTTAGAGTCCAATCTTCATCCAGTTTGAAGAATGTAACCATGGAGATCAAAACTAAACCTCATTTGATATAGTTTTCAAGAGATGAGAGGTATATAAATTAGAATGGATTCCATCACCAGACCATGCCCAGGAGACAAAGCAAACAACAGAATTAAACTAATTACCAACCAATCAACAGTGTATGAAGGTTAGGAAGGGTACCGTCATCCGACCATGCCCAGGTGATGATGGTGAACAATAGGGCTTCCTGACGTCATAAACATAAAAGAAAAGGGACATGCTCAAAGCTATCGCAGACCCATTGTAATTTTAGTCACAACAGACCATTAAAGACTAAAAACATTCCTTTTAATTAACTTAAATCAACATCAGTTCAGTCTAAGCAAAAGGCACAAGCAAATAGTTCTCCCATCATGCTATAAGCTTCACCTCTTAGCCCTAACTAAGAGGTTTAGCAAATCATGACCATGATTAAACTAAATCTCTACGAAAAAAACCTAGATCAACAAGAAAAACAGAGGAGAGAGCAAAGAAAACTCAGTTAAAATAGTTGCTACACGTGATTCCTCCCTGCTCTCTCTGTCTCTCTCTCTTCCGTTCTTCTCTGCTCCACATCCCTGGCCTTCACGGCTGCCCCGGATAGCCCCCTCGCCTCCTTCTCTCTCTCCCCTTTAATAGCTAGCAAAGAAACAACTAAGTCGGTCACCGACCTTCCTTCTGTAGAGCAAGACCCAGACTCCCTGTTTTACGCAGGAAAAATGCAAAGATAACTTGTGTTTAGAGGTTGTTTTGGCTGGCTGATCATGTTACCTTCCCTTCTAACTTCATGGGCAGGGTCATCCCCTGACCTGAGCATCCTCTAGACGATTTGGATTGGCCAACCAATCAAAGATGGTGGGCCACAATTTCCCCGAAATCCCGGATTTCACTGGCACGCGAAATCATGCTGTGTTACCGTTTTATACTGTTGACGTCGGTGGGCCCCTGATGAGCGTCATATGAAAAATCCAGTCCGTCCACTAGATTCCTTTCAGAATTTCGGTCAGGAAAGGGTGAGTTTGGCTTGCTTCTGACACGGTCCACTTGATTTTCCATTTTACCGTCCATCCTACGTTTTGAAGGTAGAAATCTGATAGCTGCTTCTTCTTGAAAAATTTCCACCTAGGTCATGGTTAGCAGGCATGTAGGACTCTGATGGACGGTCCGGATCATCCATTTGGATGAGGAGTGGGCCCCACTGAGAGAACCCAGCGTCGGCAGCGAAGACACTGTTGCAATTTGAATCCTGTAAGGAAACTGGTCGGTTAGCGCACGCTGACCGACCTTGAGCGTACTGGTGCATGGGCGGTGTATGTGCACATTGTGCACACACAATACATGTAGGGTCCATTGTAAGGTATATGCAAAATTCGCTCCATCCATCTGTTTCTTCGCTTCATTTAACATGTTGAGACAAAAATCAAAGCATATCCAGATATTAGGCGGGCCCCAATTTATAGATATATTTTTTAGGCCACTTCCAGAGAGATTCAATGGCTAAAATTTGTCGTGTATGGTTAACTTATAGTCCTTAGGCCATATATAAAGTTTTGAGCTGAATAGATGGTGGAAACCCTGTGATCTTGCATTCTGGCTGATTTTTGGGCTACTTGAGCTTCAGTTTCTCAGTTTTCTCGGATCTCTGGCGTGTAGATCAAGTGATTTTGGTCCCTTGGGGTCTCGTCCATTACTTTGGTGAATTATGAGCATAAATTCATGCTTTTAGCGTCCTATTTCAATCTAAGCTCGTAAATACACCCTGCATCACAAACACGATTAAATTGGGTTATTAAACGGTACCATGTTCATAAATCCAGGCAATAACTGGGTCTGATATGCAATATTCGACCCTCAACACGGTACTCCAGGGAATTTACCTTTAATTGGCAGCTTTCAAAGCAGCGCGGCGAGAGAATCGGTAAGCCATGTAAGGGCTGCAGGCTTCCATCGATCGCATGACGGATACTATAGCAGAGGCCCTAGGGAAACTCCGTGTTCCTGGTGGTGATACGTCACCAGCAATTGCTGGCACTCGTAATCACCCTAATCGCAGGATGGTGCCAACAGTGAACTATAAGATCACTCCTGAGAAGGTAGGATCCAATGACATGATTCCACAACATCCTAGATGAGGCAGCGATCGGATGGATCGAGAATTCAAGATGAGGGTCGATTTTCCTAACTTCAATGTCCAACTTCACATTAAGGATTTCCTTGATTGGCTTTTTGAAGTTGAACGGTTCTTTGAACATATGAAAATCCCTGAAGCAAAGAAGGTTAAGCTTATGGCCTACAAATTGAAGGACGGAGCTTCAACTTGGTGGGAACAACTTCAACTCAAGCGTACGAGACATATGAAAGCGCCAATTCGCACGTGGCCGCAGATGAAACAGTTATTGTGCATGCGATTCCTCCCCCGGGATTACGACCAGGTATTATTCCATCAAAACCAAAATTATTATTAGGATAGCCGATCAGTATAAGGTTATGCAGAAAAATCCTATTATTTGTCCACGAGAAACGACCTCATCGAAACGGAATCACGAAAGGCCACAATATTCATCTGTGACAAACATATGACCCCTATGGGAACAGAGAACCAACCTAAGACTTCTAAAGTGGAGGGACAATATCTTATAACTGAATGGGCATTTGTTAAACAATATGAGTAAACAAGAGATATATAACCATTAGTTGAAAAGAAAAAAATATGTGAAGCCTGTGAATATCCCAGTGGATTTGGAACCAGTATTGCAGGAGTTCAAGGCGGTTGTGCTCGATGAACTCCCTAATAAATTGCCTCCCACACGAGATATACAAAATCACATTAATCCCATCTCAGGAGCCAGTCCACCTAATTGCCTACATTATCAGAAAGAATATGAGATCTTGAAAGCAGAAGTGAAGGAACTAATCGATATTAGTCAAGTCAAGGAAAGCATTAGTACATGTATTGTGTTAGCTCAAGAGCTTAATGCCAAGTACAAATAAAGGACTAATGAACATCAGCGTCAGAAGTTATCTCACACACATGTGCCAAGTCTCTTGAGTAACTTGAGGACGAGTTTTTTTTTTTTTTTTCAAGTGGAGAGGTCTGATGTAGAACGTGTCACAGATACGTTCCTATCATGGTTGGGCCAAAAGGTGGACTGAAAATTTACCGTAACTTTTGATCCGGGTATCGTTATGGGGCACACAACCTATCAATCTTTACTGAAACGGGCCATCTAAGGTGAACTGACCTACAACGTGGGTCACATCTGTCCGTTTCATCAGAAAACACACGCTTTCAGCTCAAAAATGAATATTTAAGAAAAAATTACTATTTTTAGTAATTCCAAAATTTTTAATATTTTTCTATTTTTAGAGTTTTAGATTTTTTTTCCTTTTTAGAAATAAATTTTAATTATACTAGGACTCTTCTAGAGAAAGTTTATTTAAAATTTTTATTTTTAGAAATTAGGCTTTAGAAGAGTTTTATTAGAATTAAGATTTTTATTAGAGTTAGAATTTTGCTATTTTTGGTAATTATGAATTTTGGTTTATTTTTTCTTTATTAATAGTGTAAGGAGACACATTAGAGGATGATTCATCAATCAATTTCGAATTTATTACAATTTATTTATATTTTCTTGCTTTCTTTCTTCGTGGATTCGAGAAGTCTCTGTGAGCAGTCCAGAGAAGTTCCGTGGATTCAGAATAGTTATCCTCTTGAGGAAGACGGTGCTCGACCTCACGTCCTCCCCTATGTCACTAATCCATCATAACCAATAGTTTAATCAACTAATCCACACATTAGGAGTTGCCTTCGTCCATAGAGTAAACCAATCGAACCATCTATCCTACGTTCTAAGGGCCAGGATTAACAGATCCATCATTCATCTAGTTTTTGAAACTCCATCAGACAATGCAATACTTAAACATCATAATTAGACCATCAGATCACTAAATATACCAATGATTTTCACCTAAACTAGGCTAAGGACCCTTAGGAACCTTGAGGGTCAGATTTAATGATGATCCGACCATTGGATTGATGGGAACCCGCAACTAGATCGCAAATCAAGTTGTGGGGCCCACCTAAGGGTTCACCTAATTTTTGTCTAATGTCCTAAGGGGGGACTATTCAAATGAAAGGACAAAGCAGATTTCCCGTAACATCCTTGTAGGCCTTACAATCTGATGCATGTGTACATAGAGAATGTATACTCCCGCACCACACCTAAAACTTAAGTTGGTCAAAGAGAGGTTGACCCAATGAGATTCAAATCAGAGAGAAATTCTCTCACGCTCTCCAACGATGGACAACCGTCTGTTATATGGAATGATGGATCATCATCGTCATCCGGAAGGATGATCCAAGCCGTCAATCCTGTAGAGGGATCAAATCTGACCCAACTCCAAGTCGTTTCACACAAAGACAAGTCCCCACCTGGGCACAGATCTAGTCACAACTGGACTGTACACAAGTGAGAATTTCCAAAAAAAAAATATATATATATAGAAAAACGTCCGAGAAAATCGACAATCTAGTAACAACCACCATCAAACAGAAATCATCTCGGCCGCTCAATCCACATCAGTTGATGATCCGACCAAACCCTAGTAGAAGAACTGGATCGGACTCCCTCCGTAAAACCGTTTCCAACGGGAAACTAGCTGATCTTCAAAACTCCAGCATGATCATCTTGGATGATCTGAACCGTCTAAACAAAGAGGGAGGCAATTCCGACCATCCCAGAGATTTTGGAAAGGGTTGGAGGAGTCCGGCCTCACTGGAAACAACCGGATCTCCCGAACTTTCGCATAAGCTGCGGTAAGGTCATCCACAACACAACCTTATGAAGACTCCGACCCCTACGTTCGCTCTGTGGGGCCCACGAAGTCCCGAAGAACATCTAAAGCACTTCCCAAACACAGATTAGAGGAGGAACCAACGACTGACAATCCGCCATTGCAGTCAGGCCCTCTTCTCCACCCAAGAAACGAAATCTCAAGTCAGACGCTGCTGCATTGTACAATAGAGCAATCCGATCAGAAGGTGGGCTATCCAAAACCCATCCAACTTCAACAGGAAGGAGAGTTGAGGGCCGATCATAAATAGAACTACATAAAGTGATCCTTGAACGCGCACTCCTTCCCCAGCTTACGCAGCCAACATGCACACCTTCTCCAGCTCACATAAGAACCTCCTACAAAATGGAAACTGCTATAAGAACTCCAACTCATCTGCTGGAAAACACATCCAGCGAAATAGGGAGAAAGAAAGAAAGAAAGAAAAAGGAGAAACGAAAGAGAGAAGAAAGAAACGGGAAGGAGAAAGGAAGAAGGAAAGAAAGAGAAAGAGAGAGAGAGAGAGAGAGAGAGAAAAGGAAAGGAAAGAAAGGAAAAAGAAACAAGAGAGAGAGGGAGAGAGAGTTGGGTTCCGAGTCGACTCGCTGAGTTTTGGACTGAGTCAAGAACGAGTTGGGCAATCTAGGTTAGCCATCCTGGCTGGTAAGGCACATGTTCACTATTCTCATTCTGTTACATCTAAATTTCATTAAGAGTAGAATCTGAAATTTAGTATAGAGGTTATTCAACGAGTCTAACAAGTCGACTTAGAGCATGAATTCATTGGGCCACGAATATATGAGGGTTAGCGAATCCTTACTCTGATAGAATGAAATTATCTCAACTTGTAACTCTAAACCTATCTCCATGGTCTAAAGATTGAACCTAAACATGCACCCATGTAATCTAACTAGATGAATCATGTTATTGGTACTAGAGTCGGGGTACGACAACACAGACATAACAACGTTAAAGTGTGATTGAATTCAAAGGTGAGGTTTATTTTTGTTTAAGCTTACATTAATTTAAGTCGATATGAATTATCATACCTTTCATTTGTTCTCATGATTTTCTCTCTGCAATATTTTTTTAATTTACTGTCAACTGTTATTTACCTTTTGAGATTTTGGTGTGATCTTTATGAATTTATGTGGAGCGATGGATACAGGCCTTGCCCTTGCCTTTATCAATTTGTTGAGTTAGCCCTTGCTACTCTTCTCTTTATTGAGTTGGCCATTGCCACTCTTCTCTTTATTGAGTTGGCCATTGCTACTCTCTTCTTTGTTGAGTTGGCCATTACCGCTCTCTTCTTTGTTGAGTTAGCCATTGCTACTATCCTCTTTATTTTATCAGCCTTGTGCTATCTATCTTTATAACTTGGGCATGTGTCTTGATATTCCAAAGCTCCCATAATTCAATTTACATTCTCTTGATGCAAGTGATGTGTTGAAGGTATCACAACTAGAGATTCAATTATTATATCATGGACGTAATACGCTCTGGTTAGAGACCCTCTTGGTCGACGCGTAATTCCATGGGTTTTTGGGTAGTGGTGCATAAATCGATGTAAGTAATTCGCAATGTGTGTTACATCACTTCCGGGATTGGATGTTGCAAATAGTTACTCCGTGATCAACAAATCGTGTCACGTAATTTATCCGACTTTGTGTTGTGCCACCTTGAGGTGTTCACATAAATCCATGGTAGCGTTGGACATGCTTGCGAATCTCCGTCGTGTGATAATGCGGGGTTAGTCGAGGTTTTCTTTGAATGATAATCCACATTATGATGATTACTACGTATGATGAGCCGCACACACTTTGCTAGGCATGCATCTCATGTAGGTTGCTTGCACAGACTGATACCCCTTGTAGCAGTGGAGTATGAGACGTATCAAAACCCTTACATTACTTTTATGAATCTCTTGGATTAATGTTAATCTTAAAAGATAACTATCACTATGAGTAGGGCGTTGATCCTCTCCAACTGTACAGATGATGTAGGTGATGTACATATTGAAGACCTAGAGGACCATCTCCATAATGAAGATTATGCTGAAAGAATAAGAAGATAGTTTTATAATTTAGTTTTATACTTCCGCTGCAAACTCGACAAATGTAAATTCATTTAATTATTTACTGAATTCTTTTACTCTGATGAAATAATCAATACAGTCAATTTTATTATCGTGAATGTTACCTTCATGAATGTACTTGAATGTGATCTAAATGAAAAAAAAATAAGGTACAATTTTTAAAGTATTTAATTTATACATTATTAACACCCGATTTTCTCGGGAATGATTTCAGACTCTAGTCGTGAAAATTTAGGATGTTACATATCAGGTTTGATAGGTTCTGTCTTTTTAAGTTTCATGGCCTCGACTTTCCTTATGAGATTGGCCACCCTTGCACTCATATCATCTTCCTCTTTTAAAACATAAATTCCTTTCCTTTCCTTTGATTGAGTAAGCTTAGAAGTGGTGGGCCTTGGGGAGGTGTCCCATGATTGCACGTTTTCTACCAATTGATCAAGGTAATCTCACGCATCATCGGCCTCCTTGTTTATGAATTCACCATTACACATCATCTCTACAAACTGATGCATCGGTGAAGTTAATCCATAATAGAAAAAGCTTATTTATTACCATATTTCATAGCCATGGTGTGGACAAGAATTCGTGAGATCCTTGAACCTTTCCCAGCATTGGAAGGTCTCTTCCTCTTTCTGGACGAAGTTCATGATTGCCTTCCTGAAAGTGTTAGTTTTATGAAACATGAAAAACTTTTTAAGAAATTCCTGGGTCGTCTTAGCCCATGTGCCGATGGATCTTGGCTTTAAGGAGTGCATCCATGTCTTAGCCTTCTCCTTTAGTGAGAAGGGAAATAATTTGAGTCGCATTGTTTCTTAAGACACGTTTGAGAAGTATAATGTGGCGATTATCTCATCAAACTCTTTGATGTGCAAGTATGGACTTTTAGATTCTAGTCCATGAAACTTAGGAAGGAGTTGTATCATAACATCCACATTTCTTGCATTAAATGAGAATATCATGCAGAAAGGTGTACTCACTCCTGCCGGTTGTAAATAATCTCGTAGAGTACGAGGCGAGGGTGCATGATGCACCTCATTCTCATCTTCAACTTCCTCAATTGGATGTTGATGTTGATTTGCAGCCATAACTTCAATTAATTCAGAGGATCTTAAGCGGTGTCTAATCCATTGATGGATAGATAACCCTTTAACTAATCCTCCTTCACTCAAGAGACGGAGAGTGTTATCACGAACCCACTTGGGCATGAAACACTCACAACCCTCAAATTCTAAAAAACTAAAACTTAAGAAAAAGAAAACTAAAAACTACAACAATTAAGAAATCTAAAAATAAGAGAGAGTTGGAGAGAAGTTACCGGATTGAAGTTTCTATTGTAGGATCATACAAAACAGAAAACAAAGTTAGTTTCTAAAACAAATTCAGAAAATCCTAACCTAAAACTTAACTCTAATCCTAAACTAATTCTAATACTATTTAATTTCAGAAAAACGTAGCCAAAGTTCCCGGCAACGGCGCAAAAAACTTGTTCATAACCCCAAGTGCGAGGTCGTGATGTAGGAATAACTCGGTGAGACTGAGGTCGAATCCACAGGGATTAAACTTATACGTATTTTGAAAGTAAGTAGAACTAGAACTAGAATTGGAATTAAAACTAAATCTAGAAGAGTTGAGAATAGTTGTGAATGGATTATCGATTAAAAGAGGAACTAGAGCATCAAAGATCCACTTGTAGATATTAAGATGCTACCTTACTTTATTCAATAAACACAACTAGAATCGGAGTCCCATCTTATCTAGTTGAAAAATAAAACAATTGAAGCACAATATGAACTTCTCATTGAAATAGTTCATACATGAAGGAGTATTGTGATGATTGGAAGAGAATTCAACCATCCACCATTCCCAGGAGACGATTGTGAATCACAAATTTTACCAATCTCACAATCTCAAAATAGAAAAGATATTCAAAGCCATCACAACATCTATTGTAATTTGAGTAACAATAAACCATAGAAAACTGAAAATATTCCTTAAATCAAATTAGAAATCAATGAAGTTCAACATAAACAAGAATCAAATCAAGATAAACATCCCAACACGTTACAAGATTCACCTCTTAGCCCTAACTAAGAGGTTTAGTTAACCATAGACATGATTAGGACTAAAACCCTTAAACAAAACATGAAAAATAAATTAAGAAAGAAGAAAAATTGTTAGGAGGCTACTCCACCTTTTAGCTCTGATCCTTGAAACCTAATTCATATTTAGAACTCCTCAAAGAACCCATATTTATAGCCTTCATCTGGCCATCTTTGGAAACCGCCTTAAATTTACACACTCATCGTAATGCTTTCGTTATCATTGAATGTAAATCGAATCCGGAGGTCGCGCCTTTTCGCACTACATAACGCCTTTCGCACCGCGTAACTCTTTATGTCATCGAACTTTCCTTCGATGTCATAAAATAGTCCTTCGATGTTATTGAAGGGTGTTCGAGTAATCAAAAAAGTGTCTAGAATGTTCCAGCGAGTTGCTCCAGAAAACTCCAGAAACCTCGATGTCATCGAACGGGTCTTCAAGCAATCGAACAGGGCTTTCATGTCATTGAGAAATGCATCTAATTTGTCCAAAAACCAAACTCAATTTTCATGTAATTCTCGATGTCATCAACCCGTGTTCGATGTCATCAAACACTTGCTTCAATGTCATAAACAGTGAAATTCAGATTCTTTGAATTTTTTCACTTTGCACTTTCGACTTTCTTCGTTCTCCACTTGGTTTCCTTGAATCTTGGGTCTTGAAATCTTCAATCTTGATCTCCTAAGATCCATCCCTTGCTTTGATGATTCTTGAGCATCAAATCCATGCTTTAACATTCTTTTCAACCAAGCTCTCAAATTCACCTCGCAATATAAACATGTATAAAGTATACCCATTAAGAATTATCATATTCATAAAACCAAGATATAAATAGGGGAAATATGCAATATTTAACACTCAACACAACGTCTAATTGTATTCTCTTTGCTGCTTGTTGCCTTTGCCAACGTTATTTCTGAGTATGAGTTATCTCTTCTGGTACTGTTAGAAATTTCATATGACTAAGCTTTTTCCAAATTCTTTCTTGGGCAGTTCGAAGTTTAACCATCCTTTCCCTTAGGACGAGCCTAGGATGATCATTGGCATGTTTGACCTTTTGTGGGTAAAAAGAATTTCCATCTCATAGTTTTGATCGACCAATTATCTTTCCTGATATTTTGGGCGATAAAATCTCTCGTTTGATCTAGTCAGCCTCGTACATTTTTCACAAAGGTGATGATAATTTGAAATTATTGACTCCAGATTTACTTTGGTCTGATAGACCATAAGATTAGGCCTCATACTCCTATTGCATCCTTTCGCTCCTCAACTTGACCCATCTGAGTCTCGAGATCAATCTTTTGTCGTGGTTGAACCAGTCTTTTGGGATTAATGGTGACCATATTGATCTTCATATTGGACGGAAACAGATCAATATCAATCAACATTGCTTCTTTTTCTTTTTAAGGGATCTTCAGTAATCCTTTTTCGATATTTTCTTGTATAACATTCCTGAAAATAATATAATTGTTAGTGGAATGTAATCGAGTTCCATGCCATATATAGTAATTAATCTTATGGTTAATAGGAATTTTGATAAATTTATCAACTAAACCTGATATCAGAGATTTCATCAGTGCGAGCGATATTAAAGGTGTACGTTCTTTAAAATTTCTTATTAGAAAATACCATTGCCTTTATTTTAACTAAGGCTAAGCATACGAATCGTTATATAACCACTACTTCAACCACCGTAAAATCATAACTGGGGTCATAATGATATGTCTCTACTGATGAATTCTTTTATCGCATTGACCCCTGAAGCGAGGCCTCATACCGAGACACATTTCTAGTCAAATCATAAAGATCTGTGAATTCTATCCCGATAAACTTCTTTTGAATCTTGAGTTGTAGCTCGTCTTGAGCTAATTGGATCAATTATGCTTGTGACTACCTTGTATCACCTTTTTACTCTCTTAAAATGAGCAATTTAATTTTGACCGATTCTCTTGACAATTCTTAAACTATTTCGATTGCATTTCTCATTTTACTTGTTAAACTTTCGGATAATTCGACTACATCACGTCATCGACCATTCGCTGACATATAAAACTAGATTTACTCTAGCTATGATTCTTCAAAAAGTGCTCCAATTATTTTGAAGATCTTTTCATCCACCTCTTATTTCTCGTGCAATGCCACATGTCGCTCTTATATTGGCATTTTTTAGAATGGACAGAAATAGGGTACAACAGATCCCACATTTATACATGGTTCACATTTAATCTCAATCCTATTAAGTACGGACCATGTTAAGTAATCTAGACCACTGGTATTTTGGTTGGGCACGCTAATGGATTTTCGAGACCTAAAGTATTTTGATGATAGAGCAATATTAATCAAGTCTTGACTTATTGAGCCATTTCGTGTCTTGATTGAGTTTTTAAGTTGCCTTGACTCAGTGGACCACCAAGTTGGGTATGAGTTTTCACCTTTTGAACTATGGCTATATCCATTGCCACCATAATTTTGGATGACCTCGATGCGAATCATCACAATTGACTTGAACTTGGCCGAACTTGATCCACTTTGAAACCACAAGTCACCTAGATAGCTCACCCCATTTGATGTAGAGTGGGTCGCGAATAGTTACATGGCCAAGATGGATTAGAAAAGGCCCGGTCGACGACAGAAGTGATCCAGACCATTGGGCCCGGAATGAGTTATCTGATGTAAAATATATGATTTTGGGGTAGAACGAGCTACTTTAGCCAACCAACCCAGCTACGCAGGGTTGGGACATCCAGAATTGCGAAAAACCCCTGGATTGACGGTCGTTTCCCTGTTTTAATTTCAATTTTACTATAAATCGTAAGTTTTAGTTTGATTATAACTCTTCATCCGTTGGGCTTTAGGAGTTGTGCCCAACGTGAAAAGAGCTTAGAATAATTAGGAGAACGGTTTGGTGAAGCCAAATAGGACACTTACTATTTTTGGCCGAAAACCTTGCGCACTAGTAGACATCACGACCGTCTATAAATAGTAAGTTTACTATTTATAGTAAGTCGCGAATTCTAGGAGTTGTAGTTGTAGTTTGATTCTGATTTCTTTCCCATTGCTCGGTACCCCTATTTAAAGGGTTGTGAACTTATTTTTATGATTTAATTAATCAGTTTTGAATTTATTAGAAATTATTTCTATTTTCTGCTTTCTTTCCTCGTGGATTCGAGAAGTCTCTGTGAGGAGTCCAGAGAAGCTCCGTGGATTCGGAGTATTTATCCTCATCACGTTCATCCCTACGTCAATTGGTATCAAATCGAGGTTTCCCCTCGGGCTGATGGCAAACAATGAAGGTATGAATCAAAATCCTGTGGACGGTGACCCAGGGATTCGTTATCTTTCGGAATGAATGGAAGCTTTTCACCGGGAGAGTCAGTTGACCATGCAAGGGCTGCAGGTAACTCTCGACCATCTTGCGGATGCGTTACTTCCGCCTCGAGCCCTAGGCGGTGCTCCACCACTTATGGTTGTTCCACCACCCGTGGTTGCTGTACGACACAACCCCGATTTTCGTAGAGCACTACCAGTGGCAAACCATAGGGATACGACAGATGATTCAAGTTCTAGCGACGAGGACCTTAATGAGGGTTTTGCTCGACGACCAATCCATGGAGGCGATCACCAAGATCGTGCTGAAAGAGACTATCGAGGTAAGGCTGAACTTTCTAGTTTTAATGGTTTATTACGTATATAAGATTTTCTCGATTGGTTAGTCGAAGTAGAGAGATATTTTGATTATATGGACGTGCTAGATCATAAAAGGGTGAAATTGATAGCGTTTAAATTAAAATCTGGTGCTTTTGCATGGTGGGAACAATTACAACTCTCACGAGCCTGTCAGAACAAGGCAACCATCTCATCATGGCCACGGATGAGACACCTTCTTCGATCACGATTTCTCCCCAGTGATTTTGAGCAGATATTATTCCAACAATATCAAAATTGTCGACAAGAAAATCGAACCGTCACAGATTACACTGAAGAATTCCAACAGTTGGCTGCACGAAACGATCTGTCAGAATCTGAGTCACAGAAGGTGGCACGATTTATAGGTGGGTTGCGACCGACAATACAGGACCAAGTTCAGATGTACCCGGTCGTGACCGTGGATGAAGCAGTTCAATTGGTGGGTAGAGCACAAACACAACTTACAAGAGCTCTTGCTCGTCCATATCTTTCAACTCGGCCCCCCATGATGGGTCCCACGCAGGATCCAGTGCTGGCACGTCCTTAACCTCTTACAACTACAAACTGTGATACGGGGAGCAGTTCATCCAGACCTCAACGTGCAGCGCCCACAACAGTGGGCCCGAGTAGGATTCCAAATCCTTACGCTCGGCCAAGGTCGAACAATTGTTACCGATGTGGCCAGTCAGGCCACTTGTCAAACACTTGCCCTCAACGTCCCGCAGCACACTTGACTATAAACGAAGGGGGCACTGAAGATGAGGCCGTAGAAGAAGACCATGACTTTGATGAACATGAACAAACCATTGAAGAAATAGCAGGTGGAGATGAAGTAACGGACGAGGATTGTGGTGAATTTCTAGTTGTGGGGCGATTACTATGTGCCCCACGAAAGGAATTACATCCACAGCGACACAATATATTTCGTACTCGGTGCACTGTCAACGGAAATATCTGTGATGTGATCATAGATAGCGGTAGTAGCAACAACATCATCTCGAGAGTGATGGTGAACAAGTTGCGACTACCAACGACGAAACATCCTTCCCCGTACTCAATTAGCTGGATAAAAAAGGTGAATGAGACTAAGGTAACTGAACAATGCACTATCTCATTTTCAATTGGCAAAAATTATAAGGATCAAATACTTTGTGACGTGGTCGACATGGAAGCTTGTCATATGCTACTCGGTCGACCCTGGCAGTCGGACCGTGATGCGACCCATCGGGGATGAGATAATGTCTACATATTCGTCAAGGATGGTCAAAAAATAATCCTTGCTCTTATGGCACCAGAGAACCACCCTGAAGCTTCTAAAGTAAAGGGGAGTTCCTTCTTGACCATTCGAGATTTCATGGAGGAATCTAAGGAAACTGGCGAGGTATACGCCGTAGTGGTGAAAGGCGAGGAAGAGGAACCCTCAAACATCCCTCCAAGCTTAAGGTTGTTGCTAAACAAATTCAGAGAAGTCTGGCCTGAGGATTTACCTGATGAATTGCCCCCCATGAGGGACATCCAAAATCACATAGACCTCGTCCCTGGAGCTAGCCTGCCCAACCGCCCTCATTATCGGATGAGTCCGAAGGAGTGTGAGATACTTCAGGGGCAAGTGGAGGAATTGATCCGTAAGGGTCTCTTGAGAGAGAGCATGAGCCCATGTGTCGTACCAGTATTATTAACGCCAAAAAAAGATGGAAGCTGGCGCATGTGTGTCGACAGCTGGGCAATCAACAAAATCACCATCAAATATCGGTTCTTAATATCATGGTTGGACGACATGCTCGATATGCTAGAAGGGGCCAAGGTGTTCTCTAAACTTGATCTAAGGAGCGGGTACCATCAGATTCGTATCCGACCCGGTGATGAGTGGAAAACGACATTCAAGACCAAGGAAGGGATGTATGAGTGGCTGGTCATGCCCTTCGGCCTATCGAACGCACCAAGTACTTTTATGCGTTTGATGAATCAAGTTCTAAAACCGTTCACTGGCTGATTTGTGGTAGCGTATTTTGATGACATATTGATATATAGCCAGGATGAGGCGGAGCATAGGAAACATCTCAGGCAGGTGTTGCAGGTCCTATAAATTAACAAGTTGTACCTCAACTTGAAGAAGTGTAGTTTTTTAACTGACAGCCTATTGTTTCTAAGATTTATTGTAACATCCACAGGCATTCGTGTGGACGATGAAAAGGTGCGAGCTATTAGGGAATGACCAATCCTAATAAACATTCATGAGGTGAGGAGTTTTCACGGGTTGACGACTTTCTATCATCGATTTGTGCGAGATTTTAGCACCATAGTCTCGCCCATAACAGATTGCATGAAAAAGGGACCGTTTCAGTGGACCGATAAAGCTGACAAGAGCTTTCATGAGATCAAGCATCGTTTATCTACAACACCGGTCTTAGTGCTTCCTAATTTTGACAAATTGTTTGAGGTTGAGTGTGACGCTTCATACATGGGAATTAGAGGAGTATTATCACAGGAAGGCAGGCCGGTAGCCTTCTACAGCGAGAAGCTCAGCGAAGCCCGAAAGAAGATGTCGACTTATGAGCTTGAGTTGTACGCAGTTGTTCAAGCGCTGCGACATTGACGACATTATCTGATTCAAAGAGAGTTTGTTCTGTACACTGACCATCAAGCATTAAAGTTTATTAATAGTCAGACTAACGTGAATCGTGTGCATGCTAGATGGGTTGCGTTTTTACAGAAATTCACGTTCGTTCTGAAGCACAAGTCAGGGAAGCAAAACAAGGTGGCTGATGCAATTAGCCGTCGTCTATTATTACTTGTTTCAATGAGCAACGAGGTGGTCGGCTTCGACTGTCTCAAGGAGCTGTATGCCGAGGATGAAGACTTCAAAGATTCTTGGATGAAGTGCCAAGAAGGTCACCCCAGCGACCTTCATATACAGGGCGATTTTCTCTTCAAAGGGAATCGATTGTGCATCCCCTAAAGTTCCCTGAGGGAGCAGATTATTCAGGAGCTACATGGAGGTGGCCTCGGTGGACATCTTGGGCAAGACAAGACGCGAGCTCTTGTGGAAGAGCGGTATTACTGGCCGCAATTAGTACGTGATGTGGGAAAAGCCGTACAACATTGTCATATTTGTCAGACCTCCAAGGGGCAATCTTAGAATACGGGCCTCTACACCCAGTTACCTGTGCTTGACGGTCCTTGGGAGGATTTATCAATGGACTTCGTACTTGGTCTGCCACGAACACAACGCGGCATGGATTCGGTGTTCGTGGTAGTAGATCGTTTCTCCAAGATGATGCACTTTATTCCATGCAAGAATACTCTCAATGCAATACATGTGGCAAATCTATTCTTCAGAGAAATTGTGCGGCTACACGGGGTTCCCAAGACTATTAGTTCTGACCGTGACACGAAGTTCATAAGCCACTTTTGTCGAATTTCCTGGACTCGATTCGATACACGACTTCAGTTCAGCAGCGCCTACCACCCACAAACTGACTGTCAAACTGAGGTTGTGAATCGCACGTTGGGAAACCTCCTTCGATGTATTTCAAGAGAAAAATCGAAGCAGTGGGATTTGGCTTTGTCTCAAGCGGAGTTTGCATTCAACAACATGGTGAACCGCTCGACAGGAAAATCCCCGTTCCAGGTTATTTACGGACGAGTACCTCGCCACACACTAGACTTGGTCCCTCTGTCCAAGCTCCCAGGCATGAGCATTGCAGCAGAACATATGACAGAAAAGATCATGAGCATTCATGCGGAGGTACAAACTAAGTTACATGCTTCGAACGAGAAGTATAAGGAGCAAGCGGACAAGCATCGACGACGAAAAGTGTTCGAGGTGGGCGACCAAGTAATGGTCCATCTGCGCAAAGAAAGATTTCCGACCGGAACGTACAACAAGTTGAAGAATAAGAAGATTGGACCGGTACCAATCATTCGAAAGATTAATGACAACGCCTATATTGTTGATCTTCCAGATGACATGGCGATCTCACGGACTTTCAATGTCGCGGACATGACCGAGTATCATGAACCAGAGCATGATGAGAACTCGAGGACGAGTTCTTTTAAAGTGGAGGAGACTGATGCAGAGCGGGTCGCGAATAGTTACATGGCCAAGATGGATCAGAAAAGGCCCGGTCGACGACAGAAGTGATCCAGACCATTGGACCTTAAATCAAGCGTATCTCGCAATCCGGAATGAGTTATCTGACGTAAAATATATGATTTTGGGGTAGAACGAGCTACTTTAGCCAAACAACCCAGCTATGCAGGGTTGCAACGTCCGGAATTGCGAAAAACCCCTGGATTGACGGTCGTTTCCCTGTTTTAATTTCAATTTTACTATAAATCGTAAGTTTTAGTTTGATTATAACTCTTCATCCGTTGGGCTTTAGGAGTTGCGCCCAACGTGAAAAGAGCTTAGAATAATTACGGTTTGGTGAAGCCAAATAGGACACTTACTATTTTTGGCCGAAAACCTTGCGCACTAGTAGACATCACGACCATCTATTATAAATAGTAAGTTTACTATTTATAGTAAGTCGCGAATTCTAGGAGTTGTAGTTGTAGTTTGATTCTGATTTCTTTCCCATTGCTTGGTACACCTATTTAAAGGGTTGTGAACTCATTTTTATGATTTAATTAATCAGTTTTGAATTTATTAGAAATTATTTCTATTTTCTGCTTTCTTTCCTCGTGGATTCGAGAAGTCTCTGTGAGGAGTTCAGAGAAGCCCCGTGGACTCGGAGTATTTATCCTCATCATGTTCATCCCTGCGTCACCATTCTGGGTGTTTCTAAACACAACTCGATATTGAATAGTTTATTTGAGCTACCGAGCCTTCCAATCATGATTACTACGCCTTTAGTCACCATCTTTACTGTAGCTTTTTGAAAATTTCACATAAAGTAATTGTCCCATCAGAAAATGATATTTGAATCCTCGTAAACAAAAAATACAAATGTCATTTCTATTGATAACTACTAGCATAACAAACAAATTGTGATAGAGCTTTTTATGTTTTTCTTTCCATGCATACATTATATTAGTACAAGAGGGTCCCACCTCTTAAATTCATCCGCCTGGTTTTTACTTGTAGTCACAGATAAGGTGGAACCCACATTATGAGCCACCACCTTATCAACTAGGTACGTGTACTATGCTGTTACAGCCTTGTAGGTACGTGGCAAACCATCGAGAATGCATGGAAAATAGAAGTTTGAGTGGTTGAAATTGTTAGGGATTTCGACCAAGGTAGCATCGTGGTAATGCCAAATGCCCCCAAAACTCAGGACCTTTAAAAACGTTTTGAGGAGGCCTCTGACAGATTTTTCAAAATCTTTTAAACAAAATTGCCCAATGAATACCTTTTGCAGCCCAACACATGATAGCGGGAGGGATTTGGATCTATGGGGGTTATTATGCTGTTTATGAGAAATCCACACCGTTCATATGTTTTGCCAAATCATTTTATGGCGTGAGCCCAAAATGAGGGAAATCTAAAGCTCAAGTGGCACACACAATAGAAAACAATGGAGATCATACGCCCACAGTTGAAATATTCATGGGGATGAAAAAGCTTTGGATCAGGCTACTGTTTTTATTCTTTTAGTTCATCCCCATGGTATGGACCTTATAGGCATTTGGGCCACTTTATGCATGGTTTGGATTGCATATAAACATCATAGTGGAGACTAGAAAGGGTTGATTGGTAAGCAACCCCTTTCCATCGTTTCTAGTCATGTGGCCCGCTTGAGTTTCATATTTGTCTAATTTTTCATCTCATCCTAACATGATCTTCCAAAACCGATGCATGAAGTGGATTTTCCACAAACATCATGGTAGGCCCAACATAGCTTCCAGTGGTAGGAACTTTCTACAAAAGGTTTTTTCTAGAAATTTGCATCAATAAGATGAGGCATGATGCGGATTGGACAACTGGGCTTAGCTAGAGAGGGATGGTCCTATGGGGCCCAATATGATATATGCATTTTATGCACATCGTCCATCCATTTTGAAAGATCATTTTAGATCATGAGCCCAAAAATGAAGAATATGAAAGGCTCAAGTGGACCACACCATAAAAAGCAGTGAAATTGAAAACCTACCATTGAAAACTAATTTTCAAGAGCTATAGAATTTTTTGATGTAACTTATTCTTTAGCGCATTACGTTTAATTAAATTTTGAATCTAATGGACGCAGTGGATTCAACACATATCCCATGGTGGGCCCCACAATCCTTAACACATGACAACCTCCACCCTTAATACATGACAACCACGACTTAAACCCTTAACACATGACAACCATGACCCAAACCCTGGCAACCTCGACCCTTAACAAATGATATATGTTCGTTATCTTTTAAGCCAATACATTATAAAATCAAAATTCTATCTCATTAATTGTCTTTCACATGACAAGCACAACCATCCATCTCCACCTCAGATCCCTTCCAACAATCACTTTTCCCCACAACAACAACCATGACCATCTATCTTTATCCACAACCAAAAGTGGCTTCCAACTCTAAGAAAATGCTATTAAAAAAACTATTTAAAATATGATGAGTCTCCAAAAAGCATGCTTGAAAAAGAAGAAGAAGACTCCCAAGAAAACAAGGAAGAAGAAGAAGGTCTGTACAATCACTAAGCTCCAAGTAAGGGCAATTTCATCATAATTTTTTGTGAAAAAGATGTCAAGGGGCCAGTTAGGGCATTTTTTTTTTTAAAGGTTCCAATTTTTAGAGCATTTGGCATATCACAATGCAACTTTGGTCAAAATCCCAAATTGTTATTTGCTAAGAAGCTCTAAGGTGTGTCCAAATCAGACATGTATGGGTTGCTGGGGGTTGTAGGATTTTTTTTATTTTTTATTTAAATTTTTTTTATTTTTTTTTTTTTTTTTATTTTTTTATTTTTTTTTTTTACAGCCCTAAGGTTAAAAAAATGAAAGAGAAATGTAACGACCTTGAATTTCGGTGCACTTATAATCACGCTTAGTAGTTAAAATTTTAATTTTTAAATTAAGAACAAAAAAAAATTCGATAACTGAGTTGGTAAAGACACTTTTGGTTAAGAGAGAGGTTGAGAGATTGACTCTTACCACTGTGACTCTCGGTTATGGGTGAGGTTGGAGGATTGAGTCCTAGGACAATAATAATAACATTTTTCCAAATGCCTCATAAATTACAAATTTTGGATAAGGGAGAATTCTCTCTTTAAAAGGGATATGGGAGAGAGGTTTCCTGCACAAAACCAAAAGAGAGAAAGAAAACCCTAGTTAGAGAGAGAGAGAGAGAGAGGATATTTTAGGAGGGTTTGATCTAGTAAGTACCAGCCCTTGAATTTAATTTATTTTTTGCTATTAATGTTTATTTTTGCCAGATTTGTGTAATGGATGGTGTGGATCGACCACTCGATCATTGCATAGATTCATAGATAGATCTTAAGAAAGATAATTTAGAATTTTCATATCTAGGCAATGGTAAATCTGCAATGGGTTAAAATTAATGCTTGTATCTGACTATGTTAGGATGGATTTAAAAGGATCATTTGATCCTAAGGGGCAAAAGATACCAATGCCTTAAATTTCAAATCAATCTGATCAGTGGATGGGCCATTTGTATTAGATCAACTATATATGTGAAATGTAAAATTGTGTGTGGTCCATCAGTAGAGTTAGATTTAATTAGATTCGTTTATATAGGAAAATTGATCAGATCGTATGATGGCCACACCAATCACATATGACCGTAGGAATCATTGTATCTTATATTATAAGATGGTGATTGAACGGATTAGATCTGATCTCCACCATTTATGCTTAGTTTGGATAGATTTAACTTTTTATTTAGGAGTATGGATGGATTTGATTGATTGATGACCATAAGGATGAAAGGTTAGGATCGTAACTATTAAGCTTTGAGATTAAATTTTGAAAGCATGAATGGACCGAATCTAAGTGATCTATTGACCCATTCCCAAATGGGGTACTTTGTGGTGTCAATGGATGGTTCAGATCTGCCCCATATGATCATTGGATCATTTCAAATAAGAGAAATAAGGAAAATAAGAAAAATTAAAAACTTACAAATTTTGGAAGGTCTGGAAAATTCCAACAGCGCTGGCTTAATCAGTCGAGTGATCATTTCGACCGGTCGAAACCAGCCCAGTTAGTCCAGCAACTTAATTCTGAAATTCGAAAAGTGTTCAACTGGTCGATGAGGCATTTCGACCGGTCAGCGAGGTATTTCGAATGATCAAAGGAGTAGTTTTGACCGATCGAAATGGACAAAAATTGTCCAGTGAAATTTATAAATAAATTGGATTTAATTGGACCGATCGAAGTAGGTTTCAGTTGAACATCAACCGGTCGAAGGTAGTGTCAACTGATCGGTTCGACCGATTGGTAATAGATTGGAATTTTCAGTTTTTCTGAACTTTGATATTTTAATTTTGTGAGTTAAATTATCGACAACCCTTTATCATCTAAAGATAATGGGATGAACATAACGCTTTGATTGATCAAGTGAACCTCACATGATAAGATGATTAATTATAAGTATTATGGATGTGATCTAAGAGAGTTCAAAATCTAATGGTTTTATTATCCACGTGGGCTATTCAGAGTTAAGAAATTGATTAATCAGAAGTGAACTGATCAAATAAGTTTAGGTATATGCAATTAATGAGCTAATTGAGCTATGTAATTAGGTAATCCCCAACCAATTGATCTCGAGGTAACATATCAGAATCCACATCACCAAATTTCAAGTGAGTGATCCCAACATGTTTCTTGTTTGTTGTAATTAGAATAGTCATCTCATTGTTTTGATGACTGTGACTCTTTGTATTGAATGTTTGTTGAAATTATTGAGAATCGAAATGCCATATTTTATTTTTTTTATATGTGAACGATAATTTTTTTTCCAAAAACCATCTTGATTGATTTCATTCATATAAGCTATACAACCTCCTAAACGACGCAATAAGGATCCCCTAGGGGCATACCATTGGGAGAGGGAGCGATACCTCAAAAAACAAAAACCTACGAGGACTAAACTAGTAACGCCTCTTGTATTTCCTTATGGAGCCCATCCCCGTTTTGTCTAGGAACATATTCCCTCGCACCAGTTGTGGGAGGTCTGAATATACGTCTTATCAGGGAAGAGATTTGGAGCTCACTCCCCATTCGTGTCATCCCGTCCGCTGGCGCGTTCCCTTCTCTTAGAACGTGTCGGAAAATAAACTGCCTCTATCCTTCAACTTTGTGATTCTAGCTGCCTAGTATTTCCATTGCCAGGCTACCTGGGATTTACTGGTTAGGAGGTCCACCACGACCTTCGAATATGATTTTACCTCTACTTTTTCCAGCCCCAGATCCACACAATGGGATAACTCATCCTAGATTGGTCGAAGCTCTGCCCTATTGTTTGAACCCAACCGAGAACGCCAAAATAAAATTTCCTTTCTCCCCTCTTGAAAAGGCCAACCTATATGTCCTATTGGGGGGGGGGGGGGGGGGGGGGGGTGGGGAGAATAGGATTATGCCAAATTTAAAAATTAACAGTGAAAATTAAATAAATTAAATACAGATAACAATAAACAATCCCACAATGCTGAATTTAAAGACAACCTCAAATGAACGAGTATTGAGAGGTTGATACAAATGTTGTTCTAAGGACAACCTTACACCATAAAAACCAAGGGTTTATGGCAGGACAACCTTATTAGAACGGTTTGTGTATCAAAAACTCAAACTGTTATAGAAGAATAAAGAAATAAATAGCAAGAAGGGAAATCTAAGTTATTACAACATTCCCACACATCCACATAAGGATTACAACATTCTCCACAAATGCAAAAAGGGAAATTACAATCATCCACACAAATAAATAAACAATCAAACCACAAGACACAAAGAATTATAGTGGTTCGCTTGTGTGTACACCAACTATTAAACAAGAGCCACACAACTACTCCACTCCTAATATCCTCACACAGTGGATATTAGCGTTCACTATGGAAATAGGTTTTTCTAAGTTCACCTAAAACCCTCACAATTGTGTCTTTCAAGTGGGCTTACACAATTCAAAAACCCCACACTCTGAGTTTTCTGGATCACCTCAGATAAACCAAAATAGAGAGATTTCTTTGGCTCAATCTCATTGAAAACCAAAACAAAGGAATTTACAAAAACTATAAAATACCTGGATATTCTCTTTTTGATGCAGCCCGGAAGAACCAAATCGGAGTAGAAGTTCAATATCCAAATTCGCTTATGATATGGTTCTAGGTTCTAAATTGATTTTAAATTAAATCAAGTTGGGCTAGCACTATTTTATTTTGATTTCAAGAAAAGGGCAATCTCAATCCCTTCTTCAAATATGATTGGAATAAAGAATATAAAATCAAATATAATAAAGCTAAATTAAGAGAATATTAAATGAGTATAATATAGCTTAAAAAGAACACTAACTTATCTCTCAGAGTGACGAATTAAATTAGCTTGAATTGAATAAAAAAAAACTTTGAAATTCGTGCTCTCTTTATAGGTGAAGAAAACGCGTTCACGACTGGTTTTAAGGACACTACGAATGGTCATAGGACCAATTTTTTTTCTTTTTTAAATTTTGAGCACGATCGGATAAAGCCGTTCCACGACTGGTTGTAGGACCTCCACGACTGGTCGTGACCTGTCCACAACTAGTCGTGACCTGTCCATGACTGGTCATGTAGAACCAGATTTATTTGCTAGACTTTGAGTCATGACTGCAGGACTGGTTGAGAACGAGTCGAGCACTGTTCATACGACTGGTCGAGCAGTCTCCAGGACTGGTCATGGCTTAACAAAAAATTCTAAAATTTTGCAACAAACTTACGACTGGTCGTGAAATTTCTTGGACTGGTTGAGCCAGTGCTAGGACTAGTCGAACAAAGTCCAGGACTAGTCGAGAAACAATCTATTCACTTATAAAATGATCTAATTGAATTATGTATTCAAAATGACCTACCCTAAGGTCAATCTAAGGTCATTCGTACCTTGTTAGTGATGTATGAGAACATTGAGTCTTCTTTTTCTTGAGTTGATAGTCGTTCTTTGAAGTTCGCGAAGCTTGAGATTTTATCATATGATGAAGCTTGAAATTGACGACCGTTGAAGCTTGAACTTGAGTATCAAAATCTAGAGACGTTGTCTTAACTTGTACGAAGCTTAGAAAATCTTGAACTCTTGAGACTTGAAAGCTTGAATTCACAATTGATGTTGTACATGAACATGAACAAGTAATCTTGCATTTGACGATTTTGAAGTAAAGACCATGTTCTTGTACATGAGATGCATTGTCTTGAATATATCAATGCGCTACACAAGACATAGATCCAAGAGGTTTTGGCACTACAAAATTTGACAATTATAGGGGCTAAAAACCATAGCACTTACACCTCTGCAGACTCTTCCTCATCCTGACAGCCCTAGATTGCTTCTCGTCGACCCATCTGTGTTAAGCTTAACCCATCCTTTTGGAGACTTTGCCCACCTCACTATTTCTGACTGAGCAGTGTTAGGGATCCGGGTCAAAAACCCCAATCTTGACCGATTTTGGGCGATGTCCATGGGCCGAGGCCTGGCCATCTGGATGTCAATGCTTAACACGTTGCACCACCACTTGACTCGGGCTATTGTAGCTACCTCCGAGAAGGTATTCTGGTCTAATCTAGACTCGTTTCTCAATTGCCATATCTCCCATAGAACTAAATAGGGGACGAGCTTCCTCAACGGCATGAGACTGCCGCAGGTGTGGGCCGCTCGACCCCATTGTATCATCCTCCCTTCTACCGTTTGATCGAGTATGAGAGGGATGTCGAAAATTGCACCAAAGTATGACCAGCTTTTCACTACCAGGTTACTGTAGATTCTACAGCTGGCCGGATGTCCTGCCCCGCCACACAACACTTGCACTTTGAGGCCATCGAAATCCCTTTTGTTTGAGTTCTCTCATCCACCGAGGTTGCTCCCTGTAGCAGTATCCACACGAATATGGAGATCTTGGGAGGCATCTTAGCATGCCACACCCTATCAGCCCACCCTCTACGCTGACTGCTCTCTCTAGTAAGAGCCCACGCTGACTTAACTGTGAACTTGCCCGAGGGGTCAAGGGGCCAGAAGTGGGCATCTCTTTCCTCTGAAGTTGTGAATCCTCCTTGAAAGATGAAATCCACCACCTCCTAGGGCAGATAGGAGAAGACAACGGACAGAGGAAGAAGGCCTACCTTGCCTAGAAACTGCCAAACAGTCATGGTCCGAAGCTCTTTTAGAATAGGCTTTTCAATCCTCTGCTGCGGTGTGCCCAGCCCTGACTAGTTTTCGCTCCACAAATTGAAATCCCCTCATCCTACTTGCCACTGGGCCTGCTCCCCCACTAGCGAAAACAAAGACCTGATGCATTTCCAGAGAAAGGATGGCGAGATTGAGGCTGTTATGTATATATGTGACAATTGCTAATACTATACATAAGTCATTCTCATACATCAATTACAATGCATCGTATAACTGCAGTGAATACCTAAGGACACTCTCTGGATGACCTGTGGGTACTCATAGTATCGGGTGACTTAGGGGACCATCCTTGGATGTCCACAATATGTGAAAGCCTAATAAGATGGTGGAAGCCTACCACAGAATGGGAGATACAGGTTGATAGAATCCAACTCAAGTTAGTGGATTGATCAACCCACTTGATGCATTCACGCATCCATGCATCTGAAGACATTCATGCATTCCTATTTTATTTATGAAGTCTATGAACCATGATGGGTTCACACTCACTGGGCCTAGACAACTGACGTTATATTGATGGAAAAACATTACAAATTTAGTGGACAATGAAATGGTCGCTCAAGTTTCAGGGCAAGAAGGTGAACCAGTGAGGTATTCACAAGCATAATGGCCCTATTTTGATGAAGATGATCTGAATATGTTAAATCATTAGCATATCTAATTGAATTTATGTTATTTCTTTAATTATGTCTTTGAACAAATTTTAAGTTGAGTATCTAAAAGTTATGAATATTAAAAGTATTTGTTATTAAATGGTTTAATAAAGCTCCAAATAGGTGGGTTGTGAGATTTTGTGAATGTTATCAATATGTATAGATTGAATTCCAATAAATGATCTTGATAGTGAACATATGTATATGTGATTAAAATAATTAGATGTGAGATGTTTTGCTAAGGTCTGAGATTGGAAATTTAATGTACATTTTAACTTGGCCTTTGAAAAACGATAGAATGGATTATTTTAGTACACTTGGTACAGGAGTCATGTGCCGTAACTCGGATGTGAAGGTGCACGCTATGTACCGTTTTCACTTCTATTGGATATGGAGCCCACGATAAAAAGTAAAGCAAAAATTTCTTAGATCTTTTTAGTGTAGTATTCATATTTGACAAGCACTTGTGACACTTTTTCATTAAGATTTTTGTTGGCACACAGCATGCATCCAACCTATTACGACTGCGCTAGCTTACCTCATGATGGTCTTTAGAGAGCACTGATTTCCTTGGAGCAGCACGTGGGGGACTTTGCGGAGAAGGACAAGCGCTAGACTGTGTGTTAGATATACACCTTTAGAAAATTGTGGCGAGGCATGCATGTGTCACTGACATATAGGCATATCTTGACCATCCTCATCATGGGTCTTACTGTGGATAGATCATAGATCTAAACACATATTAATAAATCAATCTTAATTAATCATCCATTTATTGCTGTTAAATGGAAGGTTATGAGTGTTAGAACTCAATTGACTCAACCTACTAATAATTGCTTCTATTAAGAAAAACAATAAAAACTTTCTTGACCAATTTAATTCAGCAACTGTGTGCTGAACAAGGTTGGTTTATGGAATATTCAAGAGGATTGATTTTTTTTATTTTTTTGTTCTTGTGAGTTCTCCATCGTAATGGGTAGACAGATATTTTAATAATTTGCCTTGGATCTACGGGCTTCCTTTCGTTGTCATTTGGTTTTTTTTTTTTTCGCTTCTTTTCTTTTTTAATCGGTTTGGTTCCGTGCTGTATAGGCAATAGCTCTTGTTTGGACGTATGCATGCATTTGTCTTTGGTGAGGGGTAAGGTCGATGTCCCACTTCAGCTGATGTAATTGGCAGAGATTTTCTCCATTGCATGTGCAAATGTGGCACATGCGGCAAGTAGGAGGCTCTATTTACCACTGGTCTGGATCCGACCCAATAGAACCCGAAGTCTGGTCCATTCTGTTATGGGTACACCTGCACCAACCCAAACCCCACCCGTTGACAGCCCTAAAACCAGGTTCAAGCTAGGCTGGTCTGCTCATAAGAATAGGGCTGTCAATGGGGAATTGGACCTACAGGAACCCATTGGAACCGACCGGATCTTAATTACGAGGTGATCAGGTCCCATTTTTTGGACCTGTTAATGGTCGGTTTCAGGTCTCGCCATCCATGCAGGTCTGGGTTGGGTCCACCAACCTGGACCCGGTTTAAATCGGGCCAGGTTAGGTTATGTCAGGTCTGTGTTGGGTCCTGTTAGTTTTCAAAACGCTATTATATATATTAGATAAATACTAATTATTCTAGCGATGGAGCGTAAGTCTTTCAAGCCCTATGCATTTACACATTACGCATGTGTCACTGTAGCACAGGTTTGGACGATTGTCCATATCTAGTCCATCCATTGGGTGGGCCAGACTATTTGAATGCTTTTACAAGTCCCAAACCAAGCTCAAGGCCTAGATCCAAAGACCTGATAGGTACCAGGCGGGTACACGAACCCGAGTGGATTGGGGTCTGGGTCCTAAAGTGTTGTGTTTTTTTTTTAGAATAAAAATAAATTTCAAAAATAAAAGTTACTTTTAGAAAGTAAATAAATATATTGATTATTTAAACTTTTCATAAATAGTGTGTATAGCCTGTTGGTAAGAGAAGGAGTTTTTGCTTATGCAACTAGGGTTCAAATCTCCTCAAGTGCTCCACTCATGAGTAAATATTTCGTAGTAGCCTCATTAGACCGTACATCTCTCTTGGTATATCCAGATAATAGGTAGGAGCATAAACTGAAACATTCTGGAGCTACAAAAATAGTTATTAAATCATTAGCACCACATAAAAACATTCATCCTAGAATAGCTGTTAATACGAATAACAGAAACTCTGTTATAGCCATTTCTGTACATTCAATGTACTCTACGGATAGAGGAATACATAGAGTTAAACATAGTAAAATAAGAAATTAAAAGATTTCGTTGAAATTGTTCATTTGGAAAATTTTCAAAAAGCTAATCATAGGTTCTTCTCTCCATCGGAATAATAGGGCCATTATGCTCATTTCTAAACTTGTTGAAGAGATGAAATATAACCAAGGTATATCATTTTGATCAAAAGTTGAATCGATCATCAGAAGAAGAATTAGGCAAAAAATTAGGATACATTCTGGGAAAATGAAACTTTCATGGAAGAGAAGCAAATGAAACGCGGACTTTCATAAAAATTCTCGTAGAATCGAGAATGAAGTTTTCATTCTGTACATGCCAGATCATGAATTAGTAACTGCATCCAATCTCTGAAAAAGTCCCAATTGTTTCGAACTTTCGATTTTTGGAAGGGGATTTGACAGTACGAAGCATCGTCCGCGCACGAGTGCGCGGCGTGGGCTATAGGGCTGCTTGGGCGCTTTTTGGCGCTTTATTAGGCACACTTAACACTTCGTCGGGTTCTACCCTGATGTTTTATTACATTTTTTTATGATTGAGAGTAATTGTGACATGATTGTACATGTGGCACCTATGCCATGTGTCGCTTATGTGGATACGATTTTTCCTGTTGGATAATTGCTACTGTTTGAATGGGTACAGAAATAATTGCCATAGGACAAAGTGTCATGTCCTTTCATGGAATGGAAATTATTTGCTGTGAATGGGTATGGATTTCTTGAAGAGGTTCTTTAGCACCTCTTCAGGAAGAAATCCTTAACCTTTCAATTGATATAAATCGTGGATAATATAATCCAAAAGGAGATACTCTTCTGTGCAATTACTCTTGATCTGATCTCTTGCTGAGGTTTTTTTTTTTTTTTTTTTTTTTTTTTTTTTTTTTTTTTTTTTTAACCTCTTAAGGCATATCGGTGTCAAAACTAGAGATCTGTTCAACACTTAAATGTGCAAATTTTTGTTGCGCAGCACGCCAACAATGCAGTAAGCCGATATCCAATCTCAAGTCTCACCCATAAACGATAAACAAGAAGAAATATAAACTAGAAATAGATCAAAGCAATCAAAACAAACCACAAGACAAGATATACGTGAAAAAACCCCAAACTAGGGTAAAAAACCGAGGATGCAAACTTCCACTATAAAGAATAACGAAGATTACAAGGCAATATACTAACCTCTCCCTTGAAAATACAGAGAAAACGCTTTGCCCACACCTTAGAATAACTCTCCAATATTTACCTTAACCCTAGAAAAGCCCTAGGGACTCCTATTTATAGTTTAGGGAACTTTCCTTTCGCACCCTTGTAAAATGCGACACCAAAAATTCGCAGTTCGTATCAAATTCGGAAGCCAATCTGCGTAACCTCGACTGGTTGAGCGGATTGCACGACCGATCGAGAGGACCCCTCGACCGGTCGAGAATGATCCACGATCGGTTGAGCACCTCGGAACCCAAAAACCTATGCTCGTTGGACTTTGAGTCGAGCCAGTCCATGACTGGTCACGACCGGTCAAGCAGGGGCCACGACCGGTCATGTGCGGCCCCAGATGTGGCTCCACTTCTCAACAATCTCCCACTTGGAGACACATCGCCATAAACCTTTATCTTCTTCATCCAGAGTGCACCACCTCCCTGTCTTCAAGGCTAAAGACCAATCAAAGCTGAACAGAGCTTCATCTTCTCCCGTATGACCGCCTTGGTCAGCATATACGCAGGATTCTTACTTGTATGAATCTTCTCCAAAGCAATCGATCAATCTTCCAGTAACGAACGTATGAAGTGATATTTGATTGCAATATGTTTGGTCCTTGAATGAAAGACTAAATTCTTAGCCAAGTGTATTGCACTCTGACTGTCACTGTACAACTTGCAATCTGCTTGTTTCTTACCCAACTCTTCCATAAAACCTTGAATCCACACCATCTCCTTGCACGCTTTTGTAGCCGCAACATATTCTGCTTCTGTCATACTGATAGATACTATCTTCTGTAACTGAGAGACCCAACTGACTACAACACTACCTAGAGTAAAGACATAGCCTGTAGTGTTTCTTCTGCTGTCGATATCTCCTGCTAAATTTGAATCTACGTAGCCTTGTAGCTTGGTTTTCGATCCACTATAGCACAACCCTATATCCACAGTACCTGCTAGGTATCTGAGGATCCACTTCACAGCTTCCCAATGTTCCTTCCCGGGGTTGTTCATGAACCTGCTAACAACTCCCACTACTTGAGCAATGTCTGGCCTCGTGCTCACTATAGCCTACATGAGACTCCCAATAACTGACGCGTATAAGACTTTAGCCATGTAGTCTCGTTCCTCCTATGTCTTTGCACCTTGCTCCTTAGATAGCTTGAAGTGGTTGGGTAATAGAGTGCTAACCAGCTTAGCACCTCCCATATTGAATCGATCAAGTACCTTAGCTATGTACTCTGCCTGTAACAAAATCAGTTTCTTGTTTTCCCTGTCACGTTTTATCCTCATGCTTAGGATTTATTTTGTAGCTCCTAAATCCTTCATGGTAAATTCTCTAGACAGTTATCTTTTGAGATCTGAGATGTCTTTCATGCTTGAATCGACCACAAGCATATCATCAACGTACAGAAGAGGGATGATGTATGATGTATCAAACTTCTTCAAATAGCAACAGTGGTCAGCATGACATCTCCTGTAACTGTTTCCGACATGAAATTGTCGAACTTCTTGTACCACTGCCTTGGGGCCTGCTTCATGCCATATAGACTCTTCTTCAGTCTGCACACCTTGTTCTCATTTCCTGGTGCCACATATCCTGTCGGCTGATGCATATATATCTCTTTTTCAAGGTCCCCATGAAGAGAAGCTATCTTAACATATAGCTGCTCTAGATGTAAGTCCTCTATAGCCACTATACTCAAGACCATGCGAATCGTAGACATTTTCACCATAGATAAAAATATTTCAGTGAAATCGATACCTGCCTTTTGTTGAAACCCTTTCACAACCAATTTGGCCTTGTACCGTTTCAAACCATTGTGCTCCTCTTTCAGTCTGTAAACCTATTTGTTATGAAGAGCTTTCTTACCCTTAGGTAGAGTGACTAGCTCTCATGTACGATTAGACTCAAGAGAGTCCATCTCCTCATCCATGGCCTGCTCCCACTTAACCCGTGTATCTGACTGTAACGCCTCTTCAAAACACTCTGGCTCACCATTATCTGTCAGCAGTAGATAATGTAAGGAGGGTGAGTATCGGACCATGGCTCTCCTCTCCCGAGTAGACATCCTCACAACCGGTGTATGCGGCTCTGCCTCATAATGCTCATGTGCATGATCATCCTGTGGCGCTGTAACACCCGTGTCCGGGAACTCTTCCATCTCTACAAATTCTTTTTCCTTGGCCTTATTTTCTGTCACACTGTCCTTATGCATCACTTTTTCATTGAAGATTACGTCCTTGCTTCTGATGATTTTTCTATTTTCTGCATCTTAAAACCTGTAGCCAAAATCATACTGCCCGTAGCCTATAAACGTACACCTCCTGGACTTCGCATCCAACTTATTTCTGTACTCTGCATCAATGTGAACATATGAAGTGCAACCGAACACTCTGAGATGTGCAAGGTTCACTTCTTTCCCAGTCCATGCTTCTTTTGGTAGCCCACCATCTAATGGTGTTGAGGGACTTCTATTGATGAGATATGCGACAGTATTCACAACATCTGCCAAAAAGGTCTTGGGCAACCCTGCATGTACCCTCATGCTCCTGGCGCGCTCAAGGATGATCTTGTTAATGTGCTCAGCCACACCATTCTACTGTGGTGTCCCTGGAATCATTTTCTGATGTTTGATTCCATTTGCTGCATAATACTCTTCAAATTTCTTATCACAGTATTCTCCCCCATTATTAGATCTGAGACATTTTACTGTTTTACCTGTCTCATTTTCTACCATAACTTTCCACTTCTTAAATACTTCAAATACATCAGATTTGTGTTTTAAGAAATAAATCCACAGTTTTCTACTAGCACCATCAATAAAAGAAACAAAATAACGTGAGCCACCACGAGATGATACCTATGCCTGTCCTCACACATCAGTGTGTACAAGCTCCAATAGATGTGTCTTTGGAGCGCGTCCTGTCTTCTTGAAACTTACCCTCTTCTGCTTGTCATACACGCAGTCTTCGCAGAATTTCAAGTCAATAGATTCAGCCCTAGCAGCTTCCCTTTTGACAATAGCACATTCATCCCCTTTTCACTCATATGTCCCAACTTCTGATGCCATAACTGCCCATTCACTCCAGTTGATGCAACTGCGAGTGAACTATATGATCCTAAAGTCACGAACAAAGTACCTTCCTTTTTGCTTCGAGATATCACCAAGGCACCTTTTGTAATCTTCCAGGAATCACTAGTGAATGTCGTCACATAATCGGTATCGGCCAACTACCCCTCTGAGATCAAGTTACGTTTCAAACTCGGTACATGTCTGACATCCTTCAATTTCAAAACCGTTCTGTCTTTTTGATTGACATGAACGTCCCCTTTTCCAACAATATTGCACGGCTCATCATCACCCAGGTAGACTCTCCCAAAGTTACCTGACACATAATCACGCAGAACTTCCTTACATGAGGTGGCATGAAACGAAGCACCCGAGTCTATAATCCAAGACTCATTCCTCGCATCAAGAGAAAAGATCAATGCCTCTGTGTCACTCTCCTCAGATAGATTCACTGAATCCTTCCTCCCTTGAGAGCTTCCTTCTTGTTTCTTGAGCGCCCTGCAATCACGTTTCATGTGCCCCTTCTTGCCGCAATGCCAACACCCGTCTTTGTCTTTCGGTCCCTTGGACTTCTTCCTTGACTTAGAACGCCAGTGTTTATTGCCTCCTTTGTTCAGCGATCTTCTTCTTCCTTCAACGTTTAGAGCATTCCCTGAATCCCCTGAAACTCCTGATGCCTTTCTTCTAGATTCTTCGCTGATAATTAGATTGGCCACATCATCAAATTTTAGCTTTGTCAACCCTGAAGAATTACTCACAGTAATCACCAAACCATCCCAACTGTCTGGCAAACTGAACAAGATCAATAACGCCCTAACCTCATCCTAAAAAATAATGCCAACGGATTCCAACTGGCTCGTGACTGTATTGAACTCGTTTAGATGTTTAGCTACGCTCCCACCATTTGACATCTTCATGTTGAATGGCTATTTCATAAGATGAACCTTGTTGGATGCAGAGGGTTTTTCATACATGGTGGTTAGGGCTTCCATTAATTCTTTTATAGTTTTTACCTTGGATATATTGAAGGCGACACTCTTAGACAAAGAGAGTCGGATCATTTCTAAAGCCTTCCTATCTAGTAAAAATCATTCATCATCTATCATCTTTTCTGGTTTATTCTCTTTTCCTCCTAAAGGAATATAGAGGTCATTCTGATATAGATAATCCTCAATCTGCATCTTCCAGAAGGCAAAGTTTGAACCATCGAACTTTTCAATTCTAGTTTTTCCTTCTTCTGTCATTGCTCCCAATAGAACTAAACCAATAAATCCGATACCAGTTGTTGCGCAGCACGCCAATAACGTAGTGAGTTGAGATCCAATCTCAAGTCTCACCCACAAACGATAAACAAGAAGAAATATAAACTAGAAACAGATTAAAGCAATCAAAACAAACCACAAAACAAAATATACGTGGAAAAACTCCAAACTAGGGTAAAAAAAACCACGGATGTAAACTTCCACTATGAAGAATAACGAAGATTACAAGGCAATATACTAATCTCTCCCTTGGAAATACAGAGAAAACCCTTTGCCCACACCTTAGAATAACTCCCCAATATTCACCTTAACCCTAGAAAAGCCTTAGGGACTCCTATTTATAGTTTAGGCAACTTTCCTTACGCACCCTTGCGAAAGGCGACACCAAAAATCTGTAGTCCATATCAAATTTGGAAACTAATCTGCGTAACCTCGACTGGTTGAGCAGACTGCACGATCGGTCGAGAGGACCCCTCAATCGGTCGAAAATGATCCACGATCGGTCGAGCACCTCGGAACCCAAAAACCTATGCTTGTTGGACTTTGAGTCGAGCCAGTCCACGACTGGTCACGACCGGTCAAGTGAGCTCCATGACCGGTCGAGCAGGGGCCACGACTGGTCGTGCGTGGCCCTAGATGTGGCTCCACTTCTCAACAATTTTAGTGTTGAAAATCGGATTGAGAGTTCATTGTATCTTGAAGACAATTTGCAGATTTCTTTCATTTGTACTTGCTGGAAATTCCAGAAAAAGGGCAGCAAATCTGTCTTGAGATATTGACTATTCAAGTCAAGCCTTGAACCTGATAGATCTGATCGTTTCGTTATCGATTTCTTCTATCCTCCGTTATGAACAAGATACTCTTACAATTTTTTAACATTTAAGACAGATTATTTATTATCTTTTCACAATGGAGGCAATTCATTCCATTCAAGTTATGAACCAAGACTTTGTACGACTAGATCGTTTCGACGGTCAATTCTTCTCAAGATGACAACAGAATATGCTTTTCTTTCTGACTACTCTCAAGTTATCCTACATTCTAGATGATGATTTGTCTTCTCTACCTGAGCCGAAAGAAGACGACTCAAATCAAGTGAAGGAAGAACGGAAGAAAAGGAAGGAGGATGATTTTCTATGCAAAGGTCATATCCTAAACGCTCTCTCTAATTCTATCTGTAATTCGTACCATAAAATATCCTTTGCTAAAGATCTATGGACAAAATTAGACAAAAATATAAAACTGAAGAGATTAGTACTCAGAAATTTCTGATCAATAATTATGTCCACTTCAAGTTTTAAAATGATCAGTCAATTCTCTCCCAAGTAACCGAACTACAGAACTTGGTTGATGAATTGAAGATTGGTGGGATAGATCTTCCTAAAGAATTTATGGTCGGTGTAGTAATTGCAAAATTACCCTCATCATGGTTTGATTATAAAAAGAAATTGAAACATAATAAAAGGAAGTACACTCTTGAAGGGCTTCAACGACATCTTCGTATAGAGAAGAAGAGTCCAGAAACTGAGACAAGAAAGAAAGTGCTTCGGAAAATCATTCCAAAGCAAATATAGTAGAAGATGACAAGCCAAAATCTCAAAACTCCACATCTATTCCCCCAAAGAAAGATACAGAGTTTAAGAAAAAGAGAAAGAAAAAGGGCAAATGTCACTTCTACAATAAGCCTCGACACTACATAAAGGAATGTCGACACAAGAATAAACAACTGAAAGCTCAGGCTAACACGGAAGAAGACCAACTTGTAGCAATGGTTACTGAAGCTAACACAGTAATATCCGATGGTGGATGGTGACTAGATACTAGTGCAACCATTCATATATCGAAGGATCGAAACATCTTCAAGGCTTATGAAAGTATAACAACTAGACAAGAAGTGAAGATGGGTAATAACGTTTGTGCGAACGTTGATGAAAAAGGAACAGTAGTGCTTCAGTTTACATCAGGCAAAAGACTGACACTAACAAATGTATTGCATGTACCTGACATGTCTAAAAATCTAGTGTCAGGAGATCTTCTCAATAAGAGATGATTCAAAATAGTGATTGAGTCTGATAAGTTGGTTATCACCAAGAATGGTATGTTTGTAGGTAAAGGATATTCATGTAATGGTTTGATTAAACTGAATAATAATAATAATAGTAATAATAATAATAATAATAATAATAATAATAATAATAATGTTTCCGTTTATATAGTGGATTCTGTATCTTTATGGCATGCTAGACTAGGTTATGTTAATTATCATTCAATGAAAAGAATTATGATCCTAGGCCTTATACCAAATCATGAAATTCAACAAGAAGAAAAATGTGATGTGTGTGCCCATTCTAAAATAACCAGAAAACCATTTGAGACTGGCATGAGAAAATTACAACCCTTGAAGTTAATTCATTCCGATATATGTGATTTAAATAATACCTTAACTCGTGGATGAAATGGGTATTTTATCACATTTATTGATGACTTCACTAAATTTTTCTATGTATACTTGAAAAAATCTAAAGATGAAGTCTTTGAAAAGTTTAAGCATTATAAAGTCGAAGTGAAAAATCAGTTGAATGTAAAGATTAAAGCCCTCAGAAGTGATAGAGGGGGTGAGTACTCTTCTAATGAATTCAACGACTTCTGTGAATCAAATGGTATAATCTATGAATTTATAGAACCTTACACACCTTAGCAAAATGGCCTAGCGGAATGCAAAAATAGGACATTTGTTGAGATGATCAACTGTATGATATTAAATTCTGGATACCACTGAATTTGTGGGGGGAAGCATTGTTAACAGCAAACCGCATTCTAAATGTTATTCCACATAAAAAATTAGATATCTCCCCATATGAATTATGAAAAAAGAAGAAACCATATCTTCATTACTTCAAAGTGTGGGGAAGTATAGTGGAAGTCAGGATTATTGATTCTAAGAGAGTAAAGTTAGGTCCGAGAGGAATCAGGTGTGCTTTTGTGGGTTATGGGATTCGTAATCTCGTATATAGATTCTTAGTTTTAGAACAAACTTCTTTTGCTGACAAAAACATGATTATAGAGTATAAGAATGCTATATTTTTTGAAAATACAGTATACAAAGACTATATGAATAATCATACAAAAAGGCAGGTTGATGAAAATGTAAAAGAATCAATGAACAAAAAGCCTAACAACTTTCATGATAAATCTAATACTCATTCAGAAGGAAATGAACCAAGGAGATCGAAAAGGGCAAGAAAAAAATATCTTTTGGCCCAAATTTCTATATGTTCCTTATAGAAGGGGATAAAAATGAAATAAGAAAGGAGATTACTCTACCACTAAGTATTGAAAGTGATTCATCAACGCTTAGTGAAGCTCTCTCATCTCCTGATGTACAGTTTTGGAGGGAAGCCATCGACGATGAAATTGATTCCATAGTCTCCAATAACACATGGTGTTTGGTCGATCTTCCATTAGGTTCAAAGCCTATAAGATGTAAGTGGATTTTTAAAAGAAAGTTCAATCTTGATAGAACCATAAATAAGTTTAAAGCTTGATTGGTAGCCAAATGATTTAGACAAAATGAAGGTATCGATTTTTTCGATTACATATGCTCCTGTTGCTCGAATATCTACCATTAGGACTTTAATTGCTCTTTTAGCAATTCACCACCTAGTAATCCATCAAATGGATGTCAAAAAGGTATTCTTAAATGGTGATCTAGATGAGGAAGTCTATATGGAACAACCTGAAGGATTTGTTCAACCCGGGCAAGAGAAGAAAGTGTGTAAACTGGTCAAATCTCTCTATGGGCTCAACAAACTCCTAAACAATGGCATGAGAAGTTTGATCAAGTACTACAATCTAATGGTTTTAGAGTAAACCAAGCAGATAAGTGCATATATATTAAAGTTCAAATCATTATCTGCCTATACATAGATGATATGCTAATATTTGGACCAAATGAGGACTGTGTGAAAGAAACTAAAAAGTTTCTAAGTACCAACTTCGATATGAAGGATATGGGCAAAGCCGATATAATATTAGGTATTAAGATTTATAATTTTAATGATGGAATAACCTTAACACAATCTCATTACCTAGAGAAAGTGTTAAAGAAGTTTAATCATTATGATAGTAAACCGATTTCAACTCCATTTGTCTACGTATTAATTTGGTTAAAAATACTGGTAGATGTAAAGCATAACAAGAATATGGGAGTACTATTGAGAGTTTAATGTATGCAATGAATTGCACTAGACCCGATATAGCATTCACCGTAGGAATGCTAAGCAAGTATACTAGTAATCCCAGACAAGTATACTGGAATGCGATTTCAAGAGTTTTAAAGTATCTAAGAGGAATCATAGACTATGGATTGCATTATAAATCATATCCCGATGTACTTGAAGGGTACAACGATGTAAGCTGGAATGCAGATAGCATACAATGTAAATCTACAAGTGGTTGGATATTCACTCTTGGAGGAGGAGCAATATTATGGGCATTTAAGAAATAAACGTGCATATCTCACTCTACAATGGAAAATGAGTTTATTGCACTTGGTGTTGCTTGTAAAGAAGGTGAATGGCTAAAATACTTACTGTTGAAAATCCCGTTTTGGCCAAAACCTACTCCTGTCATATCTATCTTTTGTGATAGTCAGGCTACTCTTTGTCGTGTTATGAGTAAGACTTATAATGGTAAGTCTATAAATGTAGGTCTAAGGCATAACTTTGTTAAAGGATTGTTCATAGATGGAGTAATCATAGTGGAATATATTAAATTCATCATGAACTTAGCAAATCCCTTGACAAAAGGTTTATCAAGAGATCAAATAAGAAGAACCACTAAAGGAATGAAACTAAGATCCATAAAGATGTAACTTTCACTCTTGATGGAAACCCTACCTATGTTTTGAAATATAGTATAGGTTCAAAGGGACAAACAAGTCAAGTATGTGACTGAAACATACACTAGAAAAAGAAAATTTGAGTCTCATTCCTAAAAGTCTAGTGTTTGGTTTCTACATTTCATAAGAGGTTGAGTACTAACTCTTAATAGATCTATAAGCAAACTTTATTAAGATGAAGCAGAATCATCTTTGATAGATCTACCTATATGAGTAGAGAAGTGAGGCCGCTTTTGAAGAGATTAGGATCGTCTCTAGAATACTCCTGAAATAAGGATACGCACAAGGCTAGAAATGTGCGAACTTTTAGATCTCCAGTTATATATGAATAGATGTGTGTTATGTGTCCGATGAGTCATATATGGTCCTTAGTTCAAGACTAATGGGTCACTAAGTACCTCGCATAACTTTGATACGTATATACTAAAGTAAAGGTTCAAATTCAAAAGATACATTTACTTAAGCACCTATTTATACTGATATGCCATTCGTTGCCGAATCTGATTTTATTTTTGAAATTGTGGGCGATTGTTGTGTTTTTTTTAGAATAAAAATAAATTGCAAAAATAAAAGTTATTTTTAGAAAGTAAATAAATATATTAATTATTTAAACTTTCTATAAATAGTATGTATAGCCAGTTAGTAAGAGAATGAATTTTTGCGTATGCAAGCAGGGTTCAAATCTCCCTGAGGACGATGTGAAGCACTGTCCGCGCGTGTGCGGCGTGGGCTATAGGGCTACTTAGGCGCTTTATTAGGCGCACTTAGCACTTCGCCGGGGTCTACCCTAATGTATTATTAGATTTTTTTTTATGATTAAGAGTAATAGTGACATGATTGTACATATGACACCTATGCCACGTGTCGCTTATGTGGATATAGTTTTTCCTGTTGGATAACTGCTACTGTCTGAATGGGTACAAAAATAACTGTCATAGGACAAAGAGTCATGTCCTTTCATGGAAAGAAAATTATTTACTGTGAATGAGTATGAATTTCTTGAAGAGGCTCTTTAGCACCTCTTCAGGAAGAAATCCATAACCTTTCAATTGATATAAATCATGGATACTATAATCCAAAAGGAGATACTCTTCATACTCTTCTGTGCAATTACTTTTGATCTGATCTCTTGCTGAGTTTTTTCTGAACGTTTTAAGGCATATCAGTGTCAAAACTAAAGATCTGTTCAACACTTAAATGTGCAAATTTTCGTGTTGAAAATCAGATTGAGAGTTTATTATATCCTGAAGACAATTTACAGATTTCCTTCGTTTGCACTTGCTAGAAATTCCAGAAAAAAGACAGTAAATCTATCTTGAGAAATCGACTATTCAAGTCAAGCCTTGAACTTAATAGATCTGATCATTTAGTTATCGTTTTCTTCTATCCTCCGTTGTGTATAAGATACTCTTACAATTTTCTAACATAAAGAACAAGACACTGACCTAAAAGGACCAAACGCCAGCTAGACCTGAACCAGATTAGTCAGGGAATGGGTACTATGGGACCGGTCCCAAATCCGGCCTATTGACAGCCCTACACAAGAATGGGCACATTACATGGATTAATGTTGGTCATTTTCTTTTAACTGTCAATTCACTCACAAAATGTTCTCCTAGTTTATGAGTTGACCAGCTTGATATTTGGATTAAGGTTTACCATGACATCCACCTGATGAATGGCCTGGATCTCACACCCACTTGCCATGTTGACACGTGTTATGAGGCACATTCCATCTCACTACCGAGTCCTACAGCCTTTCCTACGTGCAATCCAGTTACTAAAATATTCTGTGAATTATGCACTTGGAAGACAATTAACTGAAACTAAATCCTGCAAATCATGAGTTTACTGAATGCCAAATGAAACAGTCGATGGTCCAAAACAAATAAATTCTTATTAATCAGAGATTAGAAACATTAAATCAACATGAAATTTGAAAAATAACTTATCTAATGCAGTTCCCATAGCTTATTTGGGTTGATTAAGATACTATATGCTGTCTAGAGTATCAAAGTGTCAAACTACATACTCTACCAGAGTATGGAACAAATCTTGGCGTTTAGCTCTCACCCATATCTTGCAAATCCCTACATCTTACATTGCATGTGCCGTACCACTAATATGAGAATGCTACCGTGAATGGAGGGGGCGATTGGCTTTCAAAAGGTGAGATGTGGCGGCTCGCCTACTGAGGGATCAGAAAGCTATGACCAAACTAATATGTTGCTTTAGTGCCATTTTGCAAAATGGTAGTTGCTCGTCTTCCTCACAAACCAGGAAGCTTGACTCCATTAGATGTTCAACCGAGTTGGGTTTACTCAAAGACTCAACGTAACTCAAGTGGATATTTAATAATTAGAAATTAAAACTACTAGGATTAGTGATCGATATTTAAGTTATGGTTAAAAATAGTATACGAAAAAAAAATGTTATTCTAACAACAATCTGTTGCATAATGGAGTGGAATTTGTCTTATCTTTGGCAACTTTAGTGCGTCTGATTCCTTCATTTCATTTTTGTATTTTTAGTAACAATGACCCCATCGGTCACTAAGTGACTGTTGTTGGAAACAATGGTATGAAAAATATTTTGAATAGTAATAAATCACGAGGTAGAGAATAGTACATGCATGTTTAAGCAATCATTAATATAGTAATTATTGTTTTTTGAAGCCTTAAATCATTCAGAAACAAAGCCTGTCGATGACATTGACAGACTGTTCGATGCCATTGTCGATGACATCGATCAGTGCTCGATCCCATCGAGAATTTCTGGATTTTCTCTGTTGGTTGCGGGATATATTGGTATCATTTTTTGATGACATTGACGAGGGTCGATGACATTGAAGTCAAGTTTGATTACATCGAAGCTAGGTCGATGCAATCGAAGGAATCCAAAATTTCATGTGTCGTTTATGGATTGTTTCGGCATTAGTTCGATGCCATCGAAGTTGCTTCGATGTCATCGAAGATTAAGTATCAATAACATCGAACAGTTTTGCGCAAAATTACGCAGATCGGTCAGATACGTGGAATTTGTTTACGATTTCGTTTGGGATTATTCCCAAGGTTATATATATATATATATATATATATATATATATATATATATATATATATATGTGTGTGTGGTGTGTGTGTGTGTGTGTGTGTGTGTGTGTGTGTGTGTGAATAGTATTGAAAGGTAATTACTAGGGTTTCATATTCGTCCAAGGGGTTTCAAGGGTGTAAGAAGGGTTTGATTTGAGGTTGTTCGAATCGGGTAAGCTCTCGTTTCTTGTAATTTCTATTTTTTCATAGTGATTATCTGTCGCTTTGTGCCGTGATTTTTTTCCCAAAAAGGTTTTTTTTCCATTAAATCATTGTGTTCTCTTTGTGCTTGCTTGCTGCAATTGAATTACTTCTTTAGATTCATCGCTTTGTGCTTTGGTGGTCCCCCAACAATAATCTTGTCCACAATGAATCTTATTTCTTACTATAGAATGATAGAAATATTACATTATTACTCTCATTAAGGTAGGTCACAGCCCTTGATAAATTTTAGAGGTCAACAAGCTTTTAATGTATACTATCTGTAGGATACATTCACCCAGCGTACCATTTCGATAATGTTCACAGACCACCTAAAAATCCAACATCCATATCACCGCTATGCGTAAATGTATAAAGTTGAGATGTGCCCGCATTCGAGGAGACACGTTTCATGTAAAAAAAAAAAAAAAAAAAACGATCTTATACAGTTGATCACATCTAACACTTAAAAGTTTAATAAAAATGACTAATTAAAAAATAAATAATTTTGACAAAACTAAGCCAATTAATATTTAAAGAAAAAGACCCAATTAAGCTCACCACTCGAGCTAAACCATATCATGACACGTCTTCAGAAGGATATAGAAGGAAAGGACTATCTTTTGCACTTAAAATAACTGAAAGAAGACACTTTGCCTTTTTGTTATTTGTCTATTTACTTGTTTGTAATAACTTAGTGGTTGAGTCGACTGATAAGTCTTCCTAATAGAGTCAAGTCATGGCCACGATAAAGTTTCCCAATGACTCGGCTGAAAATCTCACCTATTCGAGTTGATTTGGCCGAGTTCCCAGTCAACTCAGCGAGTTATAGAACTATCCTCATAGCCATGACTAACTACTTTCGAGCGGATAACCTTGGCTCCAGTTGTTGCATTACTATTGTTATATATATACAGAGGTATCCACCTTACTAAAGTGAGATACCTTACTAAAGTGGAGAGAGAGAGAGAGAGAGAGAGAGAGAGAGAGAGAGAGAGAGGAATCGTAATTTGCAGCTGCTTCCCGCTACCATGCTTTCATGGATGACACTTCTCTTGATAGCATTAGTTGGGTTCTGGCCCATTGTCTATCTCATACGTCCCATGAGAGGGGATAGGAAGACACCCAATGGTGTTGGAATCAAAGGTACCTTACCGCCTGGTCCCCAGGGACTTCCCATCTTGGGAACCCTCCTCACGTTGGGGAACCTCCCTCATCGTACGCTCCATAGATTAGCCAACAAGTATGGCCCAATCATGTACATGCAGCTAGGCCTAGTTCCAACCATCGTCGTCTCTTCCCCTCAAGCGGCCCAGCAGTTCCTCAAGATATATGATCTCATCTTCGCCACTAGGCCAGACACTGAGACAGGCCACTACATGTCCTTCGGTAGAAAGGGAATAGCGCTAGCCCCGTATGGTCATTACTGGCGAAACATGCGCAAGTTTTGCATGATAGAGTTGCTTAGTAACCTCAAGATCGAGTCATTCAGGTCGATGAGGAGAGAAGAGCTGGTCCTCCTCGTGCAATCACTCAAGGATGCATCTGCGGCCTGCCTCCCGGCCAACCTTACCATCAAAGTTGCATCTTTTACCACAGACATAACATGCTGGATGGTGTTTGGGGAGAGGAAAATGAACAAGAGTATCGATGAGAAAGGCTTCAAAGAACTCGTTGAAGAGGTCATGTATCTTGCAGGAGCTTTCAACATAGCTGATTACATTCCCTGCACCGGCCCGCTCGATCTCCAAGGGTTACGACGCCGCATGAAGACCACTAACAAGTTCTTTGATAGCCTTTTTGAGAAGATCATCGATGAACACTTACAACATAGTGAAGTAAGGCATCAGAGGGACTTCGTCGATTTCATGTTGTCATTCATGACTTCTGACGAAAATCAATTTCAGTTCAATCGGAGCAATATCAAAGCCATATTGTTGGTAAGGATATAGAGCATTTAGGTTGCCTTTGAATGCATATCGACTTAATTAAATTGCAAACGATTAGTTTAATAAAAACTGAGGAAATTATGTTCCTAGTTTGCATAATAAGAAAGTCGCCTTTGCATCCACTCTTTCAATTCCAACCTGAAAGTAATGTAATCAGGATTTGGAGCCCTAACCATCGTTATTTGGATTTCCCCCATCAAAACCCTCCACTTGATGACTTGCACATCAATGACGTAAAAAAGATCGAAAGTGGTCCCAATCCATTTTTATTGAATATATATTAACGAGCATTCATCTTCTTGTAGGAAATGCTTCTGGCTGCGTTGGACACATCATCGACTACCATAGACTGGGCCCTCTCAGAGCTCATCAAGCATCCACATATGATGAAGAAGGCCCAACAGGAGTTAGAGTCCATTGTAGGCATGGAGCGGATGGTGGAAGAGTCTGACCTGGAAAATTTGGAGTACTTGGACATGGTTGTAAAGGAGACCATGAGGCTTCACCCTGTGGTCCCATTGCTCCTCCCTCGTGAGGCCATGGAGGATTGCACCGTCAACGGTTTCCACATACCCAAAAAATCTCGCATCATTGTAAATGCATGGGCCATCGGACGGGACCCCAATGTGTGGTCTAATCCTGAAGAATTCTACCCTGAGAGGTTTGCAGGCACTAGCATAGATGTAAGGGGCCATGATTTTGAACTTCTACCTTTCGGGTCTGGGCGTAGAGGTTGCCCAGGAATGCAGCTGGGCCTGACGATCGTCCGACTGGTATTGGCCCAACTGGTGCATTGCTTTGATTGGGAGCTTCCAAATGGCATGTCCCCTGATGACATGGACATGACCGAGAAATTTGGCATTGTCATGCCTAGGATCAACCATCTGTGGGCGACTCCGACTTACCGCCTTAGGGATGATATTTCTGCTGAGAAATTGAAGATTTAAGTGTGAAAGGATGTTGAAAGAAAAAGACAGAAAGGAAAAAGACAAAAAGAAGTGGTAATTAGCAAAAGAATAATCCAGTGTTATGTATGTAATGCATGGGCCTAAATTATGTTCGAAATGCTTTGTTAAGTATTGAGTATATTCTACAATGGCTGTAGCCAATAAAAGTTAGCATAAGATGACCATTTATGTATGGATATTTTGCATACATTACCTTGGAGGTTCACCAATCCCACACACGTATGGAGCCTGAACATCCACACTCAGGCATACATGCTAATATGGAGAATCTGTGACCATCTCAGCTTTCTATCTTGTTTGAAATAATGTTTAGGTCATGTGCTTAAAAAAGGACAGTTTTACTGCTCAGGTGGCTTCCAATGTACAAAGTAAATTGATGGGTTAAAGAATTTTATTCGGGCCATCAATTTGTATTATTATTGTTGTAGCCGACCTGAGGTTAGATATGTCAAAGAGACCTGATTTTTAGGCTAAAAGATCTAACCTACTTGATGGAAGGTTCATATTCCATGAATGTATCATATATCACATGTCCCTACACATGGATATGAAGGGCCCCTTCATAATCAGAAGGGCTCCTCCGTCTTTGTGGAATTAGCAAATAGCACCGCCTTCTATCATCTTTTAGCTTTCATCAACCTAACTTTGAAATTTAACTATGATTACTTTTTGTAAACTGCGGTTCACGGTACAGAGGGGCTTCAAAGTCAAGCAAGGAGAGCGCCGCCATGCTTCTTCCGTACCTGGAGCGGGGCAGTTGAGTCGTCACTCCTGACGGGAGCGGATTAATTAGGTGTTACCCGGTAACACTTTAGTAGGTGTTACACTTACCGTGGAGCCCACCTTGATAATATGTTGTATATCCACGCCGTTCATCCGTTTTTCCATCGTAATTAGGATGTGATCCCAGAAATTAAACAGATCCAGATCCCAGATGGACCACACCACAGGAAACAGTCCTCATTGAACACCTGCCATTAAAAACTTCCCACCACCAACTGCAAGCTTTATTTTCCATCCATGAACACCCCCCCCGGTTTCTTCTATTCGATGATGAGCCCCTCATATATGAGTAGGGCTGCAGCTCGTTGGGTTGGGATGTGTGCGCTCAACATTTGAATTATGAAAAGAGAAATTTGGGACGGTGGACCCACCTTTTATCCAACAGATTTTGCGAAGCAATACAAACTTCGTTTGGGAACTTAGACCTGCTCATACGGACAGTGAATTTGAGGACAAAAATACCGCTCCTTTCACGGAAACGGATTGGGTACTCCCCCTGCCACTAGCCAATGGCGGATGGCCGGTGGTCTGTGGGCCCCACCATGATGTATGCTTTTCATCCATGCCGTCCATATATTTTTCCACATCATTTTATGGTATGAGACCAAAAGTGAGGTATAATCTCAAGTATACCACATTACATGAAGCAGTGTTGAATGAGCGTCGACCGTAAAAAACTTTTTGGTGGCATAAAACTTTTTGGGGGCCTGTTATGATGTTTGTGAGAAATCCTCCCCATCTAAGTTCATTCATAGGGTCACAAAGACCTGGATGAAAAGGAAAAACAAATTTCATAATGATCCAAAACTTCTATAACCCCTAAAAGGGTTTTAATGGTAGACATTCAATTTCCCGTTGCCTTTTACAGAGTGGTCTACTTGATAGTTAGATCTATCTTATTTTTCGTCTCAAGCCTTAATATGAGCTCGCTAAATAGATGGACAGTTTGGATATAACATAGACCTCATGATGGGACCCACAAAAGAAATATGATTCCGGAAAGTTGGGTTAATTTCTCTATTGCTACGGATTATAACCGTAGCCCCTGCTTTTTCGATATGTCCTTTAATATATATCGAAGGTATTTCGACATGTACTTCGATATATATCGAAGGTCTTTGATATTATCGAAAAAGGTCCAGAATTGTACAGTGAGTTTGCCTCAAAAATCCTGCAATTTTCGATAAAGGTGATTTTACCTATAGCTATGGATTATAACCATATCCATAACTAGTCTATGCAAATTATTTTATTTTATTTTATTTATTTTATTGATTTTTACATGGAGAACTTTATTCTGCCTACAATTTTCTCTAATACATATTTATATAAATATGTATATATAAGCATATAATTTTTTATTTTTTTATTTCATTTCTTTCTTTATTCATTTAACAAGAATATCTTCTAAACCAAAATTAGTTACTTGACGTACCCATATGGTTTTGGGGTAGGAGAAGCTACTTTAGCCAACCAACCTGGTTATTTTTCAAGATTCCATCAGGTCGATGGTCGAAAATCGGCAAGGCAAACTAGAAATTGAGTGGGGCAAACATGAATTTCAGTGGGGCAAACATGAAATTGAGCGGGGCAAACTAGAAATTGAGCGGGGCAAACATGAAATTGAGCGGGGCAAACATGAGGTCTGTGTTAGGGACCGAATGCATTTTATATAAGGGAGTGGCTATGGGAGAGAGTTCTGTGGGTCTTATCACGGGGTATGTGTTATATCCAGATCGTACATCCATTTGGGGAGCTTGTCTTAAGGCTTGAGATGAAAAATAAGACAGATCTAACTATCAAGTGGACCACACTGCAAAAACCGGTAGAGGATTGAACGTTTACCATTAAACTTTCTGGGGTCACAGAAGTTTTGGATCAATATGAAATTTATTTTTACTCTTCATTTAGGTGTTTGTGACCTTATGAAAAAGATTGGATGTAAAATAAACATTACGGTGGGCCCTACAAATTGTTTAACGGTGACAATCATTATTGCTGCTACTTTTTATGGTGTGGTCCAAATGATCTTTGGATATGATTCAGTTTTTGGATAATGTTCTAAAATAATCTAGATATAATAAATACATCATTGTGTGGCTATGTAACTTTGATCTCCTTTGAACCGTTCGTACAACTGGAGATCGAGGAGCGTTAGTGCTCCTCTTCCAACGACACGTACCTACAGTAGCTGTAAACCAACCAATCAACTTCCCTCTCCGACACAACACGGGTTCATTTGAGGTGCTGACATGTTAAGAAGGTCTAACAGTGGATTAGGTACTGCCCTGCCAGTTCTGAGCTCCAGACAGACTAGTGCTCCTAGGCCTAATATGTTTATTTGTCATCTAACTGGTTCATAAGGTCTCTTAAACATTAATGAAGGGAAAACACAAATATATTTTGTTTCCCACCATTTGCCCCGCTTAATTTCAAGTTTGCCCCGCTCAATTTCATGTTTGCCTAGCTGAATTTCTAGTTTGCCCCGCTGAATTTCGTGTTTGCCCCGCTCAATTTCATGTCTACCCCGTTGAATTTCTAGTTTGCCCCGCTCAATTTCATGTTTGCCCTGCTCAATTTCATGTTTGCCCCGTTGAAATTCATGTTTGCCCCGCTGAATTTCTAGTTTGCCCCGCTGAATTTCATGTTTGCCCCGCTCAATTTCTCGATGGCCCCGCTGAATTTCATGTTTGCCCTGCTCAATTTCATGTTTGCCCCACTCAATTTAATGTTTGCCCCACTCAATTTCATGTTTGCCCCGCTCAATTTCTAGTTTGCCCTGCTCAATTTCATTTTTGCCCCGCTGGATTTCCAGTTTGACCACAAAGTGATTGAAATTGGCCACGAAGTGAATGAAATGAATTTTCGACCATCGAGCCGATGGAATCTTGGAAAATAAATAGGTTTGTTGGCTAAATAGCTTCTCCTACCCCAAAATCATATGTGGTACGTTAAGTAAATCATTCTAGTTTAGGAGATATGCTTATTGAATAATTAGACAAAGAAATGAATTAAAAGAGAGAAATTTTTTTTATATGCTTATATATACATATTTATATAAATATGTATTGGAGAAAAATATAGGTAGAATAAATTTCTGCATGTAAAATTTTTTTTAAAAAAATATTAAAAAAATTTAAAAAAAATGCACACACTGGGGAAAACTGCCAGATTTTTTAGGTAAACTCGCTGGACAGATCTGGACCTTTTTCAATATATCAAAAGACCTTCGATACATATTGGAAAAGCAGGGGCTACGGCTATGGCTACGGTTATAATCCATAGCCATAGAAAACACCGTAGCCATAGGTTCCTGGTTTTATTATTATTATTATTATTTATTATTTTTATTTTACTGTTGTAATCCCACCACCTTTTGTGGGTCCCATCATGAGGTCTGTGTTATATCCAAACCGTCCATCTATCTGGCGAGCTCATATTAAGCTTGAGACGTAAAATAGACAAATCTAACTATCAAGTGGACCACATTGTAAAAGGCAGTGGGGAATTGAACGTCTACCATTGAAACCCTTTTAGGGGTTACATAAGTTTTCGATCATTATGAAAATTTTTTTCCTCTTCATCCAGGCCTTTGTGACCTTATGAATAGATTGGATGGAAAATAAATGTTATGGTGGGCCCTACAAAATTTTTAACGATCCCGCTGCTCTTTGTGGTGTGGTCTAGTTGATCTTTGGATTTGATTTTTTTTTTTTTTTTTTTGGGATAATGCTCCGAAATGATCTCGAAATATGGATGAACGTTGTGGATATAATAAATACATAGCTGTGGGGCCATGTGACTTTGATCTCTTTTGAGCCATTCGTACAACTCTCGATTGGAGGAGTGTCAGCGCTCGTCTTCGAAAGGAAGGGAGGGGTATTTTCGTCCTCAAATTCGTTGTCCGTACGAGCAGGTCTAAGATCCCAAACTAAGTTTGTATTGTTTCATAAAAACAGTTGGATAAAAGGTGGGGTCCATAGTCCCAAATTTCTCTTATAAAAAGTATATATAATAAGTATAATAAATATTTTAATATTATATATATATTTATTTTATAATATATATAAGTTAAAATATAATGATGACTTTTTATATATATTTATTTTATAATAAATATTAATATTTATTTATTTATAAAAGTAATCATTACTTCATATATACATCAAACATAATGATTAATTTTGTCTTTCTCTAAAAATTATTTAAATGCTTGTATTTTATTTGTTGTTCGTACGTTTTCGGTAATCTTAGTCCTGTAGGAAAGATAATCAGATAAAATTCTCAACAATACTAGAATTACTTTGATCGGATGTCATTTGACATGTCGAAAGTACAACCGTTCAGTATATGAAATCGATTGTCTGCAATTTGATCGATTGTCTATTTTTTATGATCATAGTCTCATTGGAAATTGCGCCCGATAAATTTTTAATGGAATTGAAATTACTTCAATCGGATCCCGTTCGATTAGTCTAAAGTGCGACCATAATTTTTATGGTTTTAGCCGCTCAACAATACGTGGTTTTGGTAAATGGGTCGGATCTTCCTTCATATAATCCGGATTATAGGAATCTTAAGTTCTTTAGAAATATCATTTGACCACATTTTCAATGAACCATAGATCATCTTGATCAATCAAAATTTACTTTCAATAATACCATGGCCGCTTTGTGTACAAGAACGATCGTACTTTTCTTAATATTGAAGATGTGACCTTTCACACCTCAACACAACATTATCTGGGAAGACCAAGTAGTACAAATAGTGATCCTTAGGTAAGGAGAGTTCATTTTATCATGTTTTTTTTTTTTTTTTTTTTTTTTTTTTTTTTTTTTTTTTTTTGCATATTAGTTGCTACATATAGAGAGTTCTTGGGATTTGGAGTTCGAATGTACGACCGTGACCGAATCGTTGCTGGATTTGGTGCTAGTCGATCAGGTCCATTAATTGTCTCCATGACGTGCCGAATATGCTCCCAGTTCGACTTGTTTGGATTTTTTAATGATTTCTAAGTCTGTAAGAGATAATTTAATATTGAAGTCGAACTGAAGCTCAAATAGTGGCTTATCCTCATTTTAGGTGGGGTGTCTACACCATTCAACCCATTGATAAATCATTGTTGTTGGCCATTGCTGTCCAGCAGAACGTTATGAATTTAATATACTTAGAATGCATTTGAGGTTTAGATTAACCTCCCTAGACTAATATATACTCTAATCAGAGTTAATTTCTAATTAATATCGCCTGGGAACCTAATTTAAATTCTAAGTCTCGTTCAACACACAAATAACTAGGAAAAATCTTAAATGTTGCATTTTTATTTCCAAGGGTCTACTGATTATGTATAGATGTGGGAATCATAACTTATATGTCACACTAAGTTTAGAATAAACCTCGCTTTGATACCATTCTGTCACGCACCACAATTCGAATACAGAGTGTGCACTCTCAGACTCAAGTTACGGTTCATGACTTGTACACTGAATGTATACTCAAACCAAGGAGTTATACAGTTATTCAGAGGCATTCATTTGTGTATATTCAAGGTTCATCCTACCCACTCAATATTTAACAATCCTAACCATACATATCTAACATTTATAACCATATCTTTCAAATAACCACATAAAATCTACATTAGGTCTACGATACCATCTATTGAATCAATTGGGTTCACCCATTTGGAACCTTATTTAATGATGAAAATCCATAATTACTTAACAAGTATCATCCCATGGAATATCTAAAAACATAAACTATATGAAAGTACGAGTAATTTAATGCATTAAATAAACTACTAAATCCCTAAATAACATCATATTCCAAGTTATCAAATCAATTATTCCAGTGCATAACCTTCATCTTCGGATAGGTAAGGCCACACTTCTTGTGGATTATTCTCTAGATCGACAGCATTCATCTATTCATGTGTAGATGGTTTAGCTTCCAACGTATTTGTATGGTTTTTCGTTAACAAATATAAGTCGGTTAGGCCTAGTGAGTGAAGTACCCACTATAGTTTATGCACAATACAATTAAAATAGTACAACACAAAATATAGAATAACTAATAAAATGCATAATTCAAGAAATATCTATGAATGCAAGAATGATGTGCAATGTAACCATGAATGATGTATATGATACAACAAGTGGGAAAACCGTACACTTGCTTAGCTTGGATATTCGTCAACCATTATCTGCACTTGGAAAGTTTCTAACATATTGGGTACGCATGGGCATGGCCTGCATCCACCCCTTGGGTTGGCTTCTACACATAGTAAACATCTAGGGATTGTCCCCTTTAAACTTAGCATGAAGTGTACATGCAAATCATTTAGAGTGGGCCTCTAAGAATCAGTATAAGAGCGCCATGGAATGCAAATGATGAATGCTCAATCACCAATTTATCGACATACGCAAGTTTTCATATACATCTCTCCGTATGAGAGGAACTCCGATTTTATAATTTTAGTGATATAACATCTCAGTACAAAAGCAATTCACAATAAAAAAAAATTCAATACAATCATTCATTCACCATTAAATTAATTTAAAACAGCGATAGCATAACAAACATAGCAATTACATCAAATCTAGTTTAATCATAACGAAGAAGAATCATGTTAGGATCACTCATCTACAATTGGGTGACAATGATTCCGAAATGTTACTTTAATCAACTTAGGAAACCCCCTAATCACATGGCATAATCAAATCATACTTTCATCTAAATAATTTCACACAATCAACCCACCTTTAATCGATCAATTCCTGATTTAGCGTCCACACGGAGGATTTGACCATTCAATTTGAATTCCTTTAGATTATGTCATTAACACAAGATTAGAGGATCATGATTCCTCCATTTGGGGCCCACTTGAATAAATCGAGGTGGTCTAAATATACTAGTGTTGTTAAAATGATTAAATTTTATTCAATACATTAGGTTTTATAATGTTAACAATTTAAGAACATCGGATTTTGAAGTTTGAAATCAATAGAGTTATCCAATAGACTGTCGATCATTTGACTTCGATTGATGACCCATCCATCGAATCGAAGTTCGATTGAAGATCGCTTCGATCGATGAAGAATATTCTAAATTATAACTTTTAATATCTGGACACATTTTGCTTTTTTCGATCGATCAAAACCAATCGTTGATCGATCGAGAAAATCTCTAAAATTAACTTTTGATTTTTGGATAATTTTTTCTTCAATCGATCGACCGATACCTACTATCGATCGATTAACAACTGTTGATTTCTACTTGGTTTTTATGATCCGACTTTAAAATTTCAATATACATCTTCATTCTTAGATTAAGGACAAATTGTCACCTATAGGTCAGATCCAAACCATCCATTGGCTTCCACAAGATCGATTTTAAGAAGTTGCCAATAAATTGTCAAGATCTAGACCATCCGAGATCCATATTTACTTTATGACACATTTTGTTAATAACTCTTCTTTTAATCAACGTCACACACCAGATGATTCGATCCATCCAATATTCAGTGTGACATTGTAGATCTATTCCAAAATCAATATAGATTGTATGGATCTAACCCGATGCATTCGATAATCCAACATAGAACTAGATATACGACTTAATATATGAGATTTGATCTAATTGATATGACTCATCAAATGGCTAGATTTATCTGGAATTTAGAGCCCTAATATGTTTTGACCTTAGGGATCACATGATCCGTACAAATTCGACCTGACACATTCAAATGACCCCACTCTAATCTCCAAGACAAGAAACTCGCTTGAGATCTAGGCTCTTTTCATTGCATAAGTCCACAGACTACGGCAATGATCATGTGTCCGATCCGCCTCAACCATAGCATAGATCCGATGAATATTTTAAATGTACAACAACTAAAATAAAATAAAGATACATTGAAGCCTACCAATTCAGAGCTTTTATTCTTAGCCATCCTCCCTCTTTTCTTGATTGGTTCTCTCTTCTTAGGGTTTCTGCAGGCGAAACTCTTCATGCCCTTCTTAAGAAGGGAGGAGAGCTCTGGATTAGGTAGGTCTTATTCGAATGAGCACCTTTTCTAAATTTGAAGGGTTTTTTTTTTTTTTTTTTTTTTTTTTTTTTTTCTGAATTTAAGCAAAAAGTTATTTATAACGGTGGTATAAATTGATCCTCCGATCTCACCCGTAACGAAGAGTTGTAGTGACCCGAATCGATCTTCCTACCTCTCATGCATCCAAGAGTGTCTTTATTTGATGGCTAAGTGATTTTTATTATTATTATTTATTTATTTTTGCGTAGGAGTATAAAAATTATTTTTTTAAAAAAGAAAACCATTTTTAATTCATGTTTCATGTGTCCACTTAATGCATGAAAATCAAGGACGTTACACATCAGGTATAACGACGGACCACCCAAGAAACCATGCAACAACACTATAATCTCTTATTTTGGAAAGTTGCATTATTTATTTTAAAATTTGTTCTTGTCTTTATTTACTCCTTTAGAATCTCTTATTTTGGATTTTTTTTTTTTTTTTTTTTTTTTTTTTTGCTTTAAAATTTTAGTCTTGTATTTATTTATTTAGAGAATGTGTGGTAAAGATTCAATGTTAGATCTTAACCAAGGGCTAGGATTAAAGCTAGGGTTTGAGGTCTTTGTTATAAGTATTGTTCTAAATATTTGTAATAGTACATTTACTTGGGAATTGAAAATTACTCTACATAGGAGAAGCTTGGAGCTTTTGCTTTATCCATCTCCTCTCTAACTTTAATCTTAACAAGGCTATTGTTTGGGTGGAATTACGAGCATGCAACTTGTGATATTCCTTCTCATATCAAAGTGTCGTTTTGAAGCGTACATATTAGATGGTCCATTACCTCTCCCTTGAATTTTGGAGTGAATATATCCTAATGCCTACCTCATTAATTGCATGCCCACCCCTCTCTTTTCCAGCAACACTCTATACCGTATACTTTTCAAGAAACCACCCTCCCGCAGATATCTCTTTGTTTTTTGGTTGTCTCTTTTATACCTCTACCATCGCCGATCATCAGGATAAATTCCAACCACATTCTAAAAAATGCAACTTTGTTGGCTACCATTTTCTTCAAAGCACTACAAGAAATCCCACCTTTAGCGACGAAAATTTTCGTTGCTAAAAGCTAAATTTTTGTAGCTAAAAACTTTTAGCAATGAAAATATTCGTTGCTAAAAAGTTTTAGGAACAAAAATATTCGTCGCTAAAAGACCGAAGCAAATGGTTTTTAGCGACGAAAAATTTTAATCGTCGCCAAAAGCAAGCTTTTTAGCGACAAAAATTTTCCTCACTAAAAAACTTTTAGCGACGAATTATTTCGTCATTAAAAATTAAATGTTAAACTTTTAGTGACGATAGTTGTCATCGCTAAAAAAATTACAAAACTTTTAGCGACGAAAATTTTCGCCGCTAAAAAATAAATGTTAAACTTTTAGCGACGATAGTTTTCGTTGCTAAAAAATTACAAAATTTTTAGCGATGAACATTTTCGTCGCCAAAAACTAAATGTTAAACTTTTAGCGCTAAAAATAATTACAGAACTTTTAGCGACGATCATTTTCGTCGCTAAAAAATAAATGCTAGACTTTTAGCGACGGTAGTTTTCGTCGCTAAAAATAATTCCAAAACTTTTACGATGAACATTTTCGTCGCTAACAAATATGTAAAAACTTTTACCGACGAAAATTTTCCTAGGTAAAAATATTTACAAAACTTTTACCTACAAAAATTATCGTAGGCAAAAGTCTCTTTTTAAAAAAAAAAAAAAAAATCCAGCACAAAATTCTGCACAAAATTCCTGATATACACCTGTTACAATATATTTCATCATATTCATCTTGATATACACCTGTTATATAATATATTTTATCATATTCACATTCACATCCATCTAAACCCAAACTAGTAAATCCATCCAAACATAAACTACATTCATCCAAACACAAACAATCTTATCCACATCACATTCATTCACGCATAAATACATATAAGCATAATATCATAAACAAAAATACCCTAAACCTTAACCTTAACCTAAACCTAAAACCTATAACCTATAACCTAAACCTAAAACCTAAACCTAACCTATAACCTATAAGTTTAGGTTTAGGAAATCGGGATCGGGTTCGGGTTTAGGTTTGGGTTTTCAAGTTTAGGTTTATGTTTAGGTTAGGGAGTTGATATTAGGATTAGGTGTAGGTTTAGGTTTAGGTTAGGGAGTTGATATTAGGATTAGGTGTAGGTTTAGGTTTAGGAATTTGAGAATACGTTAAGGTTTAGGTTTATGAAATTAGGTTTGGGTTATAAGTTTAGGTTTAGGTTAGGTTATAGGTTAAGGTTTAGGAAATTGAGTTTAGGTTATAAGTTAAGGTAATAGGTTAAGGTTTAGGTTATAGGTTAAGTTTTAGGTTTAGGTTAAGGTTATATAGGTTTAGGTTTAGGTTTAGGTTTAGATTATACCTTTTGAGATTTGAGAATAGGTTTAGGTTAAGGTTATAAGTTTAGGTTTAAGAAATCAGGTTTGGGTTTAGGCTCGGGTTTAGGTTTGGGTTTTCAAGTTTAGGTTTAGGTTAGGGAGTTGAGATTAGGATTAGGTGTAGGTTTAGGTTTAGGGATTTGAGAATGTGTTAAGGTTTAGGTTTAGGAAATCGGGTTCGAGTTATACGTTTAGGTTTAGGTTAGGTTATAGGTTAAGGTTGAGGAAATTGAGTTTAGGTTATAGGTTTAGGTTATAAGTTAAGGTTATAGGTTAAGGTTTAGGTTATAGGTTAAGTTTTAGGTTTAGGTTAAGGTTATATAGGTTTAGGTTTAGGTTATAGGTTTTGAGATTTGAGAATGGGTTTAGGTTAAGGTTATAAGTTTAGGTTTAGGAAATCGGGTTCGGGATCGGGTTTAGGTTTGGGTTTTCAAGTTTAGGTTTAGGTTTAGGTTAGGGAGTTGAGATTAAGATTAGGTGTAGGTTTAGGTTTAGGGATTTGAGAATACGTTAAGGTTTAGGTATAGGAAATCGGGTTCGAGTTATAGGTTTAGGTTTAGGTTAGGTTATAGGTTAAGGTTTAGAAAATTGAGTTTAGGTTATAGGTTTAGGTTGTAAGTTAAGGTTATAGGTTAAAGTTTAGGTTATAGGTTAAGTTTTAGGTTTAGGTTAAGGTTATAGGTTTAGGTTTAGGTTATATGTTTTGGGATTTGAGAATAGGTTTAGGTTAAGGTTATAAGTTTTGGTTTAGGAAATCGGGTTCGGGTTCGAGATCGGGTTTAGGTTTGGGTTTTTAAGTTTATGTTTAGGTTTATGTTAGGGAGTTGAGATTAGGATTAGATGTAGGTTTAGGTTTAGGGATTTGAGAATACATTAAGGTTTAGGTTTAGGAAATCAGGTTCGGGTTCGAGATTGGGTTTACGTTTGGGTTTTAGGTTTACATTTAGGCTATAGGTTTAGGTTATAGGTTATAAGTGTAGGTTTAGGTTTAGGTTTTAGGTTTAAGTTATAGGTTATAGGTTTAGGTTTAGCTTATAGATTTTGGGATTTGAGAATAGGTCTAGGTTATAAGTATAAGTTTTGGTTTAGGTTAAGGTTATAGGTTTAGGTTATAGGTTTAGGTTTAGGTTATAAGTGTAGGTTATAGGTTTAGGTTTAGGTTAGGTTATAGGTTACGGTTTAGGGAATTGAGTTTAGGTTATAGGTTAAGGTTTAGGTTAAGATTTAGGTTTAGGTTTAGGTTATAAGTTTTAGGATTTGAGAATAGGTTTAGGTTAAGGTTATAAGTTTAGGTTTAGGAAATCGGGTTTAGGTTTAGGTTTAGGTTAGGGAGTTAAGATTAGGATTAGGTGTTGGTTTAGGTTTAGGTTTAGGGATTTGAGAATACGTTAAGGTTTAGGTTTAGGAAATCGGGTTTGGGTTCGAGATCGGGTTTACGTTTGGGTTTTAGGCTATAGGTTTAGGTTATAGGTTATAAGTGTAGGTTTGGGTTTAGGTTTTAGGTTATAGGTTTAGGTTTAGGTTAAGGTTTAGGTCTAGATTATAGGTTTTGGGATTTGAGAATAGGTTTAGGTTATAAGAATAGGTTTAGGTTATAAGTATAGGTTTAGGTTTAGGCTAAGGTTATAGGTTTAGGTAATAGGTTTAGGTTTAGGTTATAAGTGTAGGTTATACATTTAGGTTATAGGTTAAGGTTTAGGGAACTGAGTTTAGGTTTTATAGGTTTAGGTTATAGATTAAGGTTTAAGTTTAGGTTAAGGTTTAGGTTTAGGTTTAGGTTATAGGTTTTGGGATTTGAGAAGAGGTTTAGGTTAAGGTTATAAGTTTAGGTTTAGGAAATCGGGTTCGGGTTCGTGATCGGGTTTAGGTTTGGGTTTTCAAGTTTAGGTTTAGGTTTAGGTTAGGGAGTTGAGATTAGGATTAGGTGTAGGTTTAGGTTTAGGTTTAGGGATTTAAGAATATGTTAAGGTTTAGGTTTAGGAAATCGGGTTCGGGTTATAGGTTTAGGTTTAGGTTAGGTTATAGGTTAAGGTTTAGGAAATTGAGTTTAGGTTATAGGTTTAGGTTTAGGTTTAGTTTTGGGCTATAGGTTTTGGGATTTGAGAATAGGTTTAGGTTAAGGTTATAAGTTTAGGTTTAGGAAATCGGGTTCGGGTTTGGGATCGGGTTTAGGTTTGGGTTTTCAAGTTTAGGTTTAGGTTTAGGTTAGAGAGTTGAGATTAGGATTAGGTGTAGGTTTAGGTTTAGGGATTTGAGAATACGTTAAGGTTTAGGTTTCAGAAATCGGGTTCGGGTTATAGGTTTAGGTTTAAGTTAAGTTATAGGTTAAGGTTTAGGAAATTGAGTTTAGGTTATAAGTTAAGGTTATAGGTTAAGGTTTAGGTTATAGGTTAAGTTTTAGGTTTAGGTTAAGGTTATTGATTTAGGTTTAGGTTATAGGTTTTGGGATTTGAGAATAGGTTTAGGTTAAGGTTATAAGTTTAGATTTAGGAAATCGGGTTCGGGTTTAGGATCGGGTTTAGGTTTAGGTTAGGGAGTTGCGATTAGGATTAGATTTAGGTTTAGGTTTAGGGTTTTGAAAATACGTTAAGGTTTAGGTTTAGGAAATCAGGTTTGAAAGTACACCTGCTAGTGCCCTTGTTTGTCAAGTTACGTGAGTGGTGAGTCAGACTGGCTACAGAGCTCGATAGAGGAAGATTATTTCAAGCGTCTCCCTCGACCGGATGTGTGGAAGCTCGCCATAGGTAAATCATAGCCTCACATCCCATGTCCCAAACCACCAGGTGATTAAAACCCTTAAAACAAGATAAACATCTTAGGTTTTTTGTGGTAAGAAAACTTTTTCAAAATAGGAAAATCTCTATATTTTTCTCGCCTTGTCAATTTTATCGAAGCACCCTCGATATGATCGACCTGCTCTGTCAATATCCTTGATACCTTAACGATATTATCGATGAGAGGACCAAAAGTGTCCAACAATTAAATATTCATCTGGACAGATTTATCGATGTATCGATACACATATCGATATCATCGATATAAGCACAAATATGTCCAGCAACTTCATAACGTATTTGGACGAATTATCGATGTATCGATACACCTATCGATATCATCGATATTCAAATCTCGAGCCCATCGAGAGTGGCTCGATAAGATCGACAGACAGATTTCCAGTGCCCCTGTTTTTTAATGAAAATCTCAAAATCCTTCGATAGCATCGAGGCGCTTCCGATATAATCTAAATTCAAATATCGATAACATCGGAAGACCGTCGATGATATCGATCGTGGGCGCGCATATCTTACAGTCGATATTTCAGGATGTTTTTAACTATGATCAGGGGCCCTTCGATAGAATTGATATTCAAATATCGATGATATCGACACCAGATCGATTGCATCGAACAAAGCCATAAACTGTCCAACAAGTTCAAAGATAAATAAGTTAGATTTATCGATGCCTCGACTCTGATCTCGATATCATCGACATTCAAATTTCGATGATCTCGATGGTTCCCCAATCAATCTCAAAATCCTAAAATATTTCAAAGTCAAGTCTCTCTCATTTTTCAAATGTCGATGGATCGATCCTGTCATCGATGGAATCGGAGTTCGAAATCCGATTACATCGACAATTGTTTCGATTCATCGACCAATTGGTAGAAAGTTTCAAAAGCATATGACATTGTGTCCGAGTCATCGAGCAGACCATCGATGCTATCGAGAGTATACGCTCGATGATATCGAACCTGCTCGATGATATCGAACTCTGTCATAAATGTGACCGTTTTATATTCGTTGGAACTTTTTGCTTATATATAGAGGACTTGTCTTTTGTTGCTGTGAGAGAAAGAAGAGAGAGCTTTTGTTTGTTTCAACTTATATCTTATATCTAAAGCCCTTTCTCTCAAGGGAGTTCATCCTCCAATCCACCCTCATCATTGATATTCAACAGAGTGGATTGGGAAATGAACTTCCGCATTCAAGGATCCTCCAACTACTACCTTAATGGCAAATCATTATGCTGGGATGCCTTGAATGCATAAGATTGGAGCTACTCTGTCTTCCTAATAGGAAAATCTTTAGAGAGTAGGATTCCATCTTTACCTTGACCCAACCCTAAGCCTAGTCTTGATATATCTTTTGTGTTGCGGATCAAGGGAGCAGAAGACTCTTCGTCAACGAGGAGGATATCTTCGGCGTTGTGCTTAAAGGGACTCATCAACTATTTGTAAGTATCTAGAGTCCAGAGGACACTTGTGATCATTCCTTTTTAGGATTGGGTCTTAAGCGGTTCTCACCCTTTGAAGTCCTCAAGGAGGCCTCCGGCGGGAGTGTACGTAGTGGGTGCGTTGTGTGGACCCTTACTCTGTGGAGAGCATAAACATCTGGTTAGGAGTGAACCAGTAAAACTCCATCCGGGTGCGTTGTGTGGAACCTTACTCTGTGGAGAGCCTAAACATCTGGTTAGGAGTGAACCAGTAAAACTCCATCCGGGTGCGTTGTGTGGAACCTTACTCTGTGGAGAGCATAAACATCTGGTTAGGAGTGAACTAGTAAAACTCCATCCGGGTGCGTTGTGTGGACCCTTGCTCTATGGAGAGCATAAACATCTGGTTAGGAATGAACCAGTAAAACTCTAGGTTTGGGGTAAACTGTGTAAAACCTTAAGTTTTAGGTGAACCTGGTAAAATCTTAGGATTTGAGGTCAATCGTGTATAAACCTCCGTGTAAAGGTTGAAGGTGAACCTGATTTAAAACCTTAGGCTTGAGGTGAACCTGGGAAACCTCCTTAGTGAAATCCGGTACACTCAAGGGTTGAATGCGGTAGCCGGGAGTGGAGTAGACAAGTAGTCGAACCCCTATAAAAATGACTGTGTTTGAGAGTGCTATTGTCTTTTCAATTATGTGATTTCCTTATATACTTTTATATCTGATTGCCTGAGATCACACCTTATACACACACAGTCATATCTATCATAATCTTGTTTGCAATTTATTTATCTTTCAAGAAGTTTTTGATTGGATCCTCTACCAGGCTTGGAAGCCAGTAGAGTTACATTTGAGTAATCCTGATAATTGTACATTTAAAAGGATTAGTGAAATAGGATTTTAAATAATCATAAAAACTTTTAAAAGTCCTATTCACCCCCCTCTAGGACATATTGGCATATTCCGACTTCAACTCAAGCAGTCTTCACCGCTATTTCATTTGGTATCAGAGCGGGTCTCTCTTTAAGGGCTTCACCGCCTAGAGAGTGATCTTGATTGAAGTTGAGAATATGGCCAAAGGAGAGGGCTCATCAATCACTAGACCTCCAGTATTTGACAGCTCAAATTATGCATACTGGAAGGCTAGAATGCACTACTTTATGAGATCTTTGGATCATGACGTTTGGGATATAGTTGAAAGCGGATATGTGCCACCAATTGAACAAATCATACTTGACAGTAGCACAACAATCACAAAGCCCAAATCCAAAGAAAAGTGGACAGCATTCGACAAAGAAAGGTAGACATCTAAAGCTAAGGCTATGAATGCTATCTACTATGCCGTGTCCCAGGATATATTCAATCAGATAAGTATGTGTGGGACATCTAAAGAAGTATGGGATCTATTGAAAACAACCCATGAAGGCACAAGTACTATTAAGAGGTCCAAAATTCAATTATTGACCTCACAGTTCGAAAGTCTCAGAATGGAAGAGCATGAGACATTTATGGAGTTTTTCACAAAGTTGAACATTATTTGTAACTCCATGGGTGGATTGGAAAAAAAAGTTCTGGTTCCTAAAATCTGTAGGAAAATATTAAGATCATTGCCGGAACGATTTAATCCTAAGGTTACAATAATTGAGGAGTGTAGGAATATAGATGAAATGAAAGTAGAAGAACTGGTAGGTACCCTGTAAACTTTTGAACTACACTTCACTCAATCCCAAAAATCCAAAAAAACTATCCTAAAAACCTCAAAGAAAACAATTCATGAGAACAGTGAAAGCATAAAGGAAGATGAAGATGAAGAAGTGGCTTTGCTGACACAAAAATTTAGGAGATTCTTTCAAAAGAATCGCGGCCGTCCCTCTAGAGGAAGAAAGGTGAACAACAAACTTCCTGCAGGAAAATTTGGTAGAAGAACTAAAAAACCTCAATGATATGTCTGTCAGGAGTATGGATACCTATCAACCAAATGCCCAAACAGAAAACCAAGTGCAAGGCAATGGCTGCCACATGGGATGATACAAATGAGTCAAATTCAGAATCTAGTGACTCAGAAAGCAATGAAGATCAGAAATTATTGAAAATACTCATGGTCTTCACTGCTTCAATCATTCCCACCGGATCAGAGAACGAGAAAGAACAGCCAGCCACAGAATCATCTTCATCCAAAAATGGAACTAAAGAAGAAGAAGAAAAGGATGAATTACAAGATGCTTACAATCAACTTTACATACATAGCGTCAATATTGTCAAAAGACTTGGAATAGTTGAGAACAAAAAGGAATTACTGCAACTAGTTCTAGACAAAACTTTAGATATCAATACTCATCTGATTAATGATTTACAGCAATATCATTCAGATAATGATAAACTTGAAAGAATCAACATTTCCCTTAAATCTGAGTCTGAAAGACTAAATAAAAAAATTAAAACATTAAATGAGAAAAACCTGATTCTTCAAAATGAAAATCACACACTTCAATTTGAATTAGAGGAATCCAGAAAAATGGCCAAGCTAAACTGTAAATTTTCCCAAAGTAGTGAGAAATTAGAAAAACTGTTAGGCATGGGAAAATGTGGAGAGGACAAAAGGGGATTACGTTATGGAAAAGCTAGAACAAAAACTGAATATGATGCACAACCTTTTGGAAAATCTGTTGCCTCTAGTAGTAACATCAGACCTATCACAGCTTGTCACAAAAATGGTGAGTCAGTTTATTAGCAGAACAAAAGAAATATACAATCATCACCACTCGAGCTAGTTGACAGGATGAAGGAATCATTAAGTCATATGGACAAATCGGATATGATGAACAAATCTATCACAAGTAAAACTCATGTCACAAAGTAGATGATTAAGGAAACGCCAAATTGCCTTGTTACATATTCAAATCGTCTACCAGGTAATGAGGTTAAATGGTACCTTGACAATGGTTGCTCAAGACATGTCACAGGTGACAAATCCCATCTCTCCAACTATAAAAATCTTCATAAAGGGATAGTCACCTACGGAGATGGAGCCACTGCCTATGTAATTGGACAAGGAATGATAAGAGGAATTGATTTGCTCAAAAATGAGAATGCTTTTTGCATAAAAGGACTAGCACATAATCTGTTAAGCATCTCTCAAATCTGTGATAATGGAATGTGGTCAAATTCAATAAAGAAGAATGTGATATCCTAGATCAATCGGAAAAATCAGTAATTAAGGGTCATCGCACAAACAACCACTGCTACATTATCAGAGGCATAGAAAGGACTACTACCTATAAATACTGAGCAGAGAAAAATAAGTCCAGATCATGCATCTAGATCTAGATATTTGCTGAAATGATGTAATATTATTGAGCGTAAAATGATATATCTGAGGTTTCTCACCTCAATCTTTTGTAAATAAACATGCAAATGTTTATAATTTTTGATGTACAGTAAGTGTACATAATTTTGCTGAGTATGCCATTGATATACTTGAAGGGTCGAAAAAGAAAAATATTCCTCTTCGTTCCTATCGATCTGTCATTTCCGATTAATCGATCATAGGTCAATATCATCGACGTCTCTTCAGATGTGGAAAGTCACAGATCGGGACTACTATCGAAGCAATTGCCGATAACTTCGGATGTGGATCATCGATATAATCGAAAGCAAGTTCGATAAAATCGAAGACTCCTGGCCGATAAAAGGCGATCGAGTGAAAGAATTTTATTTCTTTGAAAAATTTTCTATTTTGCTCTCTGCTCGAATCCTCAGCCAGAAGATCATCAATGGGTCCCAGAAGCGTCAAAAGAAACAAGTATTATCCTTCCATCCCTTCCACTCCAGAGTCTAATCTCACGTTTGGTTGGATACTTTCCATTCTCTTGGTTAACCTTCTTACCTTTACTTGCCTCTTGCACTGAAAAATCATGAACAAAGGGAAAGGTAAATCCCTTTCTCAATCTTCAAGATGGAAAGCAAAACAACCCAGTATGCATCAACTCACTTCATCAGTGAGACATCCAGACACTGTCGTTGAACGTCTAGTTCTCAACAGCGCCATCGAGTCTTTTGGTGTCGATCTGCTTCTAGAAGTAATAGGATGGCAAAATATTCTGAATCTTGGTGGTACTTATCAAATTGGAGTGATCCATGACTTCCTCAGAAAAAGTCATGTTATTTGTGACGATCCACCCTATGTTCAAGTAGAATTATTACACTACTCCAAGCACATCACTCCCATCACCTTGAGTCACCTTTTAGATCTCCAAGTCACTCGCATTCCTGTTACCAGTCGGAATCTAAATGGTCTTGGTGTGTGGGGCGAGATAACTCGTGCACTATGTCAGGGAACTACTATTTCTAGGAATGATGATAATTCTCTTCATATTAATTACCTTGGACACACCTTTAAAATTCTTCATGACATATTTGGGTCCAATGTCTATCCGTGTGATGTGAATGGTAATCATTTGTCTCCTTTTGTGTTAAATATGTTGTATGATGTATATCAGGAAGTTCAGGTGTGCCTTCCAACACTTATTCTTAAACAACTAATTCGGGTCATTCAAGGAAATCATCAGGATACACTAGATTTTCCTGTACTCATCTGTAAATTAGATCATCACGTTAGTATACCTACCTCATCTGATAGAGTCTATCCAGAGAAGTGGTTTGACAGTGACTCAGCTCAGGTGGCACAACAGCTCTATCCTCCTTCAATTCCTCCTGAGAACAGTGCTCCCCTGCAGTCGGCTGCTCCATATGCTCCTCCGTCATATCCATGGGGATCCAACCGAATGCCATTGCTGAGTCTAGAGTCGATTACAAATCACCAAACTCTTCATCTTGAACGTCACCTACTGAACGGTATGGCGAACATGGAGGAGCGACTTCACAATTGTGAGAGACGTCTCACCGTGATTGAAGAAAAAGACAATTCTCTCCAACAAACAAATCAGCAAGTTGTTGATTTAATCACATGTGGTGACTCGAGAAGATGGTAGAAGCTGGTTGCGGTAATTGAATACAATTTTTTTTTGGGCTTGGTGTTCTTACTGGGATAACTGTTAATTTGCTGCCAATCTTGGGCAGTCTATTTTGGATAATTGGATAACTGTGGCTTCATTTTGAATATGACTGTGCAGAACTCATATCTTTAATGTCATATTTTTGTTTTTGAGTTCCCCTGGTTTATCAAGTTCTGGAATGCATGAGATGCCCTTAAATGAATATTTTTCACTGCTCTATAACTGCTATATCTTATCTAATATGCATTCATGATTTCTGAAATTGATGTTTGATTGAATTAAGTTATAACTCTTATACATCAAATTCATCTGCTTATGCCTGATGTTTCTCCCAAGCAATTCACTCTTCAGTCAATATCACTTGCTATACCTTTGCCAATGACTGACAAAAAGGGGGAGCACAGTTCAAAACACCCCGAGCGAAAAATTGAATATCTAATGTTGTTGCAGGTGTTAGGGGGAGCAGCTGCAAGAAAGGGGGAGTTTTGAAGTAAGGGGGAGTAGATAATACGTTGTGTACATGGGTTTCCTAGAATTTGTAAAATTCTGTAAAACATGTACACACAATTTAGGGTGTGTTTGTCTAGTTGTATTCTGGGGTATTTTGGGGATTTTTGTCACGTAATTGACAAAGGGGGAGATTGAAAGTACACCTGCTAGTGCCCTTGTTTGTCAAGTTACGTGAGTGGTGAGTCAGACTGGCTACAGAGCTCGATAGAGGAAGATTATTTCAAGCTTCTGCCTCGATTGGATGTGTGGAAGCTCACCATAGGAAAATCATAGCCTCACATCTCATGTCCCAAAACACCAGGTGATTAGAACCCTTAAAGCAAGATAGACATCTTAGGGTTTTTATGGTGAGAAAACTTTTTCAAAATAGGAAAATCTCTATGTTTTTCTCGCCTTGTCGATTTTATCGAAGCACCCTCGATATGATCGACCTGCTCTGTCGATTTTTTCTCGCCTTGTCGATTTTATCGAAGCACCCTCGATATGAGAGGACCAAAAGTGTCCAGCAACTAAATATTCATCTGGATGGATTTATCGATGTATCGATACACATATCGATATCATTGATATAAGCACAAATATGTCCAGCAACTTCATAATGTATCTAGACGAATTATCGATGTATCGATACACCTATCGATATCATCGATATTTAAATCTCGAGCCCATCGAGAGTGGCTCGATAAGATCGACAGACAGATTTCTGGCGCCCCTGCTTTTTAATGAAAATCTCAAAATCCTTCGATAGCATCAAGGCGCTTCCGATATAATCTGAATTCAAATATCGATAACATTAGAAGACCGTCGATGATATCGATCGTGGGCGAGCATATCTTACAACAGATATTTCAGGATGTTTTTAACTATGATCAGGGGCCCTTCGATAGAATCAATATTCAAATATCGATGATATCGACACCAGATCGATTGCATCGAACAAAGCCAAAAATTGTCCAGTAAGTTCAAAGATAAATCAGCTGGACTTATCGATGCCTCAACTCTGATCTCGATATCATCGACATTAAAATTCCGATGATCTCGATGGTTCCCCGATCAATCTCAAAATCGCTAGAGACTACATTCATAAAGGAAAACGGGGGCAACAGGAACTGTCAGTTAAGTGTTTGTCACTTGGCCACTAAGGAGAACATAGAGAGCCCAACAAATGTTTAACGAAATGTCACTGACGAGATTGAAGAAGGCCTTTAATTTGTGCGCCAAAATGCCTTTGTGGATTGTCACGCCCCGAACTCGGAGACCGGGCTCACAAGATTCCCGATCACCGAATCCGGCGCCGGCAGCCTCCGTAGTACCCCATTCTCGGCCCCCGGCACCCATATACCAGGTTCCGATCCTGGGATGCTACAAGGAGGATTTTTAATAATCAGTTTGATTCGTAATGAGCATAACCACAAGCATAGCCCACGAACAATAACCACAAGAACACCATCACAAAATCCACTATGAACAAAAACTTTGAATACAGTGCGTATAAAGGGAAATACAAGATAGTGGTAATATCAAAACTCCAAAAGCTCAGCGGCACGCTCCAACTGTGGCGAGACTACAGCTGCGTCCTGGCGTCACCTGCACGCATCAATCGTGCATAAGCTTATAGAAAGCTTAGAGGGCGGTGTAAGTGTGTGCGCAATATGAGCGTGCTTAGAATGCAATGCCGGGGTAATGCGGAATCATGTTGATGAGTACGTAAATGTTACCAGCCGTACCAAGGCTATGCAGTACAAGACGTGAATGCTATCGGTCATACCAAGGCCATGCGATGCAATATGTAAGTCAAGCATGTCAATCCTCATACCAATGCAACTCCTCACTAGAGCATCAAATCAATATGGTTCTTAGTCTAGATAATCATCGGGGTTCAGTACACTCCAAATGACACTGTCTCTCTCCAAGCAGCACAGTCCAAGTGAGCGTAAGAAACCTCACTATCCGCCTGACAAATAGTCAGCCAATACTTATCCGACACGTCGATAGCGAACCCATTTCTGAGCTGGTCAAACTCAGCCTAGTAATGCCCCCTACTCTCTAGCGAGTAAGGCCACACCCCTTTCCAACCGACCACGACACAGTGGGAGACGCGGCCTCATGGTATTCGGCCCTCGTGCGCTCATATATCCACTCAGTCTCGACATTGGAGTCATCCTCTGGTACCATCGGGTTCAGGGACTCTCACCCAGGGACATTTATGGTGCCCCAATTGCTTGAAACAAGATTTTTCGGTATCCAACCAGCCACCCACGATATATCTGTGGAGGTTATGACTCTGATGTCGCTAGGGCATATCTCAATCAAACATATGCAAGTGCATGAATCATACCGCCAGACATGCATCAATCCTGTGCATACCGTGCGCTCATGTAGGGCAACTCCGCATATCGGGGAGCCCATAATTAGTCTTCCCAAAGGCACATGCTATGATCAGACACTCCTTATCTCAAACATACATATGATGCGTATGATCATGAATCATGGGGCTGTGTTAAACATGTTATAAAGCAATAAACTATTCTCTCAATGAAGATGGGCCTAGATGACCTACATGAAACAGATACGGGCCTATCCGTGGCCTTAGTGAGAGTTATAATGTGGACATCTAACCAACATTACTCGTACAATGTGGACGTCAAACCAACATTGTCCCTAAGGCTCGGCTCACCTTAAATACCATTAAATAAACCCTGGTGGAATTACACATTACAATGTGCCTTAGGTACATTCCATGGGGCCCTAAATACATCAAATGGGCCGTATCTCATAGGCCTTATATTCATCAAGTGGGCCACCTCAATGAACCTCACCAATGGGCCTTAGGTACATTGCAATGGGCCATCATCCATGGGCTTAGCATACATCACATTAGTCACCTAACATAGGTCTAAAATATAACAAGGTGGGCCTAATCATATGAGCCTGAACACATCTAAGTGGGGCTCAATATTAGGCCCATATACATGCCAAGATGGGCCTAAATGCATGGCCCATATATACCAAAGTGGGCCTCAATAATAGGCCTATAAATATCCAAGTGGGCCTTAATATTAGGCCAAAAAAATACATCAAGATGGGCCTAAGTACATGGGCCCATATGCATCCAAGTGGGCCACATGTGAAGCCCATCATAATGTTTATTTTACCATCCAATCTGTTGATAAGGCCACATGAATAGGGGGCCCACCATATTATTTATTTCCATCCACCTGTTGATAAGGCCATGTGGCAAGGGGCCCACCAGAATATTTATTTTCCCATCAAACCTGTTTACATGGTCAGCAGACCAGGGCCCACCGTGATATTCATTTGCCATCAAACCGTGAAAACGGTGAGCCCCCAATCAACACTGTTTTCCTGTAACGTGGTCCACTTGAGATTAGGATCTACCTCATTTTAGGCTCATGCCTTAAAATGATCTGACAAAATAGATGGACAGCGTAGATGACACGCATACATCATGGTGGGGCCCTCGGCAGGAGCCGTCGGTTTGCCTTTACCGCACGCAGCCGCAGGCGCGGCCTGTGTCCTCTGCCAGCAGCAGCAGCGTCCACTGCTGCTGTTGTTTTATAATTTTATTTTATTTTTTTTATATTGGGGCCCACCGAGATGTGATCCACCATCCAGCCCACCCATTATGTGTGTCCCCCCTGACTGACGGTCCAGACCAAGTTTCAGCAACATCAGAAATTCAGGTAGGCCCCACCAAGTGTTTTTATATGATTTAGGCATGTCTTCACATGATTTAGATGGTATGGCCCACCTGAGTTCCGTTTGCGGCTGATTTTTGGGATACCCCATAATTTAAAGGGCAGCCATCAAATGCACGGTGTTGATGGTCGAAACGCACCATGGTGGGGCCCACGGCCGGAGCCGTGAGGGCCCAGCCGGTCGTCCGCCCGCCAGCACGCTGAGAGCAGCAGCAGCTGCTGTCATCATTTTTTTTTTAATGGGACCCACAACGACTAGATCCACCCCGTCCATTGTCTGAGTCCCGCAAAATTAGGGGTCCACACCAAGTTTCAGGTGGGTCCAAGCTTCTGATGGACCCCACCAATCATTTTCTCATGTTTTAACAAAAATGCAAGTATTCTCGATCTCACAGTCCGCCAGAAAATCAGATCAGCCTCATTTTTCGGCTCAACGCCTAAAATTGGCTGGAGAATAGATTGGACGACGTGGATCACATATATACATCAAGGTGGGGCCTGCATGAGCAGCCCACCCAAAAAGTAAATAACTCTCTTTTTTTTTTTGCTTGCAAGTACGCACCCATGTCAGTATACCACACTCTACGTTAGCCGCCTACGTCTAGCGTCCAGAGACGCTGGACGGTTTGGATATACAGTGCATCATGGTGGGTCCCACATGTACGTGGCCCACCACCATGTATATATATATATATATATATATATATATATATTAATATAGTATTAATACAAAATAAATATGATAAATTATATAACATTTGGGGCTTCCCACCATCCCAAAAATAGACGATGGATGTCTCCTAAAAATATAGTGGGCCACACCAATGATGAATGGAGTTGATTTAACATGATTTGGTGGGACCCACTTCATTCTAGGGAGAGAAAAGAGAGAGAGAGAGAGATAGAGAGAGATAGAGACGGTGATAGAGAGGAGGGACCCCACCACTATGGGCCCTCCATTGATACAATACATAGATCAAAATGGGTCCCACCAACAAGTGGGCCCTTAAAGGGAAATCAACGGTGGATCAACCACCTTTTGCACTCCTCCTTGGTCCCTTAGCCTTCTTAGCTCCTTGCCTATGAATTTGATGGAGGTAGATGAGAGTTTGATGGTGAGGATGAGAGATGAGAGGGTGGGCCACACTTGGCCTTTGAGATTTACTTGAAAGGTTGGGACGTATGGAGCTTGAGAGTTGCTTGGGAGAGATTTGAGAAATGAATGAGAGAGAGGGAAGTGATGGGTGAAAGGTGATGGAGTGATAGCTTGTAAGAAGGGATGGGTGGAGAGAGAGGTGAAGTGATGTAAGGGTTGACTTGGGCTTGCTTGTGTAAGAGAGAGGTATGGGTTGTTGTACTTGGGTATGGGGTGACTTGACTTGTACTTGACATGAGTGATTGATTGATTGATTGATTGATGGGACATCTCATAGAGATTCCCTCGAAGTTTGCAACGCGCAGTATTTTCTTCGAATTGAATGCAGGCCGACATCTTCTATCCTGGGTACCTGGTCGGTGTGCGAGTCGTGGCGTTGGAACCACAGCGACGGCGTGGTCGCTTGGATACAAGTTTCGGTTCGAGCCGACTTTGGTATGCAGGACTCGGCTTCGGATCGCGCGCAACGTTGGAAATGGGTCGAGGATTGCCAGAATTCGACTGGAAGGATCGCAGAAGCTTACGAAACGGTACAGACTAGGGTACGGGTCTTACAACTCTCCCCTCCAAATAAAAATTTCGTCCTCGAAATTTGCACAATCATCGCAACTAGTCATAACTCATAATAGAAGAGGAAATAAGGCATCGGCATATAAAATCGAAGATAGTATACAAGATACAATATATGGTCAATCATCAAAAGATGGGAATAGCGCTCCCGAATCTCCACCTCGCACTCCAAAGACGCCTCATTAATAGAATGATGACCCCACTGAACTTTCACCAAGGGAATGACCTTGGTCCGGAGGACCTGCTCCTTCCGATCAAGAATACGAACTGGCTGCTCAATGTAAGAAGCGTCCTCACGAACCTCCAACGGCCGCCAATCAATAACAAGAACTACATCTGACCCACACTTCCTCAACATAGAGACATGAAAAATGTTGTGGACGCCAAACAACTGTGGTGGTAAGGCAAGCCGATAGGCCACAGCGCCAATGCGCTTAGTGATCTCGAAATGTCCTATGAATTTGGGGCAAGCTTGCCCTTCGCTCCAAATCGAACACGCCCTTCATGGGCTAGACCTTGAGATACACATGGTCCCCTACATCAAACTCCGAGGGATGACGTCGGCGATCAGCAAAACTCTTCTGCCGACTCTGAGCTGTGCGCATCCTCTGCCTGATGATATCAATAGCCTCTGAAGTCTCCTGCACAAGCTCGGGACCTATGAGACGCCGCTCTCCAACCTCTGTCCAACAACTCGGAGATCTGCACGGTCTGCCATACAGTGCCTTAAAAGGAGTCATGCCAATGGTCGCCTGATAGCTGTCGTTGTATGCGAACTCAGTCAATCGCAGATGCTCATCCCAGCTACCACCGAAGTCAATTGCGCAGGCCCGAAGCATATCCTCAAGGATTTGGTTAACCCTCTCGGTCTGGCCATTGGTCTGCGGATGATACGCGGTACTGAGCTGCAAATCAGTTCCCATCGCTCTCTGGAAGCTCCTCTAAAACTGAGACGTAAACCTCGAATCTCGGACAGAAACGATCGAGACTGGAATGCCATGCAGTCTCACAATATCCTCGATAAATAACCTCGCAAGCCGGTCCATAAACCAAGTCGCACGCATCGCGAGAAAATGTGCCGACTTCGTCAGACGATCCACAACAAACCCAAATGGTGTCATGACCGCGCTGAGTCCTCGACAAGCCCATAATTAAATCTGTCGACACGTGCTCCCACTTCCACATCGGGACGCTCAATGGCTGCAATAGACCAGGAGGTCTCTGATGATCGGCTTTGACACGCTGGCACGTGTCACACTCGGCCACAAAACTGGCAATCTGGCGCTTCATCCCCGCCCAGAAATACTGTCTCCTCATATCACGATACATCTTCGTCGAGACAGGGTGGATAGAAAACCGCAATCGATGTGCCTTAGTCATAAGATCTCTGCACAACTCTGGAATATCCGGGACATATAATCGGCCTCTGAAGCAAAGTCCACCATAAGAACCAATCTGCCAATCTGTCTGACTCTCAGATGCTGCCTCTGCTCGGCAATCCTGTAATGACTCATCTGTCTGCTGAGCCTTGATCACCCTTGCGACAAGAGAGGGTTGAATCGACAGGCTCGATAGTTGAACGATAGAAGACTGCAGACCAAAATCAAAGTCGTACTCTGCGATATCCTCGAGCATCCTCCACTCCTGAATCATCATGTGTGCCACCAAGCCTCGCGGCTGACGGCTGAGGGCATCCGCCACCACATTTGCCTTACTTGGGTGGTACTGGAGGTCAAAATCATAGTCTTTCAGAAGCTCCATCCAGCGTCTCTGTCTCATGTTCAGCTCGGACTGAGAGAATAGATACTTCAAGCTCTTGTGGTCAGAGAAGAGCTCGAACCTGACCCCATAGAGATAGTGTCTCCACACCTTCAGTGCGAAGACAACTGCTGCCAGCTCCAAATCATGCGTGGGGTAGTTCAGCTCGTGGACCTTGAGCTGACGAGACGCGAAGGCTACAGGTCTGCCACGCTGCATCAGGACAACACCCAATCCAATACGCGAAGCATCAGTAAATACAACAAATCCATCATTCTCAGAGGGAAGAGTGAGGACAAGAGCAGACGTCAGACGGTCCTTCAACTCCATAAATGCTCGCTCGCATGCATCAGTCCAAACAAAATCTGCGCCCTTCCGAGTCAACCTGGTCATCCGGACAGCAATACGAGAGAAGCCCTCAATGAAGCGCCGATAATAGCCCACCAAACCAAGGAAATGCGGATCTCGGACGTAGTCGTGGGCTGGTTCCACTGACGCACTGCCTCAACCTTCGAGGGGTCCACTGCGACACCCTCTCTTGTCACCACGTGACTGAGGAACTTCACCTCCTCCTGCCAGAACTCGTACTTCTCTAGCTTCGCGTACAGCTGGTGGGCACGAAGGGTCTGCAAAACGATCTCCAAATGCTGCATATGATCCTCACGAGTCCTTGAATATATCAGAATGTCGTCGATGAAGACCACAACAAACTGATTAAGATATGGACGGAAGACCTCGTTCATCAACTACATGAAGACCGCGGGTGCATTAGTCAGTCCAAAAGACATGACCTGAAACTCAAAATGACCGTAACGTGTCCTGAAAGCTGTCTTCAGGATGTCCTCATCTCGGACACGAATCTGATGATAACCGGAACGTAGGTCAATCTTCGAGAAGAACTGTGCACCCTGCAGCTGATCAAATAAATCGTCTATCCTCGGGAGTGAGTACTTGTTCTTAATCATGACCTGGTTGAGCTCGCGGTAGTCGACATAGAGCCTCAACGAGCCATCCTTCTTCCTGACAAAGAGTACCGGCGCTCCCCAAGGTGAACTGCTCGGATGAATGAATCCCAACTCACGCAAATCGTCCAACTGCCGCTGTAACTCATGCAGCTCCATCGGTGCCATACGGTACGGGGCCTTCGAGATAGGCGTGGTACCAGGCACAAGATCAATCTAGAACTCAATATGACGGCACGGCGGAAATCCCGGAATCTCTTGGAATACGTCGGGGAAATCACAGAGCACCGGCAACTGATCGATACACAAGGCAACGGCCTCCTCGACTGCGCAGGTCATCAAACGAGACAATGGTTCTCCTCGGGGCTCTGCAACGAACTGAAACTGTGGCAAGCCGGGTATGCAGAACGTGACTATCCTCACGGAACAATTCAAGATGGCATGGTACTCGGCAAGCCAATCCATGCCCAAGATAACATCGAAGTCCGTCATCGGCAACACAAACAAGTCAGCGGGTAAAAAGATATCACGGACCAGAACGGGGCAAGACTAACAGAAACGGCCCAATACTGTGGTCTTCTCTAAGGGCGTGGATACGGTCAATCCCTCACTAGCAGACTCTGTCGGCAATCCAGTCGATTGATAAAAATCCTCAGACATGAATGAGTGCGAAGCGCCGAAATCAAACAATACTTGGGCGATGCATGAAAAGACAGGAAGTATACCCTCAACGACTCCTCCTAGGGTCTGTGGGTCCTGCTGAGCTGTATAAAACCTAGCCTAAGCTGGCTGAGGAGGTGTCTATCCCCTCTGAGGTCCCTGGTGCTGCTGCTGCCTCTATGGCGGCCTATACTGCTCTCTGCTGCTGTTGGGGCCTCGGTGGCTGAAGTGGCTGAGGTCGCTGCTGATGGGGCCGCTGCTGCTGTGCTAAAGGCTGTTGTTGTGGTCGCGGCTGTCCTGGAGACTGTTGTGGCCCTCTAGACTGCTGCAGATGAGGACGGGGGCACTCAGATATGCGGTGTCCAGAACCGCCAAATCCAAAACACGTCCCTGGAAACAGCTACTGGGGTGGCGCAGAAGGAGCCGCTGACGCTGCTGGTGCTGCTGGTGTCACTGATGCTGCTGGTACTCTAGCAGGTACATGACCCCTATACCTCTGTGGTCGTCGATGCTGGTGAGAGCTACTGGACTGGGCTGGCCTCTTCTGGCCTCTCCTCTGATCTCAATCGCTCTGAGAGCCAGCCCACTCAGTCTCGTAGATCTGGGCCCTTCGTACTACCGCCTGAAAGGTCGGGAGCTCGTGCCCAATAACACGGCCTCGAAGACCGAAACGTAAGCCGCTCTCGAAACGGCAGGCCTTCCGCCCCTCATCATCAACCATATATGGCGCAAACCGCGACAGCGCCACGAAGCGAGCCCGTACTGCGCCACGGACATGTCTCCCTATACTAGAGTCTTGAACTCTCGTGCCCTCTGACGACGAATGTGGTCGGGAAAGTACTGCTCCTCAAATCGGCTGATGAAATCCTCCCATGTCTAGACATGATCGGGTCCTGCAACACGGGTAACAGAGGTCCACCAATGCTCTGCCTCGCCCTGGAGAAGGAATGTAGTCAATCGGACTTGCTGCTCAGTCGTACATGACATAATATCAAAAATCTTCTCCACATCGGAGCGCCATCTCTCAGATGCTGTCGGATCTGGTTCGCCCTAGAAACCTGGAGGATCAAAACGTCTGAACTCATGTAGAAGAGCACTCGCACGCTCCTGCTCTGGCGAAACAACTGGGCGTCTGCCCTGCCCCTGAAGTGCAGCAGTCACAGCCTGTAACATCTACTGTAACTGCGAGGCACTCACAGGCACGGTCGGATCCGTACCGACATCAGGTGGAGGAACGTCATCCTCAAGAAAGGGAGTAGGGATCTCTGGCGGTAGAACGGGAGGCACCGGTGGTAAAGCTGAAGCCTCAGGTGGTGGAGAGGGATCCTCAGGTGGTGGATCGGGGTGGGCTCGACTCGCTCTCCTGGGCGGCATATTCTATGGAAAGATAAGGTGCCAATCAATCTTAAGAATCGCGCGTTAACGAACTCAATCGAAAGGTTACGCACTCGGAACCTAATCGTCCTAACTCATAGCAATTATGTGATGTTGTTCTCGGTTATTCCCAAGTTATGCTCTGATACCAACTTTTGTCACACCCCGAAATCAGAGACCGGGCTCACAAGATTTCCGATCACTGAATCGGCGCCTAAAGCCTCCGTAGTACCCCATTCTCGGCCCCCGGTACCCATATACCAGGTTCCGATCCTAGGATGCTACAAGGAGGATTCCTAATAATAAGTTTGATTCACAATGAGCATAACCACAAGCATAACTCACGAACAATAACCACAAGAACACCATCACAAAATCCACTATGAACAAAAACTTTGAGTACAGTGCGTATAGAGGGAAATATAAGATAGTGGTAATATCAAAACTCCAAAAGCTCGGCGGCACGCTCCAACAGCGGCGAGACTACAGCTGCGTCCTGGCGTCACCTGCACGCATCAATCGTGCATAAGCTTATAGAAAGCTTAGAGGGCGGTGTAAGTGTGTGCGCAATATGAGCGTGCTCAGAATGTAATGCCGTGGTAATACGGAATCATGCTGATGAGTACGTAAATGCAACCAGTCATACCAAGGCTATGCAGTACAAGACGTGAATGTTATCGGCCATACCAAGGCCATGCGATGCAATATGTAAGTCCAGCATGTCAATCCTCATACTAATGCAACTCCTCACTAGAGCATTAAATCAGTACGGTTCTTAGTCTGGATAATCACCGGGTTCAGTACACTCCAAATGACACTGTCTCTCTCCAAGCAGCACAGTCCAAGTGAGCGTAAGAAACCTCACTATCCGCCTGACCAATAGTCAGCCAATACCTATCCGGCACGTCGATAGCGAACCCATTTCTGAGCTGGTCAAACTCAGCCTAGTAATGCCCCCTGCTCTCTGGCGAGTAAGGCCACACCCCTTTCCAACCGACCACGACACAGTGGGAGACGCGACATCATGGTATTCGGCCCTCGTGCACTCATATATCCACTCGGTCTCAACGTTGGAGTCATCCTCTAGTACCATCGGGTTCAGGGACTCTCACCCAGGGACATCTATGACGCCCTAATTACTTGGAACAAGATTTTTCGATATCCAACCAGCCACCCACGATATATCTGTGGAGGCTATGGCCCTGATGTCGCTAGGGCATATCTCAATCATACATATGCAAGTGCATGAATCATACCGCCAGACATGTATCAATCCTGTGCATACCGTGCGCTCATGTAGGGCAACTCCGCATATCGGGGAGCCCATAATCAGTCTGCCCAAAGGCACATGCTATGATCAGACACTCCTCACCTCAAACATACATATGATGCGTATGATCATGAATCATGGGGCTGTGTTAAACATGTTATAAAGCAATAAACTATTCTCTCAATGAAGATGGGCCTAGATGACCTACATGAAACAGATACGGGCCTATCCGTGGCCTTAGGGAGAGTTATAATGTGGACATCTAACCAACATTACTCGTACAATGTGGACGTCAAACCAACATTGTCCCTAAGGCTCGGCTCGCCTTAAATACCATTAAATAAACCCTGGTGGAATTACACATTACAATGTGCCTTAGGTACATTCCATGGGGCCCTAAATACATCAAATGGGCCGTATCTCATAGGCCTTATATTCATCAAGTGGGCCACCTCAATGAACCTCACCAATGGGCCTTGGGTACATTGCAATGGGCCATCATCCATGGGCCTAGCATACATCACATTAGTCACCTAACATAGGTCTAAAATATAACAAGGTGGGCCTAATCATATGAGCCTTAACACATCTAAGTGGGCCTCAATATTAGGCCCATATACATGCCAAGATGGGCCTAAATGCATGGCCCATATATACCAAAGTGGGCCTCAATAATAGGCCTATAAATATCCAAGTGGGCCTTAATAATAGGCCAAAAAAATACATCAAGATGGGCCTAAGTACATGGGCCCATATGCATCCAAGTGGGCCACATGTGAAGCCCACCATAATGTTTATTTTACTATCCAATCTGTTGATAAGGCCACATGAATAGGGGGCCCACTATATTATTTATTTCCATCCACCTGTTGATAAGGCCATGTGGCAAGGGGCCCACCAGAATATTTATTTTCCCATCAAACCTGTTCACATGGTCAGCAGACCAGGGCCCACCGTGATATTCATTTGCCATCAAACCGTGAAAACGGTGAGCCCCCAATTAACACTGTTTTCCTGTAACGTGGTCCACTTGAGATTAGGATCTACCTCATTTTTGGGCTCATGCCTTAAAATGATCTGACAAAATAGATGGACGGCGTAGATAACACGCATACATCATGGTGGGACCTCGGCAGGAGCCGTGGGTCTGCCTCTACCGCACGCATCCGCAGGCACGGCCTGCATCCTCTGTCAGCAGCAGCAGCGTCCGCTACTGCTGTTGTTTTATAATTTTATTTTATTTTATTTTATTTTATGTTGGGGCCCACCGAGATGTGATCCACCATCCAGCCCACCCATTATGTGTGTCCCCCCTGGTTGACGGTCCAGACCAAGTTTTAGCCACATCAGAAATTCAGGTAGGCCCCACCAAGTGTTTTTATATGATTTATGCATGTCTTCACATGATTTAGATGGTATGGCCCACCTGAGTTCCGTTTGCCGCTGATTTTTGGGATACCCCATAATTTAAAGGGGAGCCATCAAATGCACAATGTTGATGGTCAAAACGCACCATGGTGGGGCCCACGGTTGGAGCCGTGAGGGCCCATCCGGTCGTCCGCCCGCCAGCACGCTGACAGCAGCAGCAACTGCTGTCATCATTTTTTTTTTAAAATGGGACCCACAACGACTAGATCCACCCCGTCCATTGCCTGAGTCCCGCAAAATTAGGGGTCCACACCAAGTTTCAGGTGGGTCCAAGCTTCTGATGGACCCCACCAATCATTTTCTCATGTTTTAACAAAAATGCAAGTATTCTCGATCTCACAGCCCGCCAGAAAATCAGATCAGCCTCATTTTTCGGATCAACGCTTAAAATGGGTTGGAGAATAGATTGGACGGTGTGGATCACATACATACATCAAGGTGGGGCCTGCATGAGCAGCCCACCCAAAAAGTAAATAACTCTCTTTTTTTTTTTTGCTTGCAAGTACGCACCCATGTCAGTATACCACACTCCACGTTAGCCGCCTACGTCCAGCGTCCAGAGACGCTGGACGGTTTGGATATACACTGCATCATGGTGGGTCCCACATGTACGTGGCCCACATATATATATATATATATTAATATAATATTAATACAAAATAAATATAATAAATTATATAACATGTGGGGCTTCCCACCATCCCAAAAATAGACGATGGATGTCTCCTAAAAATGTAGTGGGCCACACCAATGATGAATGGAGTTGATTTAACATGATTTGGTGGGACCGACTTCATTCTAGGGAGAGAAGAGAGAGAGAGAGAGAGAGAGAGAGAGAGAGAGAGAGAGAGAGAGAGAGAGAGAGAGAGAGGAGGGACCCCGCCACTATGGGCCCTCCATTGATACAATACATATATCAAAATGTGTCCCACCAACAAGTGGGCCCTTAAAGGGAAATCAACGGTGGATCACCCACCTCTTGCACTCCTCCTTGGTCCCTTAGCTGTTTAGCTCCTTGCCTATGAATTTGATGGAGGTAGATGGGAGTTTGATGGTGAGGATGAGAGATGAGAGGGTGGGCCACACTTGGCCTTTGAGATTTACTTGAAAGGTTGGGACGTATGGAGCTTGAGAGTTGCTTGGGAGAGATTTGAGAAATGAATGAGAGAGAGGGAAGTGATGGGTGAAAGGTGATGGAGTGATAGCTTGTAAGAAGGGATGGGTGGAGAGAGGGGTGAAGTGATGTGAGGGTTGACTTGGGCTTGCTTGTGTAAGAGAGAGGTATGGGTTGTTGTACTTGGGTATGGGGTGACTTGACTTGTACTTGACATGAGTGATTGATTGATAGGACATCTCGTAGAGATTCCCTCGAAGTTTGCAACGTGTGGTATTTTCTTCGAATCGAACGCAGGCCGACATCTTCTAGCCTAGGTATCGGGTCGGTGTGCGAGTTGCGGCGTTGGAACCGCGGCGACGGCGCGGTTGCTAGGATACAAGTTTCGGTTCGAGCCAACTTTGGTATGCAGGACTCGGCTTAGGATCGCGCGCAACGTTGGAAATGGGTCGAGGATTGCCGGAATTCGACCGGAAGGATCGCGGAAGCCTATGGAACGGTACGGACTAGGGTACGGGTCTTACATGGATGATCTTCAATCCCTCCCTAATGTAGCCTCTCTCCCCCTTGCAAAACTGATCGAGACAGAAGCATCACTATTCAGGGAATAGATTGAAATCTATAGTGGTAGTGGAACCAGCCTCGACAGGGCCCTCGGCGAATACCCAGCTAACTAATCGAATGAATCCAGCAGGGTTACGAACCGGTGATTACGGAAAGGATAACGGTCTTCCCTCTCTCCCACATATCTGCCCAGCGACTACCATGGTTGTTCAGTTAGGAGACAGCAACAAAAACTCCTTTACTTCTAAGCCACAGAGTGTTGAAGAGGTGCAGAGACCTCATCTGCCTGGTGGAAGAGGAAGCCTACATGGGCACTCCAGATTAGTTGATGGCTCCCCCAAGTATAGTAATAGTGGAAGCAGGGAGAATATCTCCCATTGGAACCCCCCCTTCTCTCATGGCCAAAACTCAGAAGATAGATGGACCCCTACAACAGAACAATCCCCTATGGAAGATAAGAGACTATACCTTGAAGTGGACCTCTCCCCCTATTTCAAGAATGATCTTGACTTAAGGGAGCAGTCCTCAGACAAAGCTAAAGAGCAGCTACAGAGACAGATGCAGAGGTAGGAGGAGATACCTCGAGAGCCCAGGCAAAGTTTCCTTGAGGAGTCCCCTGAAGATCTAGAGATAGAAGCCTGCCCCAACCTTCAGCTAGCTCAATTTGGGGACTATATGGCAACTTCTCATAATGAGAACACATATAGGAGAGGGCTTAATCATTTCCTTCGAAAGTCGGCTGGAATCCCAATAATGGGCGAATGGGGGTCAAGGTTGAGAAGACTAAGAAGAAGGGATGTGAATTTAGGATGTGTTATGCATGGATAAAATCCTTTTGTGGAACGCCTGTGGTGTCGGCAACTCGTCAAGCAAATATTAGAAGTCACAATCTGTCGATTATGGCGATCCTTGAACCTATGCTGAGAGCTGAGAAGAGAGTCGGTATTGGCCTTAAGCTTGGATTTCATTCCTCCTACTCCAATGGTGGAATGGGAGGCAAGATCTGGGTCTTTTTCAATAATCTAATTAATGCTTCTATTCTAACCATGTCTAACCAAATGTTATCTATCAAAGTATGTTTGCTTAATTCTTAGGTTCCTCTCCGGCTCACCTTCGTCTATGATAGTTGTATTAGAAGCAGAAGAAGAGAATTGTGGGATGATTTGGCTGCCCTATCTAGAGGTTCTTGCGATCCCTGATCAGTGTGTGGGGATTTCAACGCGGTAGCTGCTACTGCTGAAAGAAGAAGTAACAGGCCTCCCGACATTGCTAATTTTGTCGAGTTTGCAGAAGCTATCAATAATGCCGGGTTGATTGATGCGGGTTTCTCGGGCAACAAATTTACGTGGAGCAACAACCAAGAGGGAAGCACGCAGGTGTGGGCCAGGCTGGATAGAGTCCTCAACGTAGGATGGTTGAACGCGTTTCTGTAGTTCCATGTGGATTACCTTCCTCACACCAGCTTAGACCATGCACCAATTCTGATGAGCTTCCTCGGTCAGTCCCCTTCCTCTGCGAAGCCATTCAGATTTCAGAGGATGTGGGAACTTCATGATTCCTTCCAGGAGGTAGTAAAAACGACATGGGAGAAAGATTTAGCTCCGCACCCTATGTTCAATTTGTAGCCGAAGCTTCGGAATGTCAAGACAATTCTCAAGATCTAGAACAAGGATGAGTTTGGTAATGTGTTTGATCAGGTTGAACAGGCGACAAGGTCTCTAGAGGAGATAGAACTTAGATTGCAAAATTTAGCTTCAGCTATCGACTTAGGGACCCATCAAGAATTAGTGGAGGCCAAAAGTCACCTTACCCATATGGAGCTTAGAGAAGAGATTTTCTAGAAGCATAAGTCCAGAAATAACTGGCTAGATGAGGGGGACAAAAACACCAAGTTCTTCCACTCCTTAACATCAAAAAGGCAAAGAAAGGTGGTTATTAAATTGATCGAGCTGGACTCATGCCAAAGGGTTAAGGATCAATTAGATATCAAAGACACAGCCATCACTTTCTATGAATCTCTGCTCAAGGCAGAGAATTTGTCTCAAGATCCAAACCTTCTCTCGTCCATCCCCTCGCTCATATCATTAGAGGATAACGAACAATTGTTGGCCACTCCATCCATTCAAGAGATTCTCCAAGTGGCTAAATCCCTCCCGAAAGATGGGCGCCCGGCCCTGATGGGTTTTCTAGCTTGTGCCTTCTTTGTGGCGTGTTGGCACATTGTGGGCCTAGATATTCATAAAGCGGCGATATATCTGTTTCAGGGAGAAAATTTCCCTAGGACCTTCACCACTTCCCTTATTTGCCTTGTGCCAAAGTCCCCTGCTCCGAAAAAAAAAATAAAAAATCAGACTACTGCCCTATTAACCTATGTAATTGCATTTACATAAATTTTCAAAGCTCTTGGCATCCAGATTGAAACTAGTGTTATCCAAAATTATTTCTACCAAATAAGGGGCTTTTGTGTAGGGCCATTCCATTGCAGAAAATATAGCCATAGCCCTGGAAGTGCTCATGGAAATTAATAGAAAGACAAGAGGAGGGAATATTGTCCTTAAGCTTGATATGGAAAAGGCTTATGATAGGGTAGACTGGAGCTTCCTTAAGCGAACTTTAAGACAGTTTGGGTTCAGCGAGTCTTGGATTTCTTTGGTTAAGAAGTGTTGGAAGAACTGCTGGTTTTCGGTTCTAATTAATGGAGAGGTAGCCGGGCTTTTCAAATCCTTCAGAGGGTTGCATCAGGGAGATTCCCTCTCCTCTAGCTTATTTCTCCTAGCGGCGGAAGTTCTTAATAGAGGGTTCTCTTGGCTTGTCGCTAGGGGTTTGTGCATCCCCTTCAGATTGATCGAGGGCTACCCAATGATTTCTCACCTTTTGTATGCAAATGACACACTTCTGTTCCTCAACGGGGGTTATTCCTCTCTTCGAGTGGTGAGATCCTTCCTCTCAACTTACCATGAAATATCAGGGTACAAGGTTAACCTCCACAAAAGCTCCTTCATGTGCTCTAAAAAGCTATCCCATGCAAGGGTCAGGGCCATAGGGAGGACCCTGGGGATATTCAAGGGCAACAGTGGGCCCATCTATTTGGGGGTCCCGCTGATTGAGGGTAGAGTTACTAGAGCACATTTTCAGCCTTTGTTGAACAAAATTGAAGCGAGTATCAGCGGCTAAAAGGCCAGGTGTTTATCTCAAGCTGGTAGATCTATCCTAGTTCAGCACGTCTTAGGGAGTATCCCAGTCCATTCCATGACCGCTTGCTAGATTTCAGTCCCTATCATGGCAGATCTGGAGAAGCGGTTTGCAAATTTCCTATGGGGCTAGGCTGATGGAAAGAAAAACCTTCATTGGACTAGCTGGAAAGAGATTGTAAGACCTAAGTCAGAAGGTGGTCTGGGGATCTGCAATCTAAGAGAGGTAATGAAAGCTCTTCGTGTAAAAGTAGCTTAGGCAACTAAATATGGTAATGAGGATAGTTTGTGGACATCTTTTGCCAGAGCCAAATACAGAGAAGACCTTTCCTCGACAGGGTCGAGCCGCCCCTCTTCTTTTACTTCCCCTCTTTGGAAAAACATATGAGCTCCTTTTCATGCTTTAAAGGACAAAGTGCAGCGGCTGCTTGGCCATGACTCTTGCAACCTCTGACAGGACAATTGGTCAACGCTAGGCCCTCTGGTTAATATGACAGACATGCCAATCCCATAGTTGATTCGAGCACTTCAGGTTCATGATTTCTTGGGTCAAAATGGTCCTCTTCCTCCGTCCTCAGTTTTCAGCTATCTACCCCAGGATGTTATCGACATCATTTTTCAAATGGGTTTTTGCTTATCGGAAGAACTGGACTCTTAGATTTGGCCATTGGAACCCTCGGGCAGATTTATAGTTAAATCAGCTTCGGATCTTCTCAGAGTTCATAAGCTATGTAGGGGTTGGTTAAAATGGGTGTGACACTCAAAATTGCCTCCAAAACTCTCTATTTTGTGTGGAGACTAAGAAAAAGTACTCTCTCGGTAGAGAGCTCAATCCAATATCGTGGCATTCAGCTTGCATCCAGATGTGTATGTTGTGATGAAAGCCATGATCAACGTCCGTCAAAAGTATCCATCTCCCACCTTCTCCTATTTGGCAAGCTCGCAGCCTCGGTTTGGAACTATTTTGGGGTTGTTTTTGGTTTATCTGTCTCGGGGGTTACATCAGTGGACGACAGAATGAGCCAATGGTGGTCACCACCGACCCTAGAAGTAACTTGGCGGTTCTTCAAGGCCTGTTGCCAGTCTCATCTTCTGGGAGATATAGATTTCTAGAAATGACACAAAGTTCGACGGGAAGCCTATCTCAGCCCCCGACACGATTGCTAGGGTGAAGTGGAGGCTCTCCACGCTAACTAAGGGCCTTTATTCTCCGAAGTTTCTATCCTTATCCTCTCAGTCGATGCTCAGGGAGCTAGGAATCTTAGCTTCCCCAGGGACTTGTCTGTCAGCGGTTTTGGTGAAATGGATGAAGCTAAAGAAAGGTTGGGCCAAATTGAATGTAGACAAATCTACAAAAGGCAACCCAGATTGGTCAGGTGGAGGAGGTTTATGCAGAGGAGAAGATGGGGGCATTATTTTTTGTTTCTCAACAGGATACAGGGTGGGTTTAAACACCAAAGCTGAGCTCTATGTGGTATACGACGGTCTGCATCACTGCCTGAGTCTGGGGCTATCCAAGGTGGAAATCAAATCGGACTTTAAGCAGGTGGTAGATTTGCTGAATGGAGTTTCTAATCCCGCTTGGATTTGGAAGTATTGGTTGATTAGAATTGACAAGTTGAAGGGGAGGGGCCAATTCAGATTTGATCATGTCCTGAGGGAAGGAAATGCTCCGGCAGATAGGATGGCCCATGAGGGCAGCAATCTCCTTCCCTCCCATATCAGGGGTCTTCTCTTCCTTAACAAAGTTGGCTTGGGAGCTATCAGACAATCCTTTAGGGGAAGGCCCAAATAGCTAGAATTTTGCCTCCTTTATTCTAAGGAATTGGATTTTGCTACAGGGTAGAGCTCAGTCTATTTTTGTAGGTGCTCGCATGCTTCATGGGTGTTTGGTATGGTTGCTAGGTTGTGGGGTTCTCTGTTGGTCTGGCTGAGAGTGTTGCTCTGTTGGAGTCCAGCAGGGTGTGTCTATTTTCAGTAGAGGCTTTCTAGGGTGGAGAAATGGCCGCGAGTTGTAGGCTTTTGGGGTGTTGTCCAGTCTTAGCTTCCGCTGTTTGTAATGGGGGTTCATGGTTGGCGGTCTGTTTGTTCTTCCTTTGCCGCGATTGGTTAATGTCGTCGTGGTCCTGGCTGGGTTCTTGTCTTCATTGTTTGCAGTCTGGTTGCTGGGGCGTAGCTGCTGTTTTAATATATTGGTGGTGGTGAGTTGCGGCCTTCTGTGGCCAGGGGTGTATTGCGCGTGGTGGGCTGCTGTTTGGTTTTTCTGGGTGTGGATGCTTGGTCTCGGTGCCATCAGATGTTCTTTTGGTCTAATTGTTAATAGTTGTTCTCTAGGCCAGAGAACGTTTCGTCGTCGTGCCAGCTTCGATTCTTTCTCGTAGGAGAAACTATTCTGTAGCTTGGTCCCCTTATGGGTGGCTAAGGTCCCCTATTTTGTTTTTCTTTTTCTTTCTTCTCATTGTTTGTCATATAGGCAATATGTAACACCCTTATTCTCAAAACCCGAGGACGATAAGCTCAAGTATGAGAACCCGAGTATTACACTATGAAGTAAACAACTTTACCCCTAATCATTAGAAAATTTCATGACGTAAAACAAGGCAACTACCATGTTTTATAGATTATCAAGAGTAACACAAGGGAGTTCAGTACAAGTAAAGGAAAGAAAAATGAAACCTCACAGTAGGGAATTATTATTACAATTCAAGCAAATTACAAAATCTGAAGTACAAAAGCAAGTAAATCCTAAAGTATCAGTTGAGCTCCAACGGCTCAACAACATTCACATAGAGTTCTTCCTCACAAAACTCTACCTCAGCCGTCCCTGGAATCACGTCATAGGGGTTCCACCTGTTTATCATACCTGTGTCTATTTGGTGGAACCGCACAATTGGGTGAGTGAAAACTCAATGGGAACTTCCCGCAAGGATTCATGCATATCGTATCATTCCAAAATAGTTTAAATCAACATATTCAAATTACAAGGAGACTAATCATAAAATTATAAATGAATGTATGGGTGTATGAATGTTTGTACAAGTCACAGATCTGGGGATGCACATCCAGCTGTCAAAATAAAGGGTCGCCAAAGGCAAACTAGTCACCCGAAAAAAGTACTCATAGGTACGCCCAAGGAGAACTAACCACCCAGAAAAGACCATGCAGACCGCCTGCGGTAGATTATCTACATGGAAAAAGCCATGTAAGTGAGTGCGCCCAAGGATATCTCCTGAAAAAATACATGGGTTACGTCCGAGGAGTGTCTAATCCCAGAAAAGCCTCATGTAAAGAAAAAGCGCCCAAAGTGACCCAATTGCAAAGGTTCTGTGTGTTTAACTGAAGTACTAGAACCTTAAAAAATTCAATCAGAGTGTGGCTTACATTGAGTACTCGGAAAAGCTCATATATCATGCGTGGATGTTATGCACCATGATACTCAGGTACACACCATAGGATTAACAAGATCTGCTTTCATGAAAGTGGTCCAAGCTCATCGTCTTTTAAGAGTATATGATGCAGGACATGAAATTAAAGTATGATGTGCAACAATTCAAGCTTACGATCACGTTAGTTCAGAAACAATTACACAAATTCCACATCCCACATGAAAATTCAAACATTCAATTAAAGGGGAATCTATGCGGGTCCAGGCCTACACATGATAGGGCTGGATCAATAAAAATTATGAACCAAACGATACTCAAAGATAATAAATAATCATCCACACATGCATAGTAATCAGATCCTAATCAAAGGGATTCACCAATTTCAAATCAAGGAACCCTAGGGTAAGAAAAGGGGTATATAACTTAGGGAAAATGTAATCTAAGGCTAGGTTTCATGAAAAATGGCTATGAGAGGATAAAAGCGGATAAAAACCTAAGCCAAAAGACGATCCCGCTTGTGGACAACAATAATGGCCCAGACGAACGTGCGTGTGATCCCGGTCGCACGTGTGTGGGGCCCACTATTCAAAAAAAGGCCATCTTGGTCTTGGTCAGTCAGGGATGGACTCCAAAATCCCCAAATCTCAGCTTGATCTGATGTACGGTTTGTGCGTGGTACTCCGTCGAAGTTTCAGCCCTCCTATAGGGCTAGATTCTGAAATTCTGATGTGGGGAGGAGAATCGCTGCAATAGATGATTGATTCGAAGTGTAGATGATGGGGTGAGATGAGAAGAAGGGATGGTAGAAGATGGGTAGTAGAGATGGCGATGGATGGGGGTGAATCAGGATAAATGTGGCTTCGCACCACGGTAGTTAACCATTCGATGAAGGGAGGGCTTCGCACCCAATTAGGCTTCATGACTCAAAGAGTAGGAGAACACAAAAGTTTTTATTAATCTTCAATCAATGAAAAAAAGCTACAAGGGGTGCCTATTTATAAGAAAATCCTATACCCCAAAAACTCGCACCATGTGCGCAACCTATTACTTGGCGATGAAGTAAACTAAAATAAAAATGAAACAAAAAAATCTAAAGCGTTCACAATGTTCTAAATAATAACAATAAGCAAAACCTAAAAAATGAAATCAATCCGCCGAGTGGGCCACGATCTTGAGATCCCATGATGGGCTTTTCTTGACTATCGACCCACTTTTCTGAACCAAAACTTGTCTTTTAGCTAGGAGACTCTCCCTGGATGTCGTCATCGAGCCAGATCGACGGTGGGGCCCTCCTCCTTGCGTACGTGCATAGGGGGGCGGCGTGCGTGCACGTGTGTGCGTAATGTCCCCATCAGTATATCAATCATCCACATTCATTTACATTAACTTGATCCAAAGGAAGGCCAACAGTGTAACATATCAAGCACGATCAAGAGCAGTAAGTTTAAACTATATTCCCTTTAGTAAATAACATACCACTCACGATCTTCATAGTGTCAAATGTAACATAAATAAATTAAAATTTCATTACTCTCATATCATTAATTTAAATACGCATGCAACCTAACAAATGATGAAAAGACATAGGATATATAAGATTTAATTCTATCTATCCAATTCAGAATTTAAGTAGAAAAATAAAGTACTTTTACATGTTCATCTATACATGATGGAAATGTAGTAGTTCAATCACCATCCACATTATTTCATACGTATTAGATTTACATTAAACAGTTTAGTACATGTAAGGAGTAATAATATAGTTTTAAAGATGTATGGAAACAAGATTCTTCACTTCATTTATACTAATAGGGAAGTGTATATTACCAATGATTTCAAGTGTAGGCATGAACAATATATTACCAAATCTGATAAAATGGAATTAGAGTAACATGATTTGAAACATTCAATAGTAGTTATTAATATCAATTTAAACAAGAAGGGAGTGAAATTTGTAATTATCATAATCATTATGCTTAAACCAATTTGGATTATCATGAATGAAAGAAGCCAAGTGGGACATTCCTCACCTTTGGTAGGGTCGTACTTCACACTTCACGCTAATACCCGATCTTGAATTCAAGACACTCGAATTTAATCAAACCCAACTGAGCTAACTCCACCGAATTTGCCTTGGTTTGGTACGGAGAGCGAGTTGACTCACTGATTCAACTAAATAAACTAGTTATCCCATGTTTCTTCTCTCTTTCTCCTTCTCCTTTCCTCACTTCTGCTTCCCTGCTATTTGAGTTGGTTAACTGGGAGTCTGGCCTCAAACCTGATTCATCTGATGTGTCTTGGCTAAACTCAGTACTTGCCAACTCAGTTGGACTCGTTGCAACCGAGACAGTTCAGCTCGAAATCGGACCTGAACGACAATCCGCTTCTCTCCATTTCCTTCTTCTCTGTCTTCTTCTTCTTCCTCTTTCTTTTCTCTTGTTTCTACTGAATCTCAACATCATTCAGTCCGAAACCAGGCCTGGACTCGATCCACAACTCGGCTGCGACTCGAACCAGATACCATGAGTTAGCCGGTCTCTCCTTCTTTCCATCTTCTCTCATTTTCTTTCCTTGCTTGCTTTCTTTCTATCCCCTTCCTTTCACTTCCTTCTCTTGTCTGCTACAGGTGTGGATTGATGCAAGACTTGGACGAATCACTCAGCGTAGCATCACAGTGGCGCCCTTCCTCTTTTCTATCTCTCTATTTTTCTCTTTTCTTCCTTCTTCTCCTTCGTTTCTCTCTGGACTTTCTCTTCTTGTTTAACCTTCTTTTTCATCTTCTTTTCTTTCATTCTCAGAAATTTCTTGTAGGGTTGTTGTAATAAACCCGACCCGACTCAATTAACAGTGAGTCGGATTTACTCGACTCGAAGGTTTGGTGCGGTAGAGTAAGCGGCGCTCACACCTATCCTTATGGCTGTCTATCTTTAGAAAGGAATCCCTAAAAACTAGCTATTTATTGCCTTTGATTCCGTTTCTAGCAGCTTCCGCACTAAACGCTGGATTAGTAGGATTATTGGGGGGAGAAAATCGAGAATTCTTCTTACGGGTTTCTACATCTGATGCAGTGATTGTACGGGCTTGAATAGTTGTTTCCGATAAGCTTTGACTTGGTGGGACACACTTTGGATGGCTCAGATTCTCCAACAGACATGTCTTAAGTATTTTGGGTTTTTCGGTCGTTTTGGAGAAGAAGGCCTAACGATATTGGCTTTTTCCAACTGATCGGTTGATCCAGCGATCAGGGTCGTCTAAACGGCTCCGATTTCTACTAGAGGGTGTGTAGGGTCCTTCTTACGGTGGAGGAAAGGGTGTAGATTAAATGCGTTTAGCCGCCTAGAGACGGTTTGCGCCGATTCATTTTCTCGTCAACTTATTGGCTAACTTCTCAGCAAGTTATGAGATCTCCAAGGAGCCCTAAAGTGGACTTTCGGGATTGCTTAAGAGAACTTTCTGGAAGATGGGGAAATCGTCGAGATTGATTAGGTTAAAATAGAAAATTCCCTCTGCCTTTTGACGAGGAGTAGGTATTTTTAGAAAACAGGTGACTCGGCCTCTACGGAGCTTGCGGATGTGATTTGATTGATATTGAGGCGAACAAAACTGACAATAGAGCAGGATGACATGGTATTCTCCCCTTCGTCAGAAGTTCCGTGCGCCCCACCTTGCTGGACTCTAGATCGTAGGTGTAGGCATGATCATCGCCGTAGATTTCCACCATGGGTTTGGTCGGTGGGATCTATTGAACAGGATAGATGGTTTGGATTTTCCAAACAGTGTCTGTTGGTGGGCCGCATCACAGCTGATGCATGTTGATCGATACTCGGTCTAGGTATGCCTGATTGGTGCTCCCACATGTGCAATCATCCATGTGAGGAAACCTGGGTCTTGGTCGTATTTTCCAGTCCACTAAGATGGACAATTCAGATTTGTTGAGTTGATCATGATGGTTGGCCTCGATGCTAACAAACGGATGGTTTCCATTTAAAATGCAAGTGGCGGGAAGCAATTCCGCATTTTCGAGTTTCATTGGGTCAAAGTTCATTTGACCCGATGCTTGGTTTCGTGCACTATGTGTGCACACCATCTGTGCACTCGCACAATTCAGAAGTGGGGGACCACGCGGTGATTAGTGTAAATCTGCACCATCCATTTGCTTCAGAATGTCCACTAATGGTTGCAGATTAGGGGTTGGTACGTTCTAAAAGTTAGGTGGCCATTCTAGGGGGGTTTTCGTTGAAAAAATGTAGATTATAGTAGGTTCGGTGGTTGTTTTAGTTCTAGCATGATTCCAAAGGTGGGCCCCTGCGATGATAAGTGTGATCTGGGCCATACATTTGTCTTACTAAGTCCTTTATCTCTCTTTGGTCTAAGATCAGCCTGATCTATGGTTTAAAGGGGCTAGTTTGTTCAATTTATTGGTAACTGTTGATTTTATTGATCCTATTGGTATAGTAGAGTTTGGGAATTTAAAAATGTGAGTCGTTACAATCATCTTAGGTTCAAAGGTCAAGGGTCAACTTGAAGTATTTTGCAGATACGTTGTGGATGTCATAATCTGAATCTATTGGTCAAGATGGATAGATTTGAGAAGTGTTGGAGGTGTGCGGTCTAAATTACATGTGTTCTCATACATGTATAAAGTTGTTTAGATCCCCATAGTAACACCTGAGTATCGGAAGTACGGGGTGTTACAATCTACCCCCCTTAAAGAAAATCTCGTCCTCGAGATTTGGTACATACATCCTAATGATTAATATGACAAGTAGTAAAATAACATCGACTCACCTATGTTCCAATTATGTCATCACATCCTAGATTTAAACAGGCTATACCTAGATTTCCATTGTAACTCTTATATCTCTAATCTAACTAATCGAGTAATGTATATAAGTTCTACAAATTTGAAATCTTTTAGCACCTACCAAAAGTAGGGATTTATTTAAATGCCTAATGACGTCAAGATTTCCCTATAGTATTCATTGCACTTACAAGTTCATTTAGGTAGTCTTTAATATTATTATATCTTCTTCTTCTTCTTTTTTTTTTTTTTTTTTTTTTTTTTTTTTTTTTTTTTTTTGTTAGTGATAGTTCCTCACTATCTATAGAAAATACAATTTTCTGTTTTCAGTGTTCGGGCTAACACGAAGGGACAATTGTAGTAGGTTTGAGCCCAATACGTTAATCCTCTTTTGTGCAACACAGTGGAATTGCCAATATCGTATTCCAATCCTGGTAAATCTCGATCTTCTGCTTGATCAAGGCATTGAGATCATTGAGGTTTGCTAGGATTAAAATTTCGGATCAAATTGCAGATGATTTGCTTAAAATATGATTCCATCAGTTCGTGGCCCCGATTATTCTAGACACTTAGGAATATCATGGAATTTTATATTTCATATTATGAGTGCTTGGAATCTAGGTGAAACAGTCCCAAATGATCAATACATTTTTACTTCGCACTTTGATCACCTAATGTACTATTTAAAAATTCAGTATTCAGTTTCTACATGGAAATTCGAGTTCAAAATCTTTCTAAATTTACCTAGATTTTCAAATCCAGTCCTAATATGCTCGGTCCAGGGTTAGAAGTTTACCCAGAACTCTATAATTTCTCCTCTAGCCAACTCTAGGTGCTGGCATTTATAAGGAATGTTGCCTCTAACTAAAGAGACGTATTGGGAGAGTTCGGATTGTGATTCATAGTACAATTCTTCAAGTTTAGGGAGTTTTTGAGTCAGATGTAATGTGTTTATGGTGGTAAAGAATTTCCTAAAATGCCTAAATTTGTTTCACTTGAGGAGTATTGTGCAATGTTATTTCAACAAAGGGAATTCATGGGACAGATCAGATCTTAGATTTTCACAAATGTTCATTGGATGTCCAATCCAAGGAATGTTCTTGTTTTGATCCCAAGTACACCATAGTGGTTTATTCATTCTCTCATGGTCCCTAAATTTAGTTTATAAGATTCAAATAATTACATCTAGAAGGTTCAAAGGAGCCTAAAATTTTGCGTCTCTATATCCAAAATTTTACTTAACTCTAAGGGAGTTCTAAATAAATTCAATTAGCTTTTCTAATAATTTCCTAAGGGAACCTAATGTTTGGTTTCTGAGTTCAGATAACTAAATCTAAAATTTTCAAAGGAGTTTAAAATTCTGCATCTCTATTTTCACAATTTACCCTAACTTTAAGGGACTTCTAAATAAATTCAAATTGCTATCTTATCAATTCCCAAGGGAACTTAAGTTTGGATATCTACATTCTTCAACTTTCCTAATTCTAAGGGAGCTCCACATACATCTAGGTGGTTAAATAATTTCACATGAGACCTAAGTTTATGTCTTTACGTTCTCAAAATCTCCCTAAGTCTAGGGGAGATTCACCTAAGTTCCAACATCTAATTCCAACATTTTAACTTAAGACATTTAAGGTTTGTATAAGTCCATTTCCCAAAGGTTAGTGGTAAATCAAAATTTAACTACACACACCAAGATAGATAAGAGAAACACTTTTGGTACTCTAGTGGGGATTGATACACAGGTACTTAGAAATTGTAAACATGTCATGGGCAATCTAAAACATGTACAGTGATCCTTACTTTTGATGGTATATAAAATAGTAATTAGACTAAAAAAAAAATTTCATCAACTAATTAGCTAAAATCAAGTGAATGACTCTCATGATATGAAGTTAACAACACTCGCTTAATAATTACAGTTTCATAAATCAGAGATTACGGTTGTTTAGTCAGTGATATTCTCAGTTTATCATGCACAAAGAAAATGTTATTACAGAATTTAAATTGCGTGGGGAAATGGGGTTAGTGAACCTATTTGAATTTAAAGTCAAATTTTCATAGGATGGCTATCAGGCTAGTAATGTTATTTTGGATAGAAATGTTGGGTAACTCAAGAACAAGATGTTCACATGCAGTTGATAATAGAATGTTGGCACAAGCATATATGTATATATATTTATGAAACCTAATGCGAATATGGGACTCAGTATTGGGAACCTAAATTTGGGTCTCTAAGTTCTTAAAATTGTTTAAGACTAGGGGATGTTTTACCTATGTCTAACCTTCTAGTCTCAAGTGTAAATCTATGAATTTCTGCATCTGGCATATTGAAAGTTTGCACAAACTTTTTCCCATAGGCAAGGTTAGTCTAAACTCTCTCTCTGATACCAACTTGTAAGACCCTAATTCTCAAAACCCGAGGACAATAAGCTCAAGTATGAGAACCCGAGTATTACACTACGAAGTAAACAACTTTACCTATAATCACGAGAAAATTTCATGAGGTAAAACAAGGCAACTCCATGTTTTATAGAATATCAAGAGTAACAACAAGGGAGTTCGGTACAAGTAAATGAAAGAAAAATGAAACCTCACAGTAGGGAGTTATTATTACAATTCAAGCAAATTACAAAATCTGATGTATAAAAGCAAGTAAATCCTAAAGTATCAGTTAAGCTCCAACGGCTCAACAACATTCACATAGAGTTCTTCCTCACCAAACTCCACCTCAGCCATCCCAGGAATCCCGTCATAGGGGTCTCCACCTGTTCATCATACTTGTGTCTATTTGGTGCAACTGCACGATTGGGTGAGTGAAATCTCAGTGGTAACTTCCCGCAAGGATTCATGCATATCATATCATTCCAAAATAATTTAAATCAACATATTCAAATTACAAGGAGACTAATCATGAAATTATAAATGAATGTATGGGTGTATGAATGTATGTACAAGTCACAGATCTGGGGATGCACATCTAGCTGTCAAAATAAAGGGTCGCCCAAGGCGAACTAGTCACCCGAAAAAGGTATTCATAGGTACGCCCAAGGAGAACTAACCACCCAAAAAAGACTATGTAGACCACCCGGGGTAGATTATCTACCTGAAAAAAGTCATGTAAGTGAGTGCGCCCAAGGATATCTCTTGAAAAAATACACGGGGTACGCCCGAGGAGTGTTTAATCCCGGAAAAGCCTCATGTAAAGAAAGAGCGCCCAAAGTGACCCAAATGCATAGGTTATATGTGTTTAACGGAAGTACTATAACCTTCAGAAAGTCAATCAGAGTGTGGCTTACATTGAGCACTCAAAAACTCTCATATGTCATGCGTGGATGTTAAGCACCATGATACTCATGTACACACCATAGGACTAATAAGATCTGCTTTCATGAAAGTGGTCCAAGCTCATGGTCTTTTAAGAGTATATCAATCATCCACATTCATTTACATTAACTTGATCCAAAGGAAGGCCAACAGTGTAGCATATCAAGTACGATCAAGAGCGGTAAGTTCAAACTATATTCCCTTTAGTAAATAACATCCCACTCACGATCTTCATAGTGTGAAATGTAACATAGAATAAATTGAAATTTCATTACTCTCATATCATTAATTTAAATCGCATGCAACCTAAAAAATGATGAAAAGACATAGGATATATAAGATTTAATTCTATCTATCCAATTAGGAATTTAAGTAGAAAAATAAAGTACTTCTACATGTTCATCTATACATGATGGAAATGTAGTAGTTCAATCACCATCCACATTATTTCATACGTATTAGATTTACACTAAACGGAGTTTAGTACATGTAAGAAGTAATAATACAGTTTTAAAGATGTATGGAAACAAGATTCTTCACTTCATTTATACTAATAGGGAAGTGTATATTACCAATGATTTCAAGTGTGGGCATGAACAGTATATTACCAAATCTGATAAAATGGAATTAGAGTAACATGATATGAAACATTCAATAGTAGTTATTAATATCAATTTAAACAAGAAGGGAGTGAAATTTGCAATTATCCTAATCATTATGCTTAAACCAATTTGGATTATCATGAATGAAAGAAGCCAAGTGGGACATTCCTCACCTTTGATGGGGTTGTACTTCACACTTCACGCTAACACCCGATCTTGAATTCAAGACACTCCGAATTTATCAAACCCAACTGAGCTAACTCCACCGAATTTTCCTTGGTTTGTTGTGGACAGCGAGTTGACTCAGTGAGTCAACTCAATAGACTAGTTATCCCATTTCTCTTCTCTCTTTCTCCTTCTCCTTTCCTCACTTATGCTTCCCTGCTATCTGAGTTGGTTAATAGGGAGTCCGGCCTCAAACCCGATTCATCTGATATGTCTTGGCTAAATTCAGTACCTGCCAACTTGGTTGGACTCGTTGTAACCGAGACAGTTTAGCTCGGAATCAGACCTGAACGACAATCTGCCTCTCTCCATTTCCTTCTTCTCTATCTTCTTCTTCTTCCTCTTTCTTTTCTCTTGTTTCTACTGAATCTCAACATCATTCAGTCCAAAACCATGCCTGGACTCGATCCACAACTCGGTTGTGACTCGAACTAGATACCATGAGTCAGCTAGCCTCTCCTTCTTTCCATCTTCTCTCATTTTCTTTCCTTGCTTGCTTTCTTTCTATCTCCTTCCTTTCTCTTCCTTCTCTCATCTGTTACAGGTGTGGATTGATGCAAGACTTGGATGAGTCACTCAGCGTAGCATCCAGGCGGCGCCCTTACTCTTCTCTTTCTCTCTATTTTTCTCTTTTCTTCCTTCTTCTCCTCCGTTTCTCTCTGGACTTTCTCTTCCTGTTTCTCCTTCTTTTTCATCTTCTTTTCTTTCAATCTCAGAAATTTCTTGTAGGGTTGCTGTAATAAACCCGACCTGACTCAATTAACAGTGAGTCGGATTTACTCGACTCGGAGGTTTCGTGCAGTAGAGTAAGCGGCGCTCACACCTATCCTTATGGCTGTCTATCTTTAGAAAGGAAGCCTTAAAAACTGGCTATTTATTGCCTTTGATTCCGTTTCTAGCAGCTTCTGTACTAAACACTGGATTAGTAGATTATTAGGGGGAGAAAAATCGAGAATTCTTCTTACGGGTTTCTACATCTGATACAGTGACTGTATGGGCTCGAATAGTTGTTTCCGATAAGATTTTAATGAGGTGGGACACACTTTGGTTGGCTCAGATTCACCAACAGACATGTCTTAAGTATTTTGGGTTTTTCGGTTGTTTTGGAGAACAAGACTTGACGATAATGGCTTTTCCAACTGATCGATTGATCTAGTGATCAGGGTCGTTTGAACGGCTCTGATTTCTACTAGAGGGTGTGTGGGGTCGTTCTTAAGGTGGACGAAAGGGTGTAGATTAAATGCGTTTAGCCGCCTGGAGAAGGTTTGCGCCGATTCATTTTCTCGTCAACTTATCGGCTAACTTCTCAGCGAGTTACAAGATCTCTAAGGAGCCCTAAAGTGCACGTTCGGGATTGCTCAAGAGAACTTTCTGGAAGATGGGGAAACGGTCGAGATTGATTCGCTTAAAATAGAAATATTCCCTCTACCTTTTGGCGAGGAGTAGGTATTTTTAGAAAACAGGTGACTCGACTTCTACGGAGCTTGCGGATGTGGTTCTGATTACTATTGAGGTGAACGAAACTACCAACAGAGCAGGATGACGTGGTTTCCTCCCCTTCGTCAAAAGTTCCGAGAGCCCCACCTTGCTGGACTCTAGATCATAGGTGTAGGCATGATCATCGCCGTAGATTTCCACCATGTGTTTGGTCGATGGGATCTATTGAACAGGATCGATGGTTTGGATTTTCCAAATAGTGCCGGTTGGTGGGCCGCATCACAGTTGATGCATGTTGATCGATACTCGGTCTAGGTGTGCCTGATTAATGCTCCCGCTTGTGTAATCATCCATGTGAGGAAGATAGGTCTGGGTCGTATTTTCCTATCCATTAAGATGGACGGTTCAGATTTGTCGAGTTGATCATGATGGTTGGCCCCAATGCTGACAAACGGACGGTTTTCGTTTAAAATGCAAGTGGTGGGAAGCAATTCCACATTTTTGAGTTTCATCGGGTCAAAGTTCATTTGACCCGATGCTTGGTTTCGTGCAGTGTGTGTGCACACCATCTGTGCACTCACACAGTTCAAAAGTGGGGGTCCACGCGGTGATTAGTGTAAATTTGCACCATCCATTTTCTTCAGAATGTCCACTAATGGTTGCAGATTAGGGGTTGGTACGTTCTAAAAGTTAGGTGGCCATTCTAAGGGGATTTTCGTTGAAAAAATGTAGATTATAGTAGGTTCGGTGGTTGTTTTAGTTCTAGCATGATTCCAAAGGTGGGCCCCTGCGATGATGAGTGTGATCTGGGCCATACATTTGTCTTAGTAAGCCCTTTATCTCTCTTTGGTTCAAGATCAACCTACTACAAGAAAAACAGGCAAAGGCTACGGCCAAAAGCCATAACAAAAGTCCTTTTGCTATGGATATGATCCGTAGCACGTCCATCACTATTGGTGGGGTAGGTAAAGGTATAGCTACAGATTATATCTGTAGCAATAGGTACCAATAGCTACGGATATAATCCGTAGCAATAGATACCAATAGCTACGGATTATATCCGTAGCAATACCTTTAGCTACCCCACCAATAGCAACGGACGTGCTATGGATCATATCCGTAGCAAAAAGGATTTTATCCGTAGTAATAGATACCAATAACACCAATAATATCCATAGCAATAGATACCAATAGCTATGGACAAAAGCCGTTGCTATAGTTACGGATTATATTTGCAGCTATTTTTTTTTAATGTAATAATAAGACCTGTTTCCATTGCAAGAACCTGCTATGATTGATAACTCATCTAAGCATAATGCTGATAGAAATAGTACATAAAATGCAATATAAGAAAAATGATGCATTTATTACAATTAGCAATCAAATCATACAATGCGTCCTACATTCACATTTCTAAATAAACAATACTTCACTTTGCTCAACCTATCATAAGAATTACAACTAAGGCGTGCCCTTATGTGCAAGAAACAAATGCACTCCAATACAGTAAACACCCTCCATATGCATTCAATAATGCTCACATTTTTACAGAATTTTCTTCCTTCAGATGGTCAATTTCAGCAAATGTAGAAGATAGAGCTTCTTCTTTCATTGAAACTGCAAATGTAACTTCTATTGACTTCGACACAAGATCACTTTCAAGTTCTGAAACCCTTTCCTTGAGAAAATGAATTTCATCCTCCACTGACTTCTTTAGCTTGTCGGCTTGTATAAAACAACATTTGTAGACACAATCAAACAAACATGCCTTTATACACATCTCAAAAGGAAGAAAGACAAAAAAAAAACACTTATATATGAAGAAATAAAAAATGTACCTTCAAATCTTCTAAACTATGGCAAAATCCAACATGAGTAATGTGTTCAAACCTAGGATAGACTTTTAAACTCAAAAACTAGGTTTAGGTTAAGGTTATAGGTTTAGGTTTAGGTTCAGGTTCAGGTTAAAGGTTTAGGTTAGGTTTAGGTTATAGGTTATAGGTTATAGCTTTAGGAATTGAGAATAGGTTAAGGTTTAGGTTTAGAAAATCAGGTTCGGGATCGGGTTTAGGTTTGAGTTTTCAAGTTTAGGTTTAGGTTAGGGAGTTGAGATTAGGATTAGGTTGTAACATCCCAGATTTTTGCCAACCTGGAATTAGACGTCCTTAGGCGATGGGTCAATCCTAACACAGGTTTAACTTCCCAAACGCTCAATTAAAGCCTCGAATCCCTTTTTAAACCATTTTCTTCACAAATCCCACCCTTCACTACCTTGTGCTTTCAATTTTTCAAAGCACTTTCGCCCTAGACACTAACTTAAACTAGCTAAGTAGTAAAACTTGGATCACTTTATATACAAACTACAAAGGCCCAGGGACCACCTCAAACAGAAATCTTACAGGACTAAACCCTTTAGAAATTAAGCGAGATTTAGCTAGTGTTAAACTAGAGTGCATGTGAAATTAGCATCAATCACTTTAAATACGATCTGCAAGACCCAAACTTGTAGAATCATTGACGCCAGGTTACCCTAAAACTTAGGATCAATCTCATTACCCGGCTGCTCACGGGAGCATCTCGAAGCTCCGTATCGGATCTGGACCGCAAGTCGGAAGTCCGATTAACACGAAGTTAAGGAAATAGGACCGCCTCGCTGGGCTTGACAACCATCTCGAAAATCAAATCCAAATAATGTCCCAGCGCTATTCGCTTGAGCTCGGAGTGAAGAGTGTGAGAAATGTGAAATTAATTCAAAATAAAATATCTTGAATAGTAATCTAGCACCACTCGCTTGCGGATCAGTATTAAGCAACCAGACCGTCAGAATCAAACCAAATTACACCCTCGGATCAAGAGAAATTTCATACACATTTACATGTACTCGGAATCTCCGATCGAGATCCGCTGACCGTTGAATTGAAACTGGTCCGCCACGCGTGATCTGGGTATCCGACCGAACCGAAAACTTAATAGAACGTAGATCCATGTGTTGAGAGCTTAAGTCTGACGTTTGGCTCAAGGAGGGCCACCAGAAACCCTCTTTTGAGCTGGAAAAGTGCCGAAATACCTATAATAGTCGTACCCCTTGAACAGGAGTCTATTTCGGTGAGTTTTGAGACTATATAAGGACCTTAAACCCTCTCTCATGGCAGCCATACGAATTTGAGATTTGAGAGAGGGAAAAGGAAGAGAAAGTGTGGGAGTTGTGGGAAGATCTCCCCGCCGCTCTACCCTACTGCTATCGGTGCTTAACCACCTCATTCTTGTCACTTTCTCGGCGATTCCGGCGTCATTTCTAGGTAATAAACCCTAACCCTAACCTGTTTGGGGGATTTGATAGTTGTAGGTTATGAAATAGCTAGCCTATTTCCTTCTCTAGGTCGCCTAGTTGCCGTATACGGAAGCTAGACAAACCTATCGATTCCGTTGCGATTCTACGACAAAAGGTGCGGACTTTAGGTGTATAGGTTATGGTTTTCAATGCTTTCAATATCAGATAATTATAGATTCATGATCTGCATGCAATTGCACATGTACAAAGTGCTGTCTGTTTTCCGTTTCAATTAAAGATGAAAAATATGGAATTCTACATATTCTAGGTATTTGTAGAAAATACCGTACACGTATAAATTTTGGAAATGTGTTTGACATGATTAATTGTTGTATGAATATATGATGTATGGATAAAATACTAATTTGGCGAAAGGATTCGTCCAAATACATGTTCTACTAATATACACTATGTATGTAGAAATACTGTATTGTAGAAAGTACCGTACACGTATGTATTTGGAGGTGTATTTGCCATGATTATTTGTTGTATAAATATATTATACACGCTTAAATTACTAGTTTGGTGAAAGAGTTCGCCCTAATACATGTTTGCTAACATACACTATGTATGTTGGAATAGTGTATTCTAAGTGTTTGTTGAAATGACTAAGTAAATATGGATTTATGATTTATGTTTGTCATGTGTATAGAATGTAAGAACATGATTGAAATGTACTAGTCAACCCCTTGACGAAAGGATTTACCCTAAATCACGCCACGGTCAATACATTACATATGTTAAAGTGTGTAGCCCAAGTGTTTGTGGAAATGACTGAATGAATATAGAACTTGGACCCATGCTTGCCATGACTATCCGTCGTGGGGGCACGCGTGTTATAATTGGGGCAGCTCCCTAGTAGAAGGATTTGGCCTAATACCTATGTGATCAACATATGTCATGTATGTGATGTATGTAGTTCAAGTGTTTCTTGAAATGTCTGAATGAGCAGTAGTTAGCAAATTGTAATGTATAAGGGTGTTGAGATATGATTCTCAACCTCTTTTAACTATGTGTATGATCTCCTTGGATAGTTGTGTGATTAGGAATTGAACATGTACAAACTCATGCTTGTGTTGTGCTTCATAACATGCTCAACTGCTTTATGATTTTAACTATGTAATGCATATGTTTAAATATATATTTACGTTGTATGATCCGTCATGGGTGATGGGGGAGCAGAGCAACGAGTGCGTGCAACAGCCCTGGCGGCCCTAAACGGATAATACTAGACCTTGATTTTATAAGTTGAATCTTGATCCATTACTGCTTTATCTATTTGCAATTGATTGTGTTTGGGGCTATGATTATGGCCCAGGCAATCGGTAATGGGATTGAATTCGTGGCTGAGATTCATTTGCCACGTGGGATGTGTTCGACAAACTCGAGTCGTGCGTTGCCTGTCAGCAGTGGCTAGGCCACACGAAGTTTTTATGCACTTCATGTCGTGCAGCTCAACGGGCGATCGTGCTAGTCGAGCTCGTCAAGTAACCCGATCTGCCTTATGCATGTTCACCCTGTTTGGACGCTACTGCTTGAACCTAGGGTACCAAACTTACCAGTGAAACCCTTTTAACCGTACCTTGATCCGCTAAGACGCATGAGCCGGGCATGGTGGTATGGGACACCGTGGTTGAGCTGTCGGCCTACGCTGGGGCCATGTGCCTCCCCGTAGTGACCATTGCGCAACCGGACTCGTGAGCCGAATATGGTGGTATGGGACACTGTATTCGAGCTATCGATACTTACGGCGAGAGCCGAGTACGGTGAGACCTGTACTCGTGCTGACGGGCGACAAGTCCTCTGTAGTATCTTCGAGTATACTCTAAGGGCTGTGATTGGCGACGAGTCTTTCACAGCGACTAGAGTATGAGTTGAGCCGAGTACGGTGAGACCTGTATTCAAGCTGACGGCTAGTAATTGAGCCGAGTACGGTGAGACCTGTACTCGAGCTAACGGCCAGCAATTGAGCCGCATACGGTGAGATCTGTATCCGTACTGACGGGTGACGAGCCCTTTGCGATGCCTTCGCTATGCCTCTCAGACCAAAATATCGTATGAGATTAACTAGGATTGACGACCCTAGAATGGATCATGTTTGGGAATGATACAAGGGAGGTACCTTAGTTTTCCAATACTGTTGTTTGAAACGGACTAATAACAACTCGAAAATCATGCGCATCATTGCACCGCATGTGCCTTGTAGATGTGGAGCACTAAGGGAGTTATGCATTCACGAACGTAAGATGATGTCGCATGAGGGTGGTTTGGCAAGGGCATACATCATGTCATTTCATACTTGCATTAAATAAGAGTAGTTAGAATTGTTTGATTGTACTGCTTTATCATTACTGCTTGACTGAGTTGATAACATATTAACCTATGCTTTACTGTTCCACTGAGTTGATCACTCACTCCCACGTTACGGGACGGTGTTGTACACACCAACCAGATTTGTTGAGTTTCAGGTGATGGCGATGCTTGTGAAGCAGAGTCGGACTACTTCTATGATGATAGGAGAAGTTCTCCTATCTGTATCTCTCTAGCAGGTCAATGAAGACCTGATATTGTATGGATGGGGCTATGGTACTTGGGACAGGAAGACATTACACCTCCTCACATTTGGTATATTTTAGAACTGTACTTGTAATTATTTAACCTGGTAATGTTATCACACTCTGGAGACTCATCCTAGTTTATATATTTTATCTATCTATCACAGTCTTCCGCTTGCAAATTTAATTGTCTCTGGAGTATGATATGTTGTTTTGGCTTAATCTCACTCATGTTCAATGCACGAATACAGTCAACATTCAATCATCATTCATTTTGTTGCATAAGTGATGTTCTGGAACTCGGGAGTTGAGTTTATGCTCGACCCCCGATTTTCAGGGCGTTACATAGGTGTAGGTTTAGGTTTGGGTTAGGGAGTTGAGATTAGGATTAGGTGTAGGTTTAGGGATTTAAGAATACATTTAGGTTATAGGTTTACGTTTAGGTTTTAGGTTATAGGTTTAGGTTTAGGTTTAGGTTAAGGTTAGGTTATAGGTTATAAGTTTAGGTTATAGGTTAAGGTTTAGGTTATAGGTTTTGGTTTAGGTTAAGGTTATCGATTTAGGTTTAGGTTTAGGTTTAGGTTTAGGTTATAGGTTATAGGTTATAGGTTAAGGCTTTAGGGAATTGAGAATAGGTTAAGGTTTAGGTTTAGGAAATCAGGTTCGGGTTTGAGATCGGGTTTAGTTTGGGTTTTCAAGTTTAGGTTTAAGTTAAGGAGTTGAGATTAGGATAGGTGTAGGTTTAGGTTTAAGGATTTGAGAATACAGTTAGGTTTAGGTTTAGGTTAGGTTTTAGGTAGGTTAGGTTTAGGTGTAGGTTATAGGTTATAGCTTTAGGGAATTGAAAATAGGTTAAGGTTTAGGTTTAGGAAATCAGGTTCGGGTTCGGGATTGGGTTTAGGTTTGGGTTTTCAAGTTTAGGTTTAGGTTTAGGTTAGGAAGTTGAATTAGGATTAGGTGTAGGTTTAGGTATAGGGATTTGAGAATACATTTAGGTTTTAGGTTTAGGTTTAGGTTAGGTTATCGGTTATAAGTTTAGGTTATAGGTTATAAGTTATGGGTTAAGGTTTAGTTTATAGGTTTTGGTTTAGGTTAAGGTTATAGGTTTAGGTTAAGGTTTAGGTTTAGGTTTAGGTTTAGGTTATACGTTATAGGTTATAGGTTGTAGCTTTAAGGAATTGAGAATAGGTTAAGGTTTAGGTTTAGGAAATCGGGTTCGGGTTCGGGATCGGGTTTAAGTTTGGGTTTTCAAGTTTAGTTTTAGGTTTAGGTTAGGGAGTTGAGATTAGGATTAGGTGTAGGTTTTGGTTTAGGGATTTGAGAATACATTTAGGTTATAGGTTTATGTTTAGGTTTAGGTTTTAGGTTTAGGTTAAGTTTAGATTATCGGTTATAAGTTTAGGTTATAGGTTATAGGTTATGTGTTAAGGTTTAGTTTATAGGTTTTGGTTTAGGTTAAGGTTATAGGTTTAGGTTTAGGTTATGGTTTAGGTTTAGGTTATAAGTTTACGTTAAGGTTTAAGTTTAGGTTATATGTTATAGGTTATAGGTTATAGCTTTAAGGAATTGAGAATAGGTTAAGGTTTAGATTTAGGAAATCGTGTTCAGGTTCGGGATCGGGTTTAAGTTTAGGTTTTCAAGTTTAGGTTTAGGTTTCAGTTAGGGAGTTGAGATTAAGATTAGGTGTAGGTTTTGGTTTAGGGATTTAAGAATACATTTAGGTTTTAGGTTTAGGTTTAGGTTTTAGTTTATAGGTTTAGGTTATGGGTTAAGGTTAGGTTATAGGTTAAGGTTTAGGTTTAGGTTAAGGTTTAAGTTTAGGGATTTGAGAAAGGTTTAGGTTAAGGTTATAAGTTTAGGTTTAGGAAATCGTGTTCGGGTTTGGAATCGAGTTTAGGTTTGGGTTTTCAAGTTTAGGTTTAGTTTTAGGTTAGGGAGTTGAGATTAGGATTAGGTGTAGGTTTAAGTTTAGGGATTTGGGAATATGTTAAGGTTTAGGTATAGGAAATTGGGTTCGGGTTCGAGATCGCTTTTACGTTTGGGTTTTAGGTTTAGGCTAAGTATTTAGGGATTTAGATTCGGGTTCAAGATCGGGTTTTGGTTTAGGTTTAGGTTTTACGTTTAGGTTAAGGTTACAGGTTTAGGTTTAGGTTATAAGTGTAGGTTATAGGTTTAAGTTTAGGTTAGGTTATAGGTTACGGTTTAGGGAATTGAGAATAGGTTAAGGTTTAGGTTTAGGAAATCGGGTTCGAGTTCAGTTCGGATTCGGGTTTATGTTTAGGTTAAGGAGTTGAGATTAGGATTATGTGTAGGTTTAGGTTTAGCGATTTGAGAATACATTTAGGTTTTAGGTTTAGGTTTAGGTTATAGGTTATAGCTTTAGGGAATTGAGAATAGGTTAAGGTTTAGGTTTAGGAAATCGGGATCGGGTTTAGGTTTGGGTTTTCAAGTTTAGGTTTAGGTTAAGGAGTTGAGATTAAGATTAGGTGTAGGCTTAGGTTTAAGGATTTGAGAATACATTTAGGTTTTAGGTTTAGGTTTAGGTTTTAGGTTATAGGTTTAGGTTTAGGTTATAAGTGTAGGTTATAGGTTTAGGTTTAGGTTAGGTTATAGGTTAAGGTTTAGGGAATTGAGTTTAGGTTATAGGTAAAGGTTATAGGTTAAGGTTTAGGTTTAGGTTCTGGGATTTGAGATTAGGTTTAGGTTAGGGTTATAAGTTTAGTTTTAAGAAATCGGGTTCGGGTTCGGGTATAGAGTTGAGTTTTCAAGTTTAGGTTTAGGTTTAAGTTAGGGAGTTGAGATTAGGATTAGGTGTAGGTTTAGGTTTAGGGATTTGAGAATACGTTAAGGTTTAGGTTTAGGAAATCAAATTTAGGTTCGAGATCGGGTTTATGTTTGGGTTATAGGTTAAGGGTGTGGTCCCTACAAATACAGATATAAACACGGCCTATCCAAATGGCCAGGCCCCTCCAATGTTGTCCATAAGAAATGGACAGCTTCATCATGGTCATAACAGCGGTTCCCACCTTCTAAGGACCCCCGCTCATCTGGATAGCTCCGACGCACATCCAGGTCTGCTCCATTAATTTTGAAAAAATACATAAATACAGCCTGTCCAAATGGCTAAGCCTCTTCAATGTTGTCCATAGGAAATGTACAACTTCATCATGGTCATAACAGCGGTTCCCACCTTCCAGGGATCCCCGCTCATCCGGATAGCTCCGACTCACATCCGGGTCTGCTCCATTAATTTCGAGCAAATACATAAACACGGCCTGTCCTCGGGATCCAGCAAATTCGTCTGATCCAGGGATCCAAGGAAGCCGGATACTATAATTTTGGGCCATAGTTTCAGTCATTTGAAACGATGAAATCACGCATACTAACATAATCCGGAAAGGAAATTTCTTTCGCTGGAATATACCAACAAAAGTAAATAGCATTCTTGATTTTCAACTAGAAAGCACAAAATATGAACTGGAACATGAGAGCAGAGAAGTGTTGACTCACTTGTTCACTTTAACCCAAGTAACTTTCAGTGTTTCCTTCTTCTTTTCATCAAGCTCTTCAATCACCTTCTTGATTTTTGACTTATCATTCTAAGTAAGAGAAGAATACTGTAAACAAACAACTTCAGACATAAACAAATTCAATTTTTTTTTTTAAAAAAAAAGATGAGATCCTTTACAGGCTGAGAAATACAGCAATATACCTCAATGATGTTTTTCTTGGATAATAAGTCATTGTATTCATCTTCAGCTTTCTCGAACATTGCCATAACTTTTTTGTTGACCCTCTTCTCAAGGCTGAAAGCAATCAATTAGATTAACTGAGATGCATGTCCATTAACCTTCTTCTTTCAAAAAAAATGCAAAGCCAAACATTAATTAGGTGTTGAATCATACTACTTCATTGTCATGGAAAAGAAAACAAAGAAGCACATGAAACAACACAACAAGTAATCTAATCACACACCCAGATTGTTTAACGTGAAGTTTCTCAAGCTCCTCCCTTGATTTATGAGGATCACGAGATGAGAAGTCATAATATGTCCCACTTTTTCCAAATAATTGTTTCTCAGCTGCAATCCAACTATGCCTTTCTAGTAGTTTATCTACCTTCAGGGAGCAATCTTTCTATTCCATCTCCATTCGCTTAATCTGTGTGAATGGGAAAGAGTGGGTTTCTATCAAGAACACATACACAATTTCATAGATCAATCAAGTTAAATAAAATAGGAACAAAATAACCACAACAAGTACCTCATTTTCTAATTTCTTTTCCTCTCAACATTTGCATCACTAATTTTATGTTGAAGCTTCTGTTGCTCCTTGACAATGACACTGATCTCAACGTCACATTCTTTCATCTTTGAACGACTCAAATTGAGCTCAGATTGGGCTTGATCATATTCCTTCTTTATGGAACTAACCTGCAATAGGAAAGGCAATAAAGATGCGTGCATTTTATGTTCAGCTAAAAGGGTTAGATTGTAAGTTTAAGCACCTTGCTTGTAAGGTTATCTACTTCTGTAGTAAGGCTGTTTATCTGTGTCTGTAAAGAAACCAATTGATTTTCCATGGAAGCACGCTCTTGAATGACTACGTCTTTCTCCATAATGAGCCTCTCTCTTTCATTTTCAAAGTCATAAATCCTTTCACAATTGAATGCATCAAAATTATAAAATAAACATGTGCAAGAATGCACCAATTACAATAAGAAGTGTGTGCAAGAATGCACCTTGTTGTCTATTAAAGATGGTATTGAATCAGTCTTGTTTTTGTTGGGATTGTTTTTGCCTACATTGATGCTCAAATGCGAGACACATCCTATGGAAATATTTGCAGTTCCAGATCAAACCTATAAATCAACAGCAAAACAGAAGTGCAGTTTAGGTAGTATCACACAAGTGAGCAATGTACATACCAGTGGATTTATCTATGAATTCAGGCTCCACTGTAGAAAAATGAGATAAAGCTAAAAAACTACCAACTGATCAATGTACATACCGGCTGATTTATCTTAGTTATTCGATGTTTTAAGTGGAAATGAACTAACCTTGAGAGCTTTTTTCCAATGTACATGCTAGTGGATTTATCTATGAATTCATGCTCCATTGTAGAAAAACGAGATAAAGCCAAAAAACTACAACTGATCAATGTACATACCAGCTGATTTATCTAGTTATTCAATGTTTTAAGTGGAAATGAACTAACCTTGAGAGCTTTTTTCCTCATTAGTATACTGACATACCGACATAGAGAAAATGTCTCCACTGAAAATGTGGTCCTCAACCAGAGCTTGCATCCTATAAGAAAACGCCATAATGAAATAGATAAATTAAACTTTGAGAATAAAAACATTGGTATAAAGTAAAAGGAATCAGAACAAAGAAATCACTGCTAGCAAAACATCCTACATTTGAGAAACTCACTGATATTGAATTCAATGGAAAAAAAAATTGCATGCTCAAAGAAATCAGAACATCCAAATGCAGACTCTAGGGGCTGAGGATATATAATAATATCTATGACTACTAGAAGTGCCACATTTTTTTCTTTTTCATTTTCTTTTTTGTCAAAAGAATGAGGTGGGTTGGTGATCTTGGTAACATTGGAATGGACAACTGGTTCCGCAACTAGGCAACATCAAACATATCCATGTTAAGTCCATGAGCTTGATATGTTGATGCATTTGCAGGGCTGAGATTGCATGGGTGGTTTTTAGTGCATTAAAATCATAAGCATATATGATGATTCAAATGTGTGGATTGCAAAAACTCATAGAATATCTATACACATCTAAATCATAATATAAAGGAAAGAAAGCATATCTGAATCATGTGTAGCCAAGCTGCAAGCCCCAGCCTCATCCGCATCCTCAGGCTCAGCAGCAATTTCATTTTATTTAACAGTAAATGTATGGTCTACATGACAGTTAACCAGCCTGAAATGAAATACACTCACTACCAAAAAAAATATATATGATGACTCAATATCTAAAAACAGGTTAGCATAAAACCTACACCAAACTGAGGCTTACATTCAATAACTATAAGTTTATAACTAAGATGGTGGCTTTTGAGCCCCAAAAGCAACTTTACACATGTCACTTGTTGCCAGCCAACCACGTGGATGGACATCTGATGGAATATAAGATGAGAGAGACCAACCATGCAGGTCACATGGTTCAAGAATATGCCACTCGATTAATCAAGTGGCTTCATGTGGATGTCAAATGTGGACCGTAGGCAAATTTTTGACTGTCCATTTTTTTAAAAGGGTGGCCAATCTGATAAGTGAATACCCTGATTTTTGTGCCAGGTCATCTGCAGTGTGGGTCCCAAGACATGCATAGATCAGATGTGCCACACACATCACCATTTGACATATAAGCCACCTGTGGAAGTGTGTGTGTGGCTAACAAACATCTGAATAAGATACATAAACCTTTCAAAGAATAAATATTTATGAAAGAAACATCTCCTCTAGGCATTGTTAGATTAAAACAGAATTGTCTTCCTGACAAATTTTCCATTATAACCCCAACTTTGGATCTATGAACTTTTCAAATCAACAAAAAAGAAGGAAGCTGTTATTGCAACTTATAGCAAATAAAAGAAAACATAGCATCAGCAAAATCCTGATATCATTTTGACTTGCGAATCCAAGACTATGAGAAACAAAATAGCCAACTTATTTGCATGAAGCTACTTCCAGCCATGTTTCAATATGCAGTTATGTATAAAATTAAAGTGTTTTTTATTTCTCAGCAGAAAATAGTTGGTTTTCTTGATGAACAGGTATCAAAAGCGTCCAATAAAGCATCCAGCAATCATCCAGTAATCATTTCAGCCTTCTATAAGATTGATTTAGATCCATTAATATTACAAAAAAACAAATTACTTCTGAGGAGAGAGCTAATTCCAACCATTTCTCACTCATCAGAATCATAAAAGCCAAGTATTAGGCTATACGCATAATATTCCCTGAAAATTGAAATACTAAAACCAGGAAACATTTTGGAGAAAAAGCTAACCTGCATGTATTTCTAGAAGCTGCACTTTGGAATCAGCTATTGGAACACTCTGAAAGGCTTCCATTGGATAATGTACCTGTACCAAATTGTAATTAGATTGCCAATTTTTTCATCCAACTGCATGTTGATTAGTCCTGGATAAATAACAAGAGAGGAACTTTTTCTTAGAAAAAAATAAATGACAATCCTCATCAATCTATTAAGCTGTCCAAGTAAACAAAAGTAAGACCACTGCAAGTGTGAGTGATCCAGGTTAGATCCCTGGTTATCTTACCTTATAATACCTTACTTGTAGGCTTGCCAATAGGCTAGGAAAAATAAAAAATTTTAATATGCCCGACTTAGAAAGTTCAAAATCTAGGGCAAAGCTAACCCCAAGCTGGCCCTTAACAGCCTTACTTGTGCCTAAAAAGGAAAAAACCACCTACCACCTTTCAACAAAACAAAATGTATCAAATCCGAAAGATACATCTTAAAAATCCTTTTATAAAATAAAAGAGTGGAATCTGCAGCTTAAAACAAACCTAAGGCCCTGTTTGGTTGCCACTTAAAAATGACCTCATCTCATTTTAGTTGAGATTTTATTCGACCCGGTAATCAGTCTTTAGATGTCTGAGTTCGACCCAACCAAGTGAATGAAAAGCACATCAGTTATTCTTGTGGAATAGGATTTGGCAGAGGCAATGGTCATAGACCAACCAAACTGAGTCAACCCAGCCAAGTTCCCAGCGGACCTGTTGCTGTTGAACATTGCTAAAAAGGGTTGCATTGCAGGAAGTGAGGATGGAGTAGTCACCTTTTGATTTAGAGAGCAGTCACAGCCAAGTTTGTGCCTATACGGTGGGCAGGAGGGTATTTACACAATGCATTGTCCATCTTACATACAAAACTCCATATACCCTTTGCAAAAGCCAGTTTTGCCATCTTGACGTTCTGGCCAACATCTTCTTGGTGCACCATTGCAATCTTGCAAGCGTCTCTACCAGGGACTATGATCAAAATCACAAACTAAGCAGCATTAGAAAAGAGAGGCGGGGTGCGCGTGGGGGAGGGAGAGAGAGAAATGCCATGAAACAAAGAAACTGCAAACTTGAACATTGATTTCACAATCATCATGGTCCACCGAATGTCGATTTTCCATTTCTCTATCATCAATTAAACAAAATTGCCTAAGAAAAAGTTCTAGTAAACAATTGATAAAGGTTGTTTTGACATGATCAATGATGTGTAGAGTATAGGCTGGACTAGGAGACCGTTCTTTTAGTTTTAACATTTGGCTTGGCCGTGTCAAAATAAAACTTTCAATAGAAGAATAATTGACTTGGGCTTGGCCAATCAAGATTTTTTTTCAGCCACCACATAGGACAATTCCAGTGAATGATGCATCATGAGTCACCATGAACTGCAACATGTCATGAGATGGATTGATTGCAAAACATAATCAGTCATCTTCTAATTTTGCAAATCGCCAGAGCTAAATGAATCATAAAATTCAATGGCATCAAAGAGCGACAAATGGCATAGTGACAGAACTATAGCAGAGATAAAAATGAACTGCATATTGGTACTTCAAAACACAACTAGCTTTTTTCTAGAAATAGATGCAAGTTCAAACTTCAAAACCCAGGGTTCATTTTGGAAATTAAGTCTTTCAATTTCCAAATTCAAACAGTTCAGTTGGTGAAAGAGTTGCCTATCCTACAAAAATGGCCATGCGCCACCTTTGACACAGATGACTTTTTATGAAGTCCATGTTCACTATGCACCTGGAACAAGGGTGAACCGAGTCCTAGGTGAGCTTTAATCCATGGTATATGGACAATTAATTGTTTATAAACTAAAAGCTATAGTCCGCATTCCAGTTCAAGTTCAGTTCACAAATGAGTTCCAGTTGACAAATTTGTCTGGAGTTTAATTATGAATCAGTTGAAAAATTAGATTAGGATCTGCTGTAATCACATGATACAATCCAGTTCACATGAGTGCATGAATCAGTTTACAAATGAGTGCAAGAAAGAAAAGTAACCATTGATTTGGAAAAATAACCATTAATGTGCATCACTTCACAAAAACCTGCAACCCATCACTGCAATTAGAGCTGTACACGAGCAGACTAAGGCTCGAGTACTCGCTCGACTCGACTCGGAATACTCGACTCGTACTCGACTCGTCAGGTGTTAGAGCCGAGTACGAGTAGTTTTTTCCTACTCGTTTTGAATTCGAGTAGAGTACGAGCAAAGTAGTACTTGACTCGGTACTCGACTCGGTACTCGACTCGGTGCTCGACTCGGTACTCGACCAGGGCCATATATATACAACTAAAGCCCTATTTCTAGGTCGCTTTCAACTTTCACTCGCCCCGCCCAAATCGAAAAACCAAACCCTCCCTTTCCTTCCCTCCCGCCCATCGTCCAACGCTCGTCCCTTCTACCCTACCCATTCGGCCATTCTCTCTCTCTCTCTCTCTCTCTCTCTCTCTCTCTCTCTCTCTCATTCGTCCGTCGTCCAGACTCCAGCGCTCGTCCCTCTTCTTCCCTCTCTCTCTCTCTCTCTCTCACTCCCTACCGCTCGCGGCTCGTCCCTACGGCCTGTCCAGTGCTGCTCACCTGCTCGTCCTTACCCTGCCCAGTGCCCCTATCCCTGGCCTGCCCGACGCCCCTGTGCGCAGCTCATCCCACCCCTGCCCGATGCCCCTGTCCATCCATCAGGTAAGAATTTCGTTTTGAATCTGTTGTTTTCTAATGTTGATTTTGATGGATTAAAGAATCTATGTGTTGGGCCCACCATTTTGTGTCTGGTGCCCCTATCCGTCCGCAGATTTTCTTGTGTTGGGCCCACCATTTTGTGTGTATGCTGTCCAAGCTGGACGGCGGATGATTCTGAATAATGTATTTGAACTTTAACATACAATGGTTTTTTTCAACCATTTTATTGCTCGTGTGCTCGTACTCGGAGTCGACTCGAAAACTCGGACTCGACTCTACTCGTTTATTACTAATACTCGGCTCGTACTCGGGCAAGTAGAGTACGAGCAGAGGGTCCCTGCTCGTTGGCTGAGTAGAGTCAAGTACGAGCAGCCCTCGGGCGTTAAGAGCCGAGTACGAGTAGGGCGATACTTGACTCGACTCGACTCGACTCGTGTGCAGCTCTAACTGCAATCACAGAATAAGTCAATGAATCACTTCACAACCATCCATCGATCTGCATCACTTCACAAGCATGTGCGTTAGTTACAAAAGTCTAGGACCTGTTGCAATAAGGAAAAGTCAATTAGTTACACAAATGAGTTGATGAATCAGGCTACAAATGAGTGCATGAAGCCCAAGTACTACTCCTACATGTGGTGAGAGGTCTACATCGATGGCTATCAGTTTAGAAATGAGTGCACAAAAGGAAAGTAACCATTGATTTGAAAGAAAAAAAAAACCATTGATACAAACCACTTCACAAAACCTACAACCAAACTCAGCAATCACAAAAAAAAGCTTAATCTATGAACCACTTAGCATGCATCTCCACTGATCTGCATCACTTCACAAGCATCTGCATTAGTTTCAAAGTCTAGGATCTGCTGCAATCACAAAAATTCGATCAATGAATTTGCGCATGGATAAGTTTTTACCATTTGCATTTACAGTTTGTAATAGGAATTACATAACTTTCACAACCACATTTGCATTCATTTTAGTGATTCTGAAATGTGTTCATTTCACATTCCCAACCCTATTTACATTTATGAATCAGAAGTTTCACATTCCCACACATGAATATAATGGCAATACAGAGAACTCAGTCCACATGCATATTTAAAGAACCATGACATCTTCACTATCTGTTATCCTTAAACAACTATGAAGCAAAAAAAACATGAGATTGTGCATTTATGCTCAGTATAGGTAACCTGACCATGATCATAGTTTTAAAACTCGCTGACTCAACTCGCTGACCACCCCAACCAGTAAGCCCTATTGAAAGAATTTGTTTGCGGGCTTTTAATCCTAGAAGAACTGCACTGATGTGCTCTACCAAAATCTAGCCATTTCATCAAACAGATAACATGCATGGAATCTAGTCATTTCATCAAACAAATAGCATGCCATTTCAACAAACAGATAACATGCCATTTCATCAAACATTTAACATGTATCAAATCTGAAAGATAAAAAAAGAGGCACAGAGAGAAGAAGATATCAAACCTATGGAGAGGAGCTTCATGGCGTGTGTTTCTTTAGGCATGAGCTTCAAGGCTATTGCAATGGAGAGAGATAGAAGAGACGACAGAGAGAGGGACGAGAATGAGAGATGGAGCAGAGATCGGGAGGGAGAGAGAGGATTGGGAAACAAAGAGAGAGAGAGAGAGAGAGAGAGAGAGAGAGATAGGGGATTAGGGAACGAGAGAGAGAGAGAGAGAGAGAGAGAGAGAGAGAGAGAGAGAGCGCAAGTGAAATACCTGTGTTTGGGCGCGGCTCTGTTTTGAGCACGCGCCCAAATATGGGGGTCTTCCGACGGACGGACGGACGTGGACGGACGGACGGACATGGACGGACGTAGATCAGGGGCTCCGTGGGGCCCACCATGATGTATTTAGTTAATCCATTCCGATCGATAATTTTAATAAATTATTTTACTTTAATACACAAAATTTCAGGTATATTGAAGGCCCAAGTGGACAACACCATAAGAAGCAACTGTAATTTAATATCAATGTTTCTTACCGTGTGGTCCACTTGAGCCTTTGATCTAGCTAATTTTTTTTCCACCCTCTAAAGTAATATTTACAAATATATAGACGGTTTAGATAGAACAAATAGTTTTTTTAGGCCTCATAGAGCCCCTTACAACACTATTAATTATTAATGGTGTATCAACTTTTTAGCTACGGATTAAAACCGTAGCAATAATAGCTAAGGTTTATATCCGTAGCAAAAAAGTAATGTGATCTGAATCCTTTACCCCTTTTTTTTGGTAGTATATGGTTTAGAGGGGCTAGTTTGTTCGATTTATTGGTAACTGTTGATTTTATTGATCCTATTGGTAGACTAGAGTTTGGGAATTTTAAAATGTGAGTTGTTACAATCATCTTAGGTTCAAAGGTCAAGGGTCAACTTGAAGTATTTTGCAGATACGTTGTGGCTATCATAATCTGAATCTATTGATCAAGATAGATAGATTTGAGAAGTGTTGGAGGTGTGAGGTCTAAATTACATGTGTGAAAAGTTGTTTAGATCCCCATAGTAACACCTGAGTATCGGAAGTACGGAGTGTTACACGATATGATAGGTGAGGCCTAAGTTTGCCCACCTGGATGTCCGGTTTGTACATCGGTTGGCTCTTATACATTGAAGACAAAAAAAAAAATGTTCGTTATGTTTAAACGAAGGCAGATTAGTCTTTATTCACTTGACATCGAGGATCCATCTTCACTGTCATATTAGTATATGTTGATAATTTTGTGGTTACTGGCAATGATGATAAATCATTGATAGCTTGAAACATTTTCTTCACGAACGTTTTCATATCAAGGACCTTGAGCTGCTTAAATATTTTTTAAGTATTGAAGTTGCATGATCATGGCAAGGCTTTTCCTAAGCCATCAAAAGTACTACCTTAATATTTTTTATGATGTCGATTTACTTAAACCATGTCCTACTGACTTGTCTATCGATAAAAAAAATAAATAATAATAAACTCACTAATACTAATAGTGAAATTCTCCTAGATCTCACTCAATATTGTCGATTGATTGACCATTTTATTTATACCACGGTTACTAGACCAGATGTCATATATTTCGTACAAATCCTGAGCCAGTACACGAGCACTCTCCAATACCCTCATTTAGATGTGGCACTTAGTAAAGGTGAAATGGAGGTTATGATCATAAAGGTGATCTATTGTGCACTTGATATTTCAGCGCTTCTACGTCCTCGTAATTGGTGAGATCTCTCCATTTTTCTTTTATTCACTTATTGTTTATCCATTCCTGCGTGAGTGAAGAAGGTTTGATCTAAGCGGTGTGTGCTTGTGATCGGTTGTAACGCTCTACTTTACAGTGCATTGTTGATCTGGACTAGGTCCCGTGGTTTTTACCTCTTTGAGGGTTTTCCACGTAAAAATATCTTGTGTCATGTGGTTTGTGCTTTGATTTATTTCATTGCTTTATTATCCCATAATTCTGGTGTTTTTGGGAGGCTAGATCCTAAGGTTTTGTGCAAGGTCCCCAACAAAGTGGTATCAGAGAGTTCGGGTTGGTTGAACAAAGTGGGATCAATTCTGAATTACGGAAGGTGGCTCATCAAGGATGATCAGCCTCAATGGTTCTAACTGAACCATATAGAAGGCTAAGATGGAGGACTTGCTTTATTGCAAGGACTTATATTTTTCAATTCAAGGCATATCAACAAAGTCAAAGGATATGACAGATGATGATTGGAAGAAATTGGACCAGAAGGCGATGGGGTTTATTAGACAATGGCTGGATGATTTCGTATTCCACCATGTGTCTATGGAGACCTCAGCCGCTAGCCTATGTCTGAAATTACAAGGGCTGTATGAGAGGAAGACAGCCGGTAATAAGATTTTTCTGAGAAGGTGACTTGTGAATCTCAAGTTCAAAGATGGTGGTTCTGTAGCTGAGCACATGAATGAAGTCAGCAATATATTGAACCAGCTCTTCGCTATGAAGATGGCCCTGGACGATGAATTACAGGCTTTACTATTGCTTAGTTCATTGCCTGATAGTCGGGAGACATTGGTGGTGTCTCTAAGTAACTTCGTGCTAGATGGAAAGGTATTCATAGAACAGGTAACTAGCTGTCTCTTCAATGAGGAGACAAGGAGGAAGTCTCAGGGGTTCACTCAGCAAGAGGCCCATGTGACACAAGAACGGAGGACAGGTAAGAATAGAAAGGGTGGGAACGCCCAAAATAAATCAAGAAGCAAGTCGAGTACAAGAAAGGATGTTGAATGCTGGAACTGTAGCAAGAAGGGCCATGTAACGTCCTGAAAATCGGGGGTCGAGAAGGAGACCAACTCCCGAGTTCCAACGCATCCCTTATACAACATAGATAATGATGATTAAATGTTGTCTGTATTAACACATTAAGCATTAATGGGATTACACTAAATCAGCATATTAAACTCCAGGGACAATTAAATTATGTAAGTGGAAGACTGTGATAAGCATATAGAGCATATAAGTGGTAAGTCCCCAGAGTATCAACATGTCGCCAGGTTAAATAAATTACATATATAGTTCGCAAAATTACAAAATGATAAAGTGTAATGTCTACTAATCCATATCCCTGTAGCCCCGGTGACGTAACTCCAGGTATACATAGACCCGCCAGAGAATTGCAAATAGGAGAACTCCACCCCATCGTCGTAGAAGTCAGGTTCCGCCTCGTAGGCCTTGACATCACCTGAAACTACAACAGAGTCTGGTTGGTGTTTTAAAATACCGTCCCAGAGTGGGAGTGAGTGATCAACTCAGTGGAGCTATAAGGCAAAGGTTAACATGTTATCAGTTCAGTCAAACAATAATGATAAAGCAGTTCAACAAGCATCCCTAAGTACTCTGGTTAATGTAAAGATGATATGTATTAATGATGCATGCCCTCGCCTACACTCCCTCTGCAACATCATCTCACGATCGTGACAAGCAACACTCCCATTGTGCTCAACTCCAACGTCAAAGGCACATGCAATGCAGTACATGTGCGTGATTAGCCAAGTTCTTAATTAGACATATTCATACAGCAGGTTTGGGAAGCTAAGGTACCTCCCTTTATATCATTGACCCAAACAATGAGCCATCTAGGGTCATCAATCTTAGTTAATCACAGACGATGCTAGTTTCAGGTCGCTATGGAGAGGTTCGTCACCTCAGCACAGGCCTGTTTTATGCTCGAGGTCACTACGGAAAGGCTCGTCACCTTAATGTAGTCCTAGTGTATACTCGAGGTCACTACGTGAGGCTCGTCACCTGATTGTATGTCGACAACTCTAATACAATGTCTCACACCACCGTATTCGGCTCACGAGTTTGGTTTACTCACTGGAAACTACGGGGATACTCGTCACCCCAGCGTAGGCCGAAAGCTCGACCACAGTATCCCATACCACCATGCCCGGCTCATGAGTCTTAGCGGATCAAGGTACCAAGGTTAAACGGGCTTTTCACTGGTAAGTTGGTACCTTAGATTCAAGCAGTAGCATCCATAGATGGTGAACATACATTAGGCCAATCTGGTTGCTTGACAAGCTCGACTGGTACGAGCGTACGTTGAATTGATCGACATGGAGTGCATAAGCATTACGCGTGGCCTAACCACTGTCGACAAGTAACATATGACTCAGATTTATCGAACGTTTCTTGTATGGCGTAACGATCTCAGCCACCAATGCGGGAATCATTACAGATTTTCTGGACTACATCGTAGCCCCAATCACACTCCAAACAATAGCATTTCCATGTGATAGTCAAAGACAGCATGGGACAACCAATCTAAGTATAAATCTCATTTGAGCATTTCAACAAACAAATAGTACACATGTTATCATACACAGGCATTTCATCTATAAATCACATGGCAGTAAGATAGGTTACATAAAGGGAACTGTAACTATAGATAGGGGAATTGAGAATCCTATCTCAACACCCTCATTAAATACATTTCAACAAGCATTTTCTCATTCAGGTAATTTATCAAACACTTAGACTGCACATATCAATATACATGTAATATAGTAGTTATAACAGGTATTATAGTAAATCCTTTCACAAGGGAGTTGCCACACGTACAATAATCATGTATCCTCAAACATCAATCATAACAAGCACATAGAATGAAATAAAATCAACATAGTACACACATATATATGTAATATATAGAAAACATCGTCTTTAAGCACATGTGATAGCAATCAAGTCAGTCATAAATCATTAACTGACATTGAAAGCCTTGAAAACTATAACTTAAACGTTTATAGTCCGCACCTTTCGCCAGTAAACTCATATCGAACTTAGTTCGAACACTATGCTTTTGTCTACCGTACAACGGCTACCTGAATCACGAAATAGGTTAGCTATTTCGGTGATCTACCTATTTGGATACCTAAAACAGATTAAGATTAGGATTTCTTACCCAAAAATAGAATTGAAATCGCCGGTGTAGTGACATGGGAGTGGCGATTCAACACGTGGAGTGGTGGAATCAAATCCCAGCAACTATCTCTCACTCCCTCTCACTTCTCCTCACCCCTTTTCTCCTCTTTTCTCTCCTCTCTCCTAGGGTTTAGGAATTTCGTATGGAATGAGAGAGAGGTGCGTAAAGGCCCTTATATAGGCCCAGAACTGGTGTAAATGGCCCCAGGACCATGATATACATAGGTTATAGCCAAAAGTTATTTATTTCAGGCCAACGGAGCTCATCTGCATGCCCATTTTCAGCATACTGTTTGGGGAAAGTTTCTTGACAATGGATCTATCTCATGTTAAGATTTCAGTCCGATCAGATCAGTGGATCGACCGTGGAGGACCTGTTTCAGTTCAACGGTCATCATTACTCGATCAGGGCCATAAGTACATTGACATGTATTGAAAATTTTTCCTGATTCGAGGGTGTAGTTGGGTCAGAATCTGATGGTCTGAAACCTTAAATTTGGCTTGCAAGTAACCACCCAATTCACTTAAGTTTGAGTTCATTTTCTAAAGGTATTCGCGTTTCTCATACACTTTGCTCCAGGCTCAAGTTGTGCGTTTTTGGATACTATTTAGATTTGATTTTCGAGATAGTTGTCAAGCCCAGTAAGGCGATCATAATCATATAGTTTCGCGGTAATCGGACTTTCGACGCGCAGTCCAGGTCCGATATAGAGTTTCAATGTGCTCCTGAGAGAAACTAGGTTTTGAGGTTGATCCTAGGTTTTGAAGTAATGTAGCGTTAGCGATTCTACTAGTTTTGGGTCTTACAGATCGTATAGAAAGCGGTTCAAGTTAATTTACCGATTAATTCAGATTAGTACTTAATTAATTTTGTCTAATTTCTAAAGGATTCAGTCCTTAGTGATTTCTGCCTGAGGTGGTACTCGGGTCTTTGTGTGGATTTTTTCGAGACGTTACAAGCCACTATAAGCATGAATGTTGTAAGACTAAGAATGACAAGAAAGGAAAAGGAAAGGAGAAAGATGATGAGTCAGATTACACTGCAGTCGCTTCAGATAGCGACGTTGTAGTTATTCTTTCTGCAGATCATGATGTTTGTCTCACGGCTACGAGTCAGGACATTGACTGGATGATAGACTCGGGAGCCTCATTTCATGCGACTCCACGCAGGGACTTCTTCACAAGCTAAAAGTCAGGTGACTTTGGGACCGTGAAGATGGGAAATTCTGGCGTATCGCAGATCGTAGGGGTCGGTGATATTTGTGTGAAGACTGATGTGGGCTGCACATTGGTTCTCAGGGATGTGAGGCATATTTCATGAAATAGCGGTGAAGACCGCTTTAGTTGAAGTAAGAATATGTCAATATGTCTTAGAGGCGGGTGAATATGATTTTTAAATTTTTTATAGTTTATTTAAAATCCTATTACATTAATCCTAATCAGTAAGGACACATTAGGATTACTCAAAAAGAACTCTACTGACTTCCAAGCTCAATAGAGGATCCAATCACAAACTATTTAAGAAGTGAACAATATGCAAACTAGTTTATTGTGGATATGACTGTGTATGTGTGTGAGGAGTGATCTCAGATATTCAAATATGCAAGTATAAAAGTAAATCACACATTCAGAAAAATAGCAATCTTAAACACAGTAGTTTTTATAGTGGTTCGACGATCAATCTACTCCACTCCCGGCAGACGCACTCAACCCTTGAGTGTGCCGGATTTCACTAAGGAGGTTTCACAGCGGTTCACCTCAAACGTAAGGTTTTAAATCAGGTTCACCTTCAACCTTTACAACCTATACTGAGACTGACTGTTTATGCTCTCACGAGAAAGGGTTAACACAACGCACTCACTTTTAGGCACACTGCCCAAGAATCTTCCATAAGACACTAACAGAGGTTCTACGCGGTTTACCTCTAACCCGAAGTTTCACATGATTCACCTCAAACCTAAGGTTTTAACTGGTTCACCTTCAACCAAATGTTTATGCTCTCCATAGAGCAAAGGTCCACAAATGCACCCACTTTTAGGCATACTGGCCAAGGATCTTCCAGAAGACACTAACAGAGGTTTTACGCGGTTTACCTTTAACCCGAGATTTCACACTGTTCACCTCAAACCTACGGTTTTGACTGGTTCACCTTCAACCAGATGTTTATGCTCTCCACAGAGCAAGGGTCCACACAATGCACCCACAACGTACACTCCCGCCGGAGGCCTCCTATGAGGGCTTGAAGGGGTGAGAAACACCTAAGACCCAATCCTAAAAAGGAATGATCACAAGTATCCTCTGGACTCTTTTTTACTTATAGATAAGTGGATGAGTCTCATTAAGCACGTTGACGAAGATCTCCTCCTTTGTTGATGACGAGTCTTCGGTCTCCTTGATCCGCAAGTCAAAAGATATACTAATGCATGGCGACGAGTTGGGTCAAGGTTATGATGAAATTCTACTCTCAAAAGATTTTCCTATAAGGAAGATAGAGCGATTTCAATCATCTATGCATTCAAGGCATCCCAGCTTCATGATTTGCCATAAAGGTAGTAGCTGAGGATCCTTGAATGCGGAAGTTCATTCCCCAATCCACTCTATTGTATATCAATGGTGAGGGTGGATTAGAGGATGAACTTTCTTGAGAGAAAGGGCTTTAGGTATAAGATCTAAGGTTAAACATTGAAAAGCTCTCTCTTCTTTCTCTCACAGCAATAATAGACAAGTCCTCTTTATATAGGCAAAAGGTTCCAACGGATATAAAACGGTCACATTTATGACAGAGTTCGATATCATCGAGCGTATACTCTCGATAGCATCGATGGTACGCTCGATGACTCGAACTCAATGTCATACGATTTTGAAACATTTTCCCAGCTGGTCGATGAATCGAAACGATTGTCAATGTCATCGAATTTCGAACTCCGATTCCATCGATGAGAGGTTCGATTCATCAACACTTGAAAAATGAGAGAGACTTGACTTAAAATATTTCAGGTTTTCATGAGTGATCAAGGGACCTTCGAGATCATCGAAATTTGAATGTCGATGATATCGATAGCTGTGTCGATGCATCGATAAATCAAAAGGATTTTTTATAAAGCTTGCTGGACAGTTTATGTCCATATTCGATGCAATCGATCCGGCATTAATATCATTGATATTTGAATATCGATTCTATCGAGTGACCTCCGATCATAAATAAATCACCCTGAAATATTTTGCTGGAGAACTTGGAGCCCAAGACCGATATCATCAAAGGCCTTCCGATATCATCGAGGTTTGAATTTCGATGGTATCGAGGAGGCTTCGATATATCAATGCTTATATGATATTCTTAAGAAAAATAGGGGTGCCGAAAATCTTCCTATTGATATATTCGAGTCAACTTCGATAGACTCGAGATTTGAATATCGATGATATCAATAGGTGTATCGACACATCGATAATTCCGTCCAGATGTGTATAAGGTTGCTGGACATATTTGGTCATCTTTTCGATGGTATCGATGGAGCATTGAGGACTCGACAGCGTAGGTCGATCATATCAAGATGTGTATCGATAAAATCAACAAGGCAAGAAAATTTAGAGAATTTTCCTATTTTGAAAACGTTTTCTTACCCTAAAAACCCTATGATATTCTAACATTTTTTAAGGGTTTTAGTATACCTGATGATTTGGGACAAGGGATGTGAGACTCAGATTTACCTGTGGCGAGCTTGCACACATCCAGTTGAGGCAAACGCTTGAATTGATCTTCCTATCAGGCTCTGTAGTCTAACTGACTCAATACTCACGCTAATTGACAAACCAGGGCACTTTCAATCTCCCCCTTTGTCAATTACATGACAAAATCACAAAACACCCTAAAGTACTAGACAAACACATCCTAAATTGTGTGTACATGCATTTTACACAATTTTATAATTTCTATTGAACCCATGTACACAGCCCAGTATCTGCTCCCCCTAACTGTAAACTCCCCCTCACTTGATGCAGCTGCTCCCCCTAGCACCTGCAACATCATCCAAGCAGATATACAATTTTTCGTTTGGGGTATTTGAACTGTTCTCCCCCCTTTTTGTCAGTCATTAACAAAGATAGAGCAGTTGATATTGACTGAAGAGATAAGTATTTGGGAGAACCATCATTCAGAGGAATATGCATATAATAGATAGATGTATAATGGTCAATCAGTTGCTGAATCAGACATCATTTGCAATGAATATATATGCACGCTAGATCAGATATATGCAGTGATAAAACAGTTAGAATATTCATTACAAGCATCACATGCATTCCACATCAGACAAACCAGGGGATCTTAAATCATAATCATGGCAGTAAAAATATGAATTATACTCAGCCATATGCAAATATTATCCAACTATCCAAAACACGTATTGCCACAAACAACAGTAGATTAACAGTGCATTCTAACATAACCACGTCCAAAAATTGGAAAGAGCCACCAGTTATCATCGTGCATTCCCAAATTTCTTCAATTTCATCGATGTTGAATGTCATTGATCTGTAAATTTCGACGTTATTGACACTGTTCAGATATCATCGAGAATGTCACGACTTGTGTTGCTCATGTCTACTGAGATTTAGTGAGTGCAGACCCCAATGGATTTTTGAAGGACTAAACCTATTTGCATCAAGAGGTTTGGTGAGGATATCCACAAGTTGCTTTTCTGTGTAAACATAATCCAACGTAATAATCTTGTCTTTAACAAGTTCTCGGATAAAATGATGACGGATGTCAATGTGCTTAGTCCGAGAGTGTTGAACAGGATTCTTTGAAATGTTGATTGCGCTTGTGTTATCACAGAAAAGACTCATCATGAGTTGTTAAATCTCGTAGTCCAACAACATCTGCCTCATCCAAAGGAGTTGTGCACAGCAACTTCCAGCGGCAATGTATTCAGCCTCAACAGTGGATAATGATATTGAATTTTGCTTCTTGCTTTACTAGGAGACTAGACAGTTTCCAACATAGAAAAATCCTCCATTGGTTGATTTTTGATCATCCAAATTTCTTGCCCAGTCGGCATTAGAGTACCTAGCAATGATGGTAGATGTTTCAAATGGATACTACAGTCCGTAGGAGGTAGTTCCTGCTACGTATTTAATGATCCTCTTAACGACCTTTAGGTGAGATTCTTCAGGATCTGCTTGATATCGAGCACATACCCCCACACTAAAAGATATGTCAGTGCGAGTAGCTATGAGATATAGTAGACTACCTATCATACCCCGGTAGAGATGTTGATCCACACTCTTGCCATTTGTATCTTTAGAAAGTTTGAGTGTGGTGCTCATGGAAGTCTGATAAGAGCGACCAAATTCAGGACTAAATCTTTTCACCAAATCGTTTGCATACTTGGTTTAACAGATAAAGATTTCATCATATAGTTGCCTGACATGTAATCCTAAGAAGAAGTTTAGTTTACCAACCATACTCATTGCAAATTCTGATTTCATGAGGTCAGCAAATTTGTATGCGACATCTTCACATGTTGAACCAAAGACTATATCATCCACATAAATTTGTGCAATAAGTAGTAAGTCTTTTGTTCTTTGGGTAAACAGAGTCTTATCAACACTCCCTCTGTTGAATTAATTATGGTCCAAAAGAAATTTTGTCAATCGTTCATACCAAGCACGTGGTGCTTGTTTGAGACCATAGAAAGCTTTGTTCAGATGATATACGTAGTAAGGACACTTGAAAATCCCTTTGGTTGTTCTAAATAAACTTCTTCAATGAGATCTCTATTAAAAAAAAGCACTCTTAACATCCATTTGAAATAGTTTAAATTTTAATGCACATGCAATGGACAAAAGAATTCTGATAGACTCAAGGCGAGCTACTGGGGTAAATGTTTCATCAAAATCAATGCGTTCTATCTGCGAGTACCCTTCTGCTACAAGTCTTGCTTTGTTCCTGATTCATCAGATTTATTCTTGAAGACCCATTTTGTTCCAATGACATTTGTATCGAGTGGTCTGGGAACCAACTGCCATACCTCATTTCTTTGAAGTTGTTAAAGTTCTTCTTGCATAACATTTATCTAATGTTCATCTGGAAGAGCTTCCACAATGTTCTTGGGTTCAATCTTTGAGGGAAAGCAGAAATGACTATAGATATTTTCTATCTGTCGTCGAGTTCTTACACCATCATTAGGATCTCCAATAATTTGTTCTCAAGGGTGATCCTTTATGATGAGAATGTCAGATGATGGTTGAGGTTCATTGGGTGGAGTTTTGTTATCGGATTTTTCTAGTATGCATGAATCTACATCATCTTCTAATTCATTCACAAGTGTATCTTCTTCATGAGGTTGATCATCGATTACCACATTGACTGACTCTTGAATTGTGAGGGTTCTTAGATTGTATACTCTATACGCACGACTATTCATGGCATACCCCAGAAAGATACCATCATCACTTTTAAACTCAAATTTTCTTAGGTGATCTCTATCTCTCAAGATATAACATTTGCTACCAAATACTTGAAAATATTTCACACCAGGAAGTTTCCCATACCATAGTTCGTATGGAGTTTTATTCAGACCTGCTCTAAGATATACTCTATTTATGATGTAGCAGGTAGTATTGACAGCTTCTACCCAAAAACTTTTTGCCATATCTTTCCCATTTAGCATAACCGACCCCATTTCCTGCAATACATGATTTTTCCTTTCAACGACTCCATTTTACTGAGGGGTTTTTGGAGCTGAGAATTAATGACGAATTCCTTTCTCATTGCAATATTTTTCGAATATTTCATTTTCAAATTCTCCACCATAATCACTTCTGATGCGATTGATGCCGTACACCTTTTCATTTGGGAGTCACTTTGCCAGGATAAAAAATTCCTCAAAAGCATCTGATTTTTCTCGAAGGAATGCGACCTAAGTAAATCTGGTGTAGTCATCTACCACCACTAGGAAGTATCTTTTCTTGCCATGACTTTCCACTTTAGTCGGCCCAACTAGATCCATATGTAGCAGATCCAAAGGTTTTGTTGTTACTATGGTGGTTGTCTTTTTGTGTCCGACTTTTATTTGTTTTCCTTTTAGACATTCTTTCACAGACAACTTTTTCTTCTTTTCTAATCATGGGAAGTCCTCTAACCAAAATTTTTGAACTGAGCTTTGATAAATTTCGATAGTGAACATGTCCCAACCTTTAGTGTCATAGTCTAGATTCATTCTTTACGACCATATTGCACTTTGTGGATAGCACACTCTTACTTGTACTTTCAATGACTTAACAGTTATCATTAGTGCGTAAACCTTTTATAAGAGATTTTCCTGTATGATCTAAAATTCTACACACATCCTTTGAGAAAGTGACAAGATGTTCTTTATCACAGATTTGGGAGATACTAAGGAGATTATGTTTCAGACCTTCTACACAGAGGACATGTTTGATCTTTGGAAGGCCTGGTACAACTATGTTCCTTGTCCAACAATTTTGGCTGAGCTACCATCTCCAAATGTGACTGATCCTCCATCAAAGTTCGAGTGCTCACAAAAGTGAGTTTGATCACCAGTCATGTGCCTAGAGCATCCACTATCAAGGCACCACTTTAAATTATTTCCTACTTTCAGAGTAGTATGAATTACAAGGCAATTATTCTGGTTTGTCACACCCTCTTGGATATTTTTGAACATGATTTCAACTTCAGTCAAGATCACTCTCTAGGCGGTGAAGCCCTTAAAGAGAGACCTGCTTTGATACCAATTGAAATAACGGTGAAGATCGCTTTAGTTGAAGTAAGAATATGTCAATATGTCCTAGAGGGGTATGAATAGGATTTTTAAAGTTTTTATGGTTTAGTTAAAATCCTATTACACTAATCCTAATCAGCAAGCACACATTAGGATTACTCAAAAAGAACTCTACTGGCTTCCAAGCCCGGTAGAGGATCCAATCACAAACTATTTAAGAAGTGAACAATATGCAAACTAGTTTATGATGGATATGACTATGTATGTGTGTGAGGAGTGATCTCAGATATTCAGATATGGAAGTATAAAAGTAAATCACACATTCAGAAAAATAGCAATCTCAAACACAACCATTTTTATAGTGGTTCGACGATCAGTCTACTCCACTCCCGGCAGACGCACTCAACCCTTGAGTGTGCCGAATTTCACCAAGGAGGTTTCACAGCTGTTCACCTCAAACCTAAGGTTTTAAATCAGGTGCACCTTCAACCTTTACAACCTACATTGATGATGACTGTTTATGCTCTCACAAGTAAGGGTCAACATAACGCACCCACTTTTAGGCACATTGCCCAAGGATCTTCCATAAGACCCTAACAGAGGTTTTACGCAGTTTACCTCTAACCCGAGGTTTCACACGGTTCACCTCAAACCTAAGGTTTTAACTGGTTCACCTTCAACCAGATGTTTGTGCTCTCCACAGAGCAAGGGTCCATACAATGCACCCACTTTTAGGCACACTGGCCAAGGATCTTCCATAAGACCCTAACAGAGGTTTTACGCTGTTTACCTCTAACCCGAGGTTTCACACAGTTCACCTCAAACCTAAGGTTTTAACTACTTCACCTTTAACTAGATATTTATGCTCTCCACATAGTAAGGGTCCACACAACGTACCCACAATGTACTCCCGCCGGAGGCCTCCTACAAGGGCTTGAAGGGGTGAGAAACACCTAAGACCCAATCCTAAAAAGGAATGATCACAAGTGTCCTCTGGACTCTAGATACTTACAGATAAGTGGATGAGTTCCATTAAGAACGTTGACGAAGATCTCCTACTTTGTTGATGAAGAGTCTTCGGTCTCCTTGATCTGCAACTCAAAAGATATACCAATGCATGGCGACGGGTTGGGTCAAGGTTATGATGAAATTCTACTCTCAAAAGATTTTTCTATAAGGAAGATAGAGCGATTTCAATTATCTATGTATTCAAGGCATCCCAACTTCATGATTTGTCATTAAGGTAGTAGCTGGAGGATCCTTGAATGCGGAAGTTCATTCCCTAATCCACTCTATTAAATATCAATGGTGAGGGTGGATTGGAGGATGAACTTCCTTGAGAGAAAGGGCTTTGGGTATAAGATCTAAGGTTAAACACACAAAAGCTCTCTCTTCTTTCTCTCATAGTAATAATAGACAAGTCCTCTTTATATAGGCAAAAGGTTCCAACGGATATAAAACAGTCACATTTATGACAGAGTTCGATATCATCAAGCAGGTTCGATATCATCGAGTGTATACTCTCGATAGCATCGATGGTCCGCTCGATGACTCGAACTCAATGTCCTACGCTTTTGAATCCTTTTGCTAGCTGGTCGATGAATCGAAACGATTGTCGATGTCATCAAATTTCGAACTCCGATTCCATCGATGAGATGTTCGATTCATCGACATTTGAAGAATAAGAGAGACTTGACTCGAAATATTTCAGGTTTTCATGAGTGATCAAGGGACCTTCGAGATCATTGGAATTTGAATGTCGATGATATCGATAGTTGTGTCGATGCATCGATAAATCAAAAGGATTTTTCATAAAGCTTGCTGGACAGTTTATGTCCATGTTCGATGCAATCAATACAGCATCGATATCATCGATATTTGAATATGGATTCTATCGAGTGACCCCCAATCATAGATAAATCACCCTGAAATATTTTGCTGGAGAACTGGGCGCCCAAGATCGATATCATCGAAGGCCTATCGATATCATCGAGGTTTGAATTTCGATGCTATCGAGGAGGCTTCGATATATCGATGCTTATATGATATTCTTAAGAAAAACAGGGGTGCCGAAAATCTGCATGTCGATATAATCGAGTCAACTTCGATAGACTCAAGTTTTGAATATCGATGATATCGATAGGTGTATCGATACATTGATAATTCCGTCCAGATGTGTATAAGGTTACTGGACATATTTGGTCCTCTTTTCGATGGTATCGATGGAGCATCGAGGACTCAACAACACAGGTTTATCATATCAAGATGTGTATCGATAAAATCGACAAGGCAGGAAAACTTAGAGAATTTTCCTATTTTGAAAACGGTTTCTTACCCTAAAAATTCTATGATATTCTAACATTTTTTAAGGGTTTTAGTATACCTGGTGAGTAGGGACAAGGGATGTGAGGCTCAGATTTACCTGTGGCAAGCTTGCACACATCCGGCTGAGGTAGACGCTTGAATTGATCTTCCTATCAAGCTCTGTAGTCTAACTGACTCAACACTCACGCTAATTGACAAACCAGGGCACTTTCATCCCAGACCTTCACCTCAACTTGATGTCGACGGGAAGGCTGGATGATGATGGGTATGAAAGCCGATTTGCTGGTGGGAGCTAGAAGCTCATCAAGGGTTCATTGATCACAACTAGAGGAAAGAAGTGTTGCACCTTGTACAAGGCAAGTGTCAGTGTGTGCAAGGGTGGGTTGAACGCAGCGGAACATTCAACTATTGACATGTGGCACATGCGTCTAGGCCACATGAGTGAAAAAGGGCTTCAGGTACTAGCAAAGAAGCGACTTCTTCCAGACGTGACATGTATACCTCTTAAAACCTGTATTGATTGTTTATCAGGGAAACAACATAGAGTTTCATTTGTTAAATATGCTTCTCATGTTAATAAAGTGCATGCATTAGATTTGGTTTATTCTGATGTTTGTGGTCATATGAGGACAAAAACCTTGGATGGGGCATTGTATTTTGTCACTTTTATAGATGATAAATCTAAGAGGGTTTGGGTTTATGCTTTGAAATTCAAGGATGAGGTCTTTGGTGTGTTTAAATTGTTTTATGTTATGGTTGAAAGAGAAACAGGTAGATCATTGAAGTGCATCCGCACTGACAATGGTGGTGAATACATTGGTGACTTCCATGAGTATTGTAAGTCCTTGGGTATACGGCATGAACAAACGGTTCCCAAGACTCTCAGCATAATGGTGTGGCTAAGCGAATGAATCACACCATTATAGAGAGAATTAGACCATGTTATCTCATGCGAAGTTGCCCAAGATGTTCTGGGGAGAAGCAATGCACACGGCAGTGTATCTGATAAACAGGTATCCATCAGCCCCGTTGAATGGAGAAGTACCTGAGAAGGTGTGGACTGGACAAGATCCATCGTACAGTCATCTCAAGGTGTTTGGATGTAGGGCATCCATTCACATACCAAAGGACGAGAGGTCCAAGCTCGATATGAAGATCAGGCAATGTGTGTTCTTGGGGTACGGTGAAGAAAAGTTCGGTTACAGATCGTGGGATCCGATGGAGAAGAAGCTCGTTAGGAGCAGAGATGTGGTATTCTTTAAAGATCAATGTATAGAAGACATTTATAAGCCAGAGAAGAACCAGCCTAGTTCAGGTGAGCTAGAGGATATGGATCCGGTTATTCCTCCCGTGGTGCCTGATGACGGGGGAGTACATCAAGATGCAGAGGACGAGGAAGTTCCTATAAAAGATGGACCAGGGGAGCAGACCCCACTTGATCCACCTGTTGAGCCACAGCTGAGGAGGTCATCTAGGGACAGACAGCCGTCCAAGAGGTACTTGTCGTATGAGTACATTATGCTCACTGATGGGGGAGAGCCAAAAGATTATTTTAAGGCCCTAGCCGACGAGCATAAGGGGGAGTGGTTGAAAGCCATGCAAGAGGAAATAGAATCCTTGCATAAGAACCACACCTATTATATGGTAAAATTGCCTAAGCGCAAGAAAGCTTTTCGTAACAAGTGGGTGTTCAGAAAGAAGGTTGAGCAGAAGAATTCATAGAAGAGGTTCAATGCCAGACTTGTGGTGAAAGGGTTTAGTCAGAGGAAAGGTATAGACATCGAGGAGATATTCTCACCAGTGGTGAAGATGACATCTATATGAGTGTTGTTTGGGTTGGCGGCTTGTATGGATCTGGAGATAGAGCAGTTAGATGTTAAAACTATCTTTCTTTATGGTGACCTGAAAGAAGAGATCTACATGCACCAACCAGAGGGGTTCGAATTCAAGGGCAAAGAGCATATGGTGTGTAGACTAAGGAAGAGCTTGTATGGGCTGAAACAAGCTCTATGGCAATGGTACAAGAAGTTTGACTCATTCATGTTAAAGCATGGATATGACAGAACGGAGTCGGACCACTGTGTGTTCACGCGCAAGTTCTCAGATGATGATTTCTTAGTTCTACTGTTATACGTTGATGACATGCTCATCATGGGAAAAGACATCAAGAAGATTGACAAGCTGAAACAGGAGTTGGGCAAGTCGTTCGCGATGAAAGACTTAGGTACAGCTAAGCAGATCCTAGAAATGGAGATAACCCCCTGATAGAAGCAGCATGAAGCTTTGGCTGTCACAAGAGCAGTATATTAAGATAGTTCTAGAGCGGTTCAATATGAATGTAGCGAAGCCGGTCAGTACTCTACTGGATGGTCACTTCAGATTGAGCAACATGCAGTGTCCCAAGATGAAGGTAGAGGTTAATGAGATGCAGAAGATAACCTACGCATCAGCGGTAGGAAGTTTGATGTATTCTATAGTATGTACGCGCCCAGACATAGCATATGCGGTTGGGGTTGTCAGCCGGTATCCTGTCAATCCTGGCAAAGAACATTGGGCAGCGGTGAAATGGATACTGTGGTATCTAAGTGGCTCATCTAGGTTGAGCCTATTCTATGGTGACGGAAAACCTGTGTTAGAGGGCTACACAAATGCAGATATGGCAGGTGACATAGACTCCAGGAAGTCTACATTAGGGTTTATGTTCACATTTGCAGGGGGAGCGGTCTCTTAGTAGAATAAGCTATAGAAGGTCGTAGCATTGTCGACGACAGAGGCCGAGCACATTGCGGTCACAAAGGCATGTAAAGAGATGCTTTGGGTGAAAAGGTTCCTACAGGAACTTATCCTGAAGCAGGAGGAGCACGTGGTCTATTGCGATAGTCAAAGTGTTATTCACTTGAGCAAGAATCCAAGTCAGTATTCCAAGTCGAAGCACATAGAGATTTGGTATCACTAGGTCAGGGATACTTTGGAACAAAGGTGTTACAGCTTAAGAAGGTCCATACGGACGATAATGGGTCAGACATGATGACCAAGGCATTGCTCCAGGGCAAGTTTGAGGTTTGTAGAAACCCGGCTGGCTTGAAGAAGACGGATCTTTCCTGAGTCGAAAAGGGAGAGATTTGATGGGGTTTTCTCCCCAAGCTCGACTGGTCGAGAGCCTCACTCTACCAGTCAAGGGTGTTGGTCGACCAGTCGAAGACTGGCTTGACTCAAACTCCAGCGAGCCTGGTTGGATTTTTTACGTGGTGCTCGACCAGTCTAGGGAGGTGCTCGACCAGTCGAGCTTAAGTAGATTCGTTCTAGATTTTGTACGGACTGCGTAAATTTGAGGCAGTTTTCACATAGGTGCGGAAAGGGGTTTCCAAATATATAAATATGGGTACCTATGGTTGTTCTAGGTAATGCAAGAGAGTTTCCTAAAGCTTTACAAAAGTTCACTAAAGGGTTTAGGGCTATCAAAAGTGTGTGTGAGAGAGAGAGAGAGAGAGAAAGAGAGAGAGGAAGCTTGTGGAAGGGAGTTTTTTTTAATGAAAATTATATTTCATTAAGATTAAAGATCAGCATGTACAAAGATTCGAGAATCCCAGAGAGCGAAAAGAAACTCTGGAGAAACCCATCGTGTCAAGAGACTCTAATTGTTCCTAGGCCGACTTTGTCCAAGAAGATGAGGCCTCTGATGTGGTCCGGGATATCCCCCATGGTAGTTGCGAAGAAAGTATTTTGTGACCCGCTTCCCCTTCTAGCCAGGGCATCCGCAGGAGCGTTCCCTTCACGAAGGGTGTGGGAGAAAGAGATATGACGTGAGTGGATCAATCCATGGATTCTGGACAGCCAGTAATTCCATTTCCACCCCGGGGAGGCCATGCCGTTAAGGAAATTGATCACAAGGTTCGAGTCAGACTCGATCACAATATGGTCCAACCCATGGTTCAGGCCATAACTAATTCCGTCATGGATGGCTCTGAGTTCGGCGAAGTTGTTGGAGCCAGTGCTGTAGCCATGGGAAAACACAAACGAGAAACAACTGGAGTCACTTCTGCAAATTCCCCCACCACCCGACATCCCTGGGTTGCCAAGGGAGGAACCGTCGACGTTAATTTTAGCCCAGCCGCGGGGGGGAGGGGGGTGCCATTTTACTACTTGAAATTGAGGGAGGGGCGGGAGTTCGGCAGGAGCTGGGGCTGAAACATCGAATGAGGACCACTGTGGTGGCCCATCATCTCAGTCATCGTCTGAGAAGGCCTATTGCAGTGCTGAAAGAGGTTTTGTGGTCCCCCCTGATGCAGATGATCCACCACAATTTCCGAGTAGTAAGGTGACTGATGGAGGGTCGCGTTCCATCAAACATTGCTGCATTTCTCATGCACCAAATTTCCCACAGTAAGACGCAGAGAGCCAGATTGTGGGTCATCGTGCAGGGGCTGTTGACGGCAAGGGCGGCCCACCATTGGGAGAGCCGTTGCTCCACAAATGAGGTGTTCAACAAGGTAACACCGAAAGTCATGGTAACGAATTCCCACACCGATTTCACAATGCCCCCGTTAAGAAACAGGTGGGTGATGGATTCCGCAGCCTGGGAGGGCTGACCCAATGGGGGGGAAGCATCACAGCATACACATCTCGTGGCCATTTAGATTCCCCTGGCTTGAATTTGGGCCTCAACCGGGATTGCTTTCGTGAGGATTTTCTAGATAAGAGTGGAGATTTTTGGGGAAAGGGAAGAGTGTCATACCCATTTAGACCAGTGCTTACGGGGCAGGCCATTTCTACAAAGATCCCATGTTGAGCGAACAGAGAATCTGCCAGAAGGGGTGAATGGCCAGAAAACTTCGTCAGGGCCCGATGATAGGCAAAACCCAGCCTGGAAGATAAAGTCTGCCACGTTCTGTGGGAGGATTGAGAGGACTGCGACGGAGGGAGAGGGCCTGCGGGGCCCAGATATTGGTTGATCTTCATCTGGCTCATCTAGGAAGGGATCTGAATGGAATCTATACGGTTCAGGGGACCCAAACCGGTCTAGTTTGTGGCCCATATGTTGATGTCTCCCGCACCAATTTGCAACTACGTAGAATTATCCACGACCAGCCTCAGCTAGAGGATCTTTTTCCAGATTGGAGAGGCCAAAAGGGACGGAGGCCTAAGGATAACTTGGTTTCCAGAGCAATCATACTTCTCTTGCATAAAAGAGTTCCAGAGGCTGAGGTTGGAATCAGATTTGATGGTCCAAGCCACTTTATTCCTGAACGCCTTCATTATATATGATAGCTTCTGCACTCCCAGCATGCCCTCTTCTCTGGGATGGGAGATGAAATGCCAACTCCGCCAATGAAGCTTACATTTCCCGTCTAACCAGCCCCAAAGAAAATTTTTGAAATGTTTTTCAAGAGACGCTAACACCTGGAGAGGAAGGTGAGTGGCAGCCAAAGACTACACTGGAATGCTTCCTAGAACGTGGCGAATCAGCGCCATTCTTCCTACATGGGAGAGAAATCTGGCTTGCCATCCTGAGATCCTCGTCTCGACTTTGTCCACCAGAGGTTGGAAAGCTGCTGCCTTAAGTCTGCCAACTGCGAGGGGAATGCCAAGGTAAGTGAATGGAGAGGTAGCAATAGCAATCCCGCTGGTCCGCTCAATGACTCTAATCCTAGCCTGCGAGAGAGAGGAAGCACTCACAAAAGAGCATTTAGCGAGGTTGATGGATTGCCTGGAGGCTGACTGGTAATCATCCAGGAATTTCTTCAGGGCACTAACCAAGGAGATGCCACCGTTGAGGAAGAGCAGAGTGTCATCTGCGTATAACAAATGGGAAATGATTGGGCAGTTTCTTCTCAGCTTGAAAGGGAGGATGGACTGCATTGTAATCTGCGATTTCATGCTCCGGCTCAGTACCTCGCCTGCGATAATGAACAGGGCAGGGGAAAGCAGGTCTCCTTGTCTAAGACCCCTCGATGATTTGAAGAACCCTACTGTTTCGCCATTTATAAGAACAGAGAACCAGGTAATAGCCTAGCAACATTCAACCAGCCTAACCCAGCCCTGGCTAAATCTGAATCGAAGCAAAACTTTCTTGAGGAAAGTCCAATCGACTTTGTCATATGCTTTTTCCATGTCAACTTTCATGATGAGATTGTCGCTCCTAGACTTTCTGTTGATATCTTTGAAAAGTTCCTGTGCAAGCGCAATATGTTCAATGATTGGACGACCTTGAATGAACGCCCCTTGTTCGGGGGAAATGATGAGCAGAAGGATGGAACCGAGCCTTGTAGCAATTATCTTGGCTAGGATTTTGTATAGGCAGTTGCAGAAGCTTATAGGTCTGAATTCTGATAAGTTTTTGGGGACAGATACTTTTGGAATGAGGCAAATGAGGGTGGAGTTAAGGGCACGTGGGATGGCCCCACCTTGAAAAATATGCGTGATCACTTTCAGGATGTCCTGGTCGATTGTGCTCTAACAACCCTTGAAAAATGCTCCTGAGAAGCCATCCGGGCCTACAGCTCCATCAGTAGGAATCGTACTAACTACCGCAAACACCTCCTGCGTTGTTGGTGTTGCTAAGAGCTCAACATTTTGGTCCTGGGTGATTAAGTGCGGGATGGAATCGAGGAGCTCTGGACTATTTGTGCAGTTGACAGCCGCACACTGATTGGAAAAGAATTCAACTGCAGCTAGTTTAATGGCATTAGGATCAGTCATCGTTTTCCCTGTATGAAGCCTGATTGACCAAATTTCATCCCTTCTCTATTTCTCCGTGGCCACAGCGTGGAAGAAACGAGTGTTTCTATCCCCCATGTCAAGCCAATTTACCTGAGATTTTTACTTACAGAACGCCTCTTCCAAGCATTCTAATTGACTCAGCTTGGTCGCAATAGGAGCATAGTTTTCCTGCTGATCACTCGCCACATTCGAATTATCAGGTTGCCCTTGTAGATCGTTCTTAACCTCTAAGAGTTCTGTTTCAACCTGCTCTACCTGTCGAGAGATGTTGCCGAACACCTCACCTTTCCAAACTTTTAGGACAGATTTTACCCTTCTTAGTTTCAAGAGGATGTTATCAACCGGGTGGGCTAACTCAGTAGACTTCCAAGCTTCCTTTACCACTTCTTGAAAAGCCTCATGCATCAACCACATGTTCTGAAAACGGAAAGGCTTCGGCCCTCCCAACTGCCTAGGGGGAAATTGAAGTAGGAGGGGCGCGTGGTCCGAGTTGATCAATGCTGGACGTGAAATGTAGGGAAAGCCACTGACCATTCAACATTAATGAGGACTCTATCTAGCAGTGCCCAGACACGGGCCTGCCTACCTTGGTTGTTGGACCACGTAAAGCGATTCCCCGAGAAACCTACGTCCATCAGCCCTGCAAAATTAAAGGCATCCGAGAACTCCCTCATACCACCTCTATCCGGAAGACATCGGCTTCTCCTTTCATTTGCTACTGCTGTCACGTTGAAATCACCACATGCCACCCATGGGCCTTAGATTGTGGTTGAGATGGTACCCATGATGTGTCATAATCGTCTCCTTTGGATCCTATCACAACTAGCATACACCACTATGAGATAAATCAGTTGCGGAAAATTTGGTACGGGCGCTGCAAAAGAAATCAGTTGGTTAACTACCAAAAAAATGGGCAAAGGCTATGGATAAAATCCGTAGCCATAGACCTATGGCTACGGTTTTAATCTGTAGCTAGTCCGTGGCATGACCGTAGTCGTAGGTGCCGTAACAATAGGTCTGGAACCTAAGGCTACAGATAAAATCCGTAGCCGTAGACCTATGGCTACGGTTTTAGTCTGTAGCCATTCCGTGCACGACCGTAGCCGTAGGTGCCGTAACAATAGGTCTGGAACCTATGGCTACGGATTTAATCCGTAGCTATAGGTTCCAACAGCTACGGATATGATCCGTAGCAATTATATCTGTAGCGTAAACTTCAAACAGCTACGGATATTATTTGTAGCTAAAAGTCCGTAACAATATGCCAAATTTAAGAAAGGCTACACCTGTCAGATTAGTGGCTACGGTCAATATCCGTAGCTATTTTGTACATTAAAAAATTATATATAATCGTTTGTTCATTCAATTACCACCTGTACAATCATTCATTCATTCAATTACAATCATTCATTCATTCAATTACAATCAATTACAATCCTTCATTCAATCAATTACAATTACAATCCTTCATTCAGTCAATTATAATTACAATCCAATTCATTCAATCAATTACAATTACAATTACAATAATGCTGAAAATACAAATCTTTAGCTTCATTAGAGAAATGTGCTCGACTTCACCATGAAATTTCAACAGCTTCGTATATTCCATCATCCTACAAGCAGTCACGTCATTCATAAATTAGAATGCCCATTGGGAAAAAGAAAGACAAAGTGAAAGAAGTACATCATGTATAACTATTTTTTTTTCTTAATGAATTAAAAAAAAAATAAATAAATAAATAAAACTCAAAGAGGAATGAAATTGACACAAAAGAAATGGTCTCACCATATGATTATAGGTTTTGGTTTAGGTTTAGGTTATAGGTTTAGGTTAAGGGAGTTGGTTAAGGTTAGGCTATAGGTTATAATTAAGTTTAGGTTATAGGTTATAGGTTTAGGTTATAAGTTTTGGTTTAGGTTAAGGTTATAGGTTTAGGTTTAGGTTAAGGTTTAGGTTTAGGTTATAGGTTATAGGTTATAGCTTTTGGGAACTTGATTATAGGTTAAGGTTTAGGTTTATGAAATCGGGTTCGGGTTCGAGATCGGGTTTAGGTTTGGGTTTTCAAGTTGAGATTAGGATTAGGTGTAGGTTTGGGTTCTAAGGATTTGAAAATACATTTAGGTTTTAAGTTTAGGTTTAAGTTAAAGGTTTAGAGAAAGGTTACAAGTTTAACTTTAGGTTTAGGTTTAGGTTATAGGTTATAGGTTATAGGTTATAGGTTATAGCTTTAGGGAATTGAGAATGGGTTATGGTTTAGGTTTAGGAAATCGAGTTCAGGTTCGGGATTGGGTTTAAGTTTGGGTTTTCAAGTTTAGGTTTAGGTTTAGGTTAGGGAGTTCAGATTAGGATTAGGTGTAGGTTTAGGTTTAGGGAATTGAGTTTAGGTCATAGGTTTAGGGAAAGGTTCGGTTTAGGTTATAGGTTTTGGGATTTGGGAATAGTTTTAGGTTATAAGTATTGGTTTAGGTTATGTTATAGATTAAGGTTTAGGGATTTGATTTTAGGTTAAGGTTTAGGTTTAGGTTATAGGTTTTGAGATTTGAGAATGGGTTTGGGTTTAGGTTATAGGTTTTGGTTTTCGTTTTGGTTTAGGTTATAGGTTTTGATTTAGGTTATAGGTTATAGGTTTAGGTTATAGGTTTTTAGATTTGAGAATGGGTTTGGGTTTAGGTTATAGGTTTTGGTTTTGGTTTAGGTTATAGGTTTTGATTTAGGTTATAGGTTATAGGTTTATGTTAAGGTTTAGGTTTAGGTTATAGGTTTTTGGATTTGAGAATGGGTTCGGGTTTAGGCTATAGGTTTTGGTTTTGGTTTAGGTTATAGGTTTTGGTTTAGGTTATAGGTTTTAGGTTTAGGTTTAGGTTTTGATTTAGGTTATAGGTTATAGGTTTAGGTTAAGCTTTAGGTTTAGGTTATAAGTTTTGATTTAGGTTATAGGTTATAGGTTTTGGTTTTGGTTTTGGTTTTGATTTAGGTTATAGGTTATAGGTTTAGGTTAAGGTTTAGGTTTATGTTATAGGTTTTTGGATTTGAGAATGGGTTCGGGTTTAGGTTAAGGGTGTGATCCCTGCAAATACAAATATAAACATGGCCTATCCAAATGGTCAGGCCCTTCCAATGCTGTCCAAGGAAATGGATAGCTTCATCATGGTCATAACAGCGGTTCCCACCTTCCAGGGACCCCCGCTCATCCTGATAGCTCCGACGCACATCCGGGTCTGCTCCATTAATTTCTAGCAAATACATAAACACGGCCTATCCAAATGGTCAGGCCCCTCCAATGCCGTCTATAAGAAATGGACAACTTCATCATGGTCATAACAGCGGTTCCCACCTTTTAGGGACCCCTGCTCTTCCGGATAGCTCCGACGCATATCCGGGTCAGCTCCATCAATTTTGAGCAAATACATAAATACGGCCTATCCAAATGGCCAGGCCACTCCAATCATGTGCATTCTTGACAAAAGATGTACCTGATGCTTGAATCTGAAATATGCATTTACACATAAAATGGCATTGGGAATCGCTTCTTAAAATCGTGGACTGTTTTGTTTTGAAACTCGTTCATCTCACCTGAAAACCTGTCATATAATGAATAACTATAACCACAATGATAACTGCGCATGTGCATTCTTGACAAGAGAAGTACTAGATGCTTGAACAAACAGTGAATGTGCACTAAAGAGTATCCAATATCTGAAACATGATTTCCAAGAAAAGTACAAGGCATTTTACGATTACCCTATAAAAGAAATCCATGCATAAGCATTATTTGATAACCTTGCTTGCTTCTTCTTTTTAATTATTATTAGTTTGCCGCTTATATATATGAATAAATGTCTCTGTTGTATAGCCTCTCTGTTTGAGCATTGTCCCTGTTGAAATAGTAGTACCATAAGTCAATGTTTTCATAAGTCCTCATAACTATATGAGAAGTAACACAAAATGATTTCTTTTAGCAATTTGAAAAATGTCTCAAGCAAGAGAAATAATTCAAAATATTAATTGAAATCCGACATTCACCCTGTTTTGAGTGAGGCACTTACGTCCAAGTGAACCTTAAATTGTAATTTAAGGTGTGTCTGGTTGAACCAAATATCATGATATTTTTGTGCAACGAGACACCGTTAATAACTGATTCTTGTTGGTTATGGGAAGAGCTGATGAAGGGTGTCTAGATCATCTCAAGGATTGGCAAGCGATGGTCAACCCGATAGGATCTTCTCCCATCGTTCCCAACTCCCGAGGACAGTTAGGGGAGCCCTCCTCTTGGATAAGGTAGGGATTGGTGCCATCAGACGTCGGGGGTCGAGATCCTAGTGTTCCTTTTGCTTTAGTTCTCCCCTGTACAGTTTTTTGTCCATATGCTGTCACATGATAGGTGAGGCTACCATTCTTTTTCTGTTAAGCCCACCTGAAGGTTTGTAATTCTCGTTTGATCAATGAAACCCATGGCTAATGCCATTTTTCAAAAAAAAAAAAAAAAAAAAAACAAAACAAGTCAGTAGACTAAAATGAAATAGAAATAAAATGAGTTAGGAGAAGTAAACTAAAATTCCATTCATCGTTTAGTCATAAAAGAGTCATTACATGCATATATACTTTTTCCCAAGCAAACCCTGATTTAGTATTAAACATTGTTTATTCTAATTAGGATAATCCATTTTAACAAAATATTTAAAAAATGACAAATTATCTAAATTCCATCATACAACTCTTACATAATTCCATCATATTTCATTTAAATGATATCAATGACACATGTAAGAAAAATGACATAAAGAGTCCATGATATTTGATTGTTTGAGGGCTATATCAATAGGCTTTCAAACGGGACCAATTTTTTGTCATTCAAACATCATCTGGGGCCCACAAAACCATATGCATGGTTTTTTGGAGCACTCTTCTGCACTTTTGCTAAGCCACTCCAAATCAGTGGCTCCCCTAGTAGAGGTTGTCTAAGCACAAGAACTCTAATTAAGCACCTGTACAACCATTTGTGACAGCTATTACTGCAAACCTTCTCCCTCCAAGTCTATTATGAATTTCATTGTTATCAGGCTCCACTGGAAAATTTTCATGCTGCTGTGGTGGATATACAAAGTGACTGGACATGAACATTCTAGGAGAGGATTTCTCCTCATCATTGGTGACTACCTCATTCTTGTAATCATAGAATGACTCGGATCCTTTTGGCCCAGGTGCAGAAACATATGCTGATGCAGTCAGTGACACAACTTCCCAATCATTCCCATAGGAGGAAGTTTCCTCTCCATCACTCTGATCACCCTTCATTTCTCAAAAAAACTACCTTCCCTACAATCATGTGTTCCTAAAGGTCAACATTTTGCTAAGTAGTTAGGAGAACACAAGATGGATAATTAACAGCAAAACAACTGATCTCAGCAGAGTGCTAATGCCACAAAAGAGAATAACACTTTCTCAAAATGGAAAAAAAAAAAGGTTCCTACAAACCATCCTTTTTCATATTAAACCCATTTGGAGGTTAAATCATGGAATGAATAAGTACATACATGAAAGATAAAACCCATAATAAATCAGATAATTAGTTGGAAACCAAACTATCCATAAAACATAAATTCCTGAAAATATGATGTTTATGCTGAAAATAATTGATAGAAAGCAATATAAACAATTCTCAGAGTCAAACTCATTGATAGAATTGGAGTCCTATAAATAAGCCTCTGGACATCAGACTATTCAATGAAGTTAAAACCCACATTGCAAAAACCAAACCCACCTCCCTCCACTGAATGAAAAAGAAAACAAAAACCACAAATAAACCTTTTGATGTCAGAACAATTGACAAGTGCAAGAAAATTAACAGCACCGTATCTATAAGAATAGCTTAAGTATCAACATCATGAGTTCATCATTCTCCAAAATACCAAAGTTCCTACACATCACCCTCTTTAGGTTAGAATACATCAAGATAAATATTATAAAAATTGGCAAAAAAGACTAAAACCGTTCAATTCTCATTAATTAGCAGAAAAAAAATATCACAAAACCACTTCATACGATTCTATTGCATCAATCAGAAGAAGTAAAGCATTTAACATAACATCACTGGAATCCAATGAGAAAAGAAAATTTACTTTCTAAACATATTATCCTATTTTCATGATGTATCATCAAACTACACTAAGAAAAAATGGCCATTTCCAAGCAATACAATTCTCCCTTTATATGAGGATAAACAATGAAAAACAAAAAACAAAACAAATTCACATAAATAAAAAACTACCATCAAGGTTTATTTACAAATAGAACTTTTTACCATGTCATTATAAAGATAATTAACACAAGCTCTCCAACAACTTTTTTGGGAAAGCCCTAATCCTTTTCCCATTACAGATTTTAGGAAACCCCTAATTCCAATATTGTTTCTCTATAATCAGCGGATTTGTAGATCTAAACAAAAAAAAAAAAAAAAAAAAAAAAAAAAAAAAAAAAAAAAAACCTAAATTTCCATTTGAGAGAAATGAGTACCTGTCGAGGAAGATGTGAAGGGCGGGAGCTGCTGGCCGCACCAGATCTGGAGACGATGATGGTGGCAATGGAGACGATGCGTCGAGAGGAGAGAGGAGAGGGAGAGGAGAGGTAGCAAGACAGAGAGAAGGAGATGAGACGAAGGAGATGGAGAACGGAGAGAGATAGCGTTACGGGGGAGAGAGAGAGAGAGAGAGAGAGAGAGAGAGAGAGAGAGAGAGAGAGAGAGAGAGAGAGAGAGAGAGAGAGGGATTTTTTGGGCGCGGCTCTATTTCGAGTGCGCCCCCATTTTTTTGGCGTGGACGGGGTAAGACGGACGGACGGTCCTGTCAGGGACTCCGTGGGGCCCACCATGATGTATTTTGTTTATCCATTCCGTCCATTAATTTTAGTACATAATCCCAAAAATAAAGTAGATTAAAGGCCCAAGTGGACCACACCATAGGAAGCATACGTAATTTAATCTCCATGTTTCCTACCGTGTGGTCCACTTTAACATTTAATATAGCTAATTTTTGATTTCATGACCAATAGTAATATTTCAAAATAGATGGACGGCTTAGATATAACACATATATTTTTGTATGCCCTATAGAGCCCCTTACACCACCATTAATTATTAATGGTGTGTCACCTTTTTAACTACGGATTAAAAGCGTAGTAAAAATAGCTACGGTTTATATCCGTAGCTAAAAAGTAATATGTTCTATAGCCTTTGCCCTTTCTTTTTTGGTAGTGGTTAGTCGATAAATGTGGAAGGGAGGTTATGCTCATAGAGGTGATCTATTGTGCACTTGATATCTCTGCGCTTCTATGTCTTCGTAATCGGTGAGATCTCTCCATTTTTCTTTTATTCTCTTATTATTTATCCACTCCTGTGTGAGAGAAGAAGGTTTGATCCAAGCGGTGTGTGCTTGTGATCGGTTGTAACGTTCTACTTTATAATGGATTGTTGATCTGGACTAGGTCCCGTGGTTTTTACCTCTTTGAAAAGGACAAGCTATATGTCCTAGAGAAGGGGGGGGGGGTGAATAGGACTCTCCCAAATTAAAATATAATAGCGGAAAATAAGAAACAGGATAGCCAATAAAATACAACAAACCACAATACAGGAATGTAAAGCAACCTCAAAATAAAGAGTTTGATACTAATGTTGTTCTAAGGACAACCTTTGCACCATAAAAACCAAGGGTTTATGGCAGGACAACCTTACTAGAACAAATTGAATATCAAAACTCAAACAGAAAGGAAATAAAGGAAATAGCAAGAAATAAATTCTAAACTATTACAACATTCTCCACTTTGCTTGAAACGTAAATATTACAACATTCACATCCACATATACATTCCACAAATCTAAATGATTAAAGATATGGAAATTAAAGGAACATTCAAATCACAAAACACACCGATATATAGTGGTTCGCCTGTGTGTTCACCAACTGTTAAACAATAGCCACACAGCTTGCTACTCCACTCCTAATATCCTCACACAGGAGATATTAGCGTTCACTATCAAACAGGCTTTACAGGTTCACCCAAAACCTTCACAATTGTGTCTTTTTTAACTTGGGCTTACACAATCCAAAAACCCACACTTTCTGAGTTTTCTGGCTCTCCTCAGATAATCAACACAATGAGATTTTTCTGGCGAATCTCAAACAAAACCAAATACAGTAAATTACACAAAATGTAAAATACCTAATTTTCTTCTTTGTTGTAGCAGCCCGGAAGAGCCAAGTCGGAGTAGAGATTTGAATGTCAAAGTTCAATGTCCAATACTCACTATATAATGGTTCTAAGGTCTAATAGATTTTAAATTAAAACAAATGTGCTAGCTTTAATTGATTTTGATTTCAGAAGAAGGAAAACAATACTTACTCTTTTCATATCAGATTGGAATACAAGAAACAAAATCAATTTAAAAATCTAAAGAAAGAAAATATTAAATATGCACACTTAGCTTAAATAAAGCGCAGACTTATCTCTCAGAAGGCCAGATTAAATTAACATGAATTTCATATTTAATTCTGAGATTCGTGCTCTATTTATAGGTGAGCAAATCACGTCTTCGACTGGTCTTAAGTCACTGCGACTGGTCGTAAGACCAACTGATATTTGAAAATTCGAGCGCGGTAAGATAAGGCAGTTTCATGACTGGTCGTAGGTAGTCTACGACTGGTCGAAGGACACCTTCGACTGGTCAAAGGTTACTCACGATTAGTCGAAGCAAGTCAAATTTCATCGTTGTAGTTTGAGTCGAAGGTCTACGACAGGTCGAAGAAGCAGTCAACGTTGTTCGTACGACTAGTCGAACAGACTTCAGGACTAGTCGAACAGTGGTCGAAGCTTAACAAAAAATTCTGAATTTTTGTAACAAACTTACGATTGGTCCAGGCAATTCTAGGACAGGTCGAAACAGAGCTAGGACTAGTCGAACAAAGTCTAGGACTAGTCTTAGAACAGACCAAACTCTCTTATATAAAACATATGGATTATGAATTCAAAATGACCTACTCTAAAGGTCAACCTAAGGTCAGTCATACCTCAGTAGTGAAGTAAGGACATTGAAACTTAGCAGAATGAGTGACCTTGAGCATAATGAAACGTGAGATCTTGGTGTAGCTTGAACTTGAAAGCTTCTTGAAATCTTGAGTCTTGAACTAAGTCGAACATTCTCACACTTTCGAGTCTTCTTGACTTGTGAACATTGTTTGTCTATCGAAGCTGATCTTGTGAGACTTTTGTCTTGACTTGACATATCATGTGTAGAGCTTTGTTCTTCACATATGCAAGCTTTATAACAAGATACATACAGTGTCTTTGACACCACAAATTTGACAATATAGTGAAGCTATCAACTATAGCACTTACACTCTTTGAGGGTTTTCCACGTAAAAATCTCTTGTGTCGTGTGGTTTGTACTTTGATTTATTTCATTACTTTATTATCACATAATTCTAGTGTTTTTGGGAGGCTAGATCCTAAGGTTTTGTGCAAGGCCCCCAACACTTCAAGCACGAGATCTTTAACCAGCCCTCTTGTTTAGCGACAATCAAGCCACCTTAAACATTATTGCAAATCCAGTTTCTTGTGAACGCACCAAGCATGTTTAGATTGACTATAATTGCATCCGTAAAAAGACTTAGTTTGGCTTGATTCAACCTTCTTATGTTCATTCCAACTCGCAACTTGTAGACTTATTTACAAAATCTTTGGAAAAGGATTCATTTCACAAATTGAGCTCTAAGTTGGGTGTTCAGAATCTTCACTCCCAACATGAGGGAGAGTATTAGAATGTACAATTTGTAAATAGATTATTCATTTGTAATTAGCCTTGTAATTTCTTTAAAAAAATTAATAATTTTCTAGCTAGATTAGATTTATTCTATTTTAGGCATGTACCATCTCTATAAGAGTACTTCTCTATTTCAATAGAATAAACGTAGAAATTCTTCACTTTACGGTAATCTTGTGGGAGAAAATTAGTGTAATCCTACTTAGCCCAACTCTCCTAAGTTGCCATCCTCTTGAAAGCACGTGGCATATGCTACAGGATCTATGTTGCTCATAAAGTGGGCCAATGGATTTCTCCTAGGCTAAGATTTAGGCACGATCTTAATAGAAGATTTGAGGAAAAAGGAATGGCAATTAGAAAATAAAAAATAAAAAATATGTTAATTATAGGGCCATGTGATTGGCATGAGAACGTCTTGCAAGTATTTCATGTGTAAGGGGCATGGCGGCCTTCAAAATCTATGCCACATCCATTATAAACTAATTATAACATTCCGGTCTTGGTCGAGCAAGCTTATTTGACAAGTATTGTACGTGGGGGTGTGTTTATGGAATCCAACTTGACTAATATGGTCTCTCCACTTAAAAGTTGGATGTCATAAAAATCAGGTTGAACCAACCATCAAGTAGACCTCCATGTCAATTAGGAGGTTTTTGGATGGCTGACCATGTAAGATTGCACTAGACACCAATTTGGGTAAACATAAACTTAATCATGATATACGTGGATACATCCATGAAGCCATGCTTGGTGTCCTACACCCTACACATTACACCTTTATGAAAATTACATATACCATAGAGGATTTCTCTTATTTGTAAATAAGGAGATCAAGACTTGTAGATATACGTACCAGATGAGTTGAGGAGTAGTTCAAAATCATCACAATTACTTTCCCCCAGAAGTCTTCGAATACGTCAGTTTCGGTATCATCACAACTACTGCGGCCCTTACTGGTATCCTCAGTCTTAATAATCCAATTGTGAAATCGAAACCAATGATCACATGGGGCTCGCCTAATAAAAGTCTTACATTTACTGTTCTCTATAACAGGGCCACCTAAGAGTTCTATAAGCCTCACTTTCTAGGCATCCTATCATTATGGCGTAGCTCATGTAATGCATGGGTAGGAGGACGTACACACAGGCTCCATCTTCGAAAATTGGACAACAGAAGCTAGCCAGAAAAAAAAAAAAAAAAAAAAAAAAAAAAAAAAAAAAAAAAAAAACTCTTTATACGGTGGCTCCATGATGGCTGGACGGGCCTGATTTTTGAGTCGTCCAACTTTTATAGTGTTGTGGGATACTTTGCTGCACGAGTTTGTCCAGGTATGCATACCCTAGTGCACCTTATAGAATCCGTCTTTGATACCTAACGTTTCCGTGTCTATTTGTCTATTTCCCTCCTTCCCAATCAGTAGTCTTTCACAGCTAACGTGTTGCCTTTGTAATTATCGGAATGCCACGTGCCTCTAAAGAGAGACATGGGATGCGAATTACCTTAAAATACTGAGTGCAGGAGTTCCTTCGGTCGAAAGCTAGGTGGGGCCCACCGAGATGCTCGTGAGAAATCCACCTTATCTGGACCAATGATTTTTAGAGTATTAGGAATTCTCTGTTGACCTGGTAACAGAGGATCCGGACTCATCTATAAAACACGTTTCGGGCCAAAGAAGTTTCTAGTCAGCTCAGGTTTCCTATCTTGTTCTCCGAGTATACGAATTTCCATTGCAATGCTTACCATGTCTTCTTCATGGATTGCCCTTATGTTGGTACTGATGGGAGTGGGCTGGGCCGCCTGGTCCACTGTTTATCTCATCCGTTCATTCCGAGGGAAAGCAAAGTGGTCCACCACGGCACAAACCGTTGATGGGCTCCCTCCCGGTCCCAGGGGGCTTCCCATACTGGGTTGCCTTCTCATATTAGGTGACCGTCCTCATCGTACACTCCATAAATTAGCCATGGAGTATGGTCCGATCATGCACATGCGGCTGGGCCAAGTTCCGACCATCATCGTCTCATCCGCTAAGGCGGCCCAGCAGTTCCTCAAGACCCACGATCTCATCTTCGCAAGTAGACCAGTCACTGAAGTTACCCGATGCATCACCTACAATCGCAAGGGCGTGACCTTCTCCCAGTACGGCGCCTACTGGCGGAACCTGCGCAAATTATACACGATCGAGCTGCTTAGCAGCCTCAAGATCGAGTCGTTCAAGTCCATGCGGAGAGAAGAGGTGGGCCTCGTTGTGCGATCACTTAAGCACACCGCCGAGGCCCGCCTGGCAGCCGACCTAACTGCCAAAGTGGCAGCCCTGACGACGGACATGACATGCAGGATGGTGCTCGGCAAGAAGTACATAAATGAGAGTTTTGGTGAGGGGGTGTTCAAAGGAGTCATCGAGGAGCTCATGTACTTGGCGGGGGCTTTCGATATATCCGATTACGTCCCCTACGTGAGGGCGCTTGACCTCCAAAGGCTGGGTTACCGGATCAAGGCGGTCCGCAAGGTCTTTGATGACTTCTTTGAGAAGATCATCGATGCGCATGTACAAGATAGAGATGCACAGCGTCAACGGGACTTCATCGACTTCATGTTGTCCTTCATGGAATCCAACGACTGTGAATTCCAGTTTGATCGGACCAATATCAAAGCGATACTATTGGTATGATGTTCAGAGTCGGCGGTGCGTTTGGGTGCACAAGTGAATTGAATTGCAAAGGAAAGGACTATTTGTTAGTATTCATACTGAGGAGACAGCCCTCAAATATCAGTTCTGTTCCTTCATGTACAACCCTCAGTATGAACGCTAAGGATATGTTGCAATTTGGTTATTCCATTGCAGTTCAAACCTCTTGGGCCAAATCATGAGATGGTAAGCTAGATGATGTTAATCATCCAAGCGGGGCAACCTAATCTCCTCTAGGTCAGATCCATTACAAAGCTTTGCTGGCTAAGTTCAGTCTATAACACGATGTGTGGGAGCCACCATGATATGTGCATCACATCCAATCCATTCATCATGTGCACACACTCATATTCTCCTATTTGCCCAGAAATCAGGCTACACTAAGCTCAGGTAGGCCACACTACAGGAAACAATTGTGATGGGACGCCCACCATTAAAAAAATAAAATCAGATTGGATGTGGCCTGACACTGTTTTGCATTATTGTACACGAGGGGTTTGACGTGATGGATGGGTTGAATGTCATGAATACATCATGCTGGGACCCACACTTACATTGAACTTTGAGCTTAGCCTACAAAGCTTTGTAGCGGGCCTCTAATCCCCTCCATAAGATATGATCAGAAACCTCAACATGCATTCATCTTCCTGTAGGAAATCCTTGTGGCTGCGCTAGACACGTCAGCAACTACGATCGAGTGGGTGCTCTCAGAACTCCTCAAGAATCCACGTGTGATGAAGAAGGCCCACCAAGAGTTAGAGAACATCATCGGCCTGGACCGAGAAGTGGAAGAATCGGACCTGGAAAACTTGGAGTACTTGAACATGGTGGTCAAGGAAACCATGAGGCTTCACCCAGTGGTCCCACTGCTCATCCCTCATGAGGCCATGGAAGACTGCACCGTTAATAACTTCCACATACCAAAAAATTCCCGTATCATCATAAACGCATGGGCCATCGGTCGGGACCCAAATTCATGGTCCAACCCTGAAGAATTCTATCCGGAGAGGTTTATCGGCACTCATATAGACGTCAGGGGCCAAGATTTCCAACTTCTACCTTTTGGGTCTGGACGCAGAGGTTGCCCAGGGCTGCAACTAGGCCTCACGGTGGTCCAGCTGGTGGTGGCCCAGTTGGTACATTGCTTTGATTGGGAGCTGGCGAACGGCATGTCACCAAGTGAACTTGATATGTCTGAGAGGTGCGGCCTTGTGACGGCTAGGATCAACCATCTGTGGGCCATTCCAGCTTATCGCCTAAAATAATGATGTTTCCCGTCTGATGCCAACTTCGCCTAAAGTAGTGGTGTTTCACCTTCTCTGTGATATGTACATTAGCAAAAGATTGTTGTGCTTGGCCCCATCATTTTCTGTTCGTGATTAGGTGATGACAAAGATCACAAGCCGTTGATATCCTGATGTGCTGTGTACAGTAAGGACCCGCTTTCATGTTGTGTACTAATGGAAGACGCATATAAAAGAACTGCGCTGTCCGATTTTCGTGCCTAAAACATTTTTAAGTGCTTTTAAGTAAATGTGACGAACCTTTCCATAGCCATCCGTTCTCCAAGTCGTGGATGGGATGGGTTTGATTGCCTAACAAGAGTGATTCTTTGGAATCATAAGCAATACGTGATGGTCCCTAACAATAGACGGATCAAATAGTTAAGTGGACCTATTTCTTTAAATGATCCTGACCGTCCACATAAAAAGCCCGGTGTTCAATAAGGAGTTTGATGAGGGACACTTCAAGGCTCACTATTCAATAGCTTCTGCTTCAACACGGAGGCGTACTAATCCATAGCTTCTGCAACGACATGTGCCCTACTTCTAGGGCAGCATTGATGAGGATTTTCCATATCAAGGGACAATGCATATAAGTATCCTATGACTATGACTAACTGTACACCTTTCAGTGAGCCCATAGAAAGTTCTAATGTGCCCACATGCACCTCTGACGCAGGGATGGGCGTAATGAGGTCAATCACAGACTTCCTCAAGGGATAACTACTCGGCGGTGTCTAAGGATAGGAATTTCCCACGTATCCACCAGCCGTGGCTGGAGAAGCTGGGGATTGCGGCTCCTTCCTCTCCTTCCATGTCCGCAATATTTGTTTTTGGGTAAGGGTTAATAGCGGGTGGGTGACGCTTAACGTCAATGGGTCCACCTTGGGCAATCCCGGAATGTCTCGTTGGGCTACGGCATTGGCTCAAATACCAGACCAGAGCTCAGAGCAGTGTACAACGGCCTAGCTCATTAATTGTTTGGAGTTTGGCTTCCACCAAGTAGAAGTCGAATCTATTGTAAAACAAATGTCTTAAATCTTGGTTCACTGCAAAAAATAATAATAATAATAATAATTATTATTATTATTATAATCTTGGTTCACCGCGGTGCTCGACCAATCGGGGGATTAGCTCGACTAGTTGAAGGTCCCTTCGACTGGTCAAAGCCAACTAGATTTAAAGTCCAGCAACGGTGTATTTAGAAATTCCGAGATGCTCGATCAGTCGAGGGATAGGCTCGACCGGTCGAAGGGGTCCTTCGATCAGTTGAAGCTCAGGCTCGACTAATCGAGGGTTACGCAGATGGTGCGCGGTTTGTGCGCGGACTACGTAAATTCGAGGCGGTTTCTAGGGAGGTGCGTAAGTGGGGTTTTCCTATTTATAAATAGGAGTCCCTAGGGCCATTCTCAGGCATGCTAAGGCTTTCTAAAAGGGTTCCTAAAAGGGTTTTGGGGTTTCTAAAGGGTGTAGCAAGGGTGAGATTCGAGGTTGTTCGAATCGGGTAGGTCCTCTCTATTTGTAATTTCTATTTTCATAGTGGAATTTTGTTGCTTTGTGCCGTGGTTTTTTCCCGTAAGGGTTTTCCACATTAAATCTGTGTGTTCTCTTGTGTTTCCTTAGTGTCATTGGATTGCTATCCTAGATCCATATCTGCGTGATTCCTAGCACAAATCCCCAATAAGTAGTATCAGAGCAATTGTTGGGGCACAGATCTGAATCTAAGGGATTAGCATCAATGAGAAGCACTATGTATGAGATGGAGAAGTACTCAGGAAAAAATAACTTTGAGTTATGGAAGATCAAGATGATCAGTTCCTTAATCAAGCGAGGAGAATATGGTGCTCTTGAGGAGCGAAAGTCTTCTATGACTGATAATGATTGGAATACGCTTGATAAAAAGGCCTTATCATCGATCCAGTTATGTCTCACAGATGAGGTTCTCTACAATGTCATGAAGGAGAAAACTGTGGTTAAGTTATGGAGAAAGTTAGAGGATGTTTATGCGAAAAAAATCCTCTGAAAATCGCCTACACTTGAAGCGGAAGTGATATAACTTCAAGATGGCAAAGGGTGAATATCTGGAGGCTCACATCAGTAACTTTAATAAATTGGTTTGCAAATTGCTGGATATAGAGGAAGTAATGAAAGATGATGAACAAGTATGTATGTTGCTGAATTCTATCATGAATTCTGAACAAGGTACAGGGTCTTTAAGGTCAAGATCCAAATCCAAGGGCAAGGGCAAAGGAAAGTTAAAGTGCTAGAGTTGTGAGATAGAAGGACATATGAAGAAGGATTGTGCAAATCCAAAATCTAAGAGAGAAGAATATGACGCTTCGTACAAAGAGGCCAACGCTACCACGTCAGATGGATCAGACACTTTTATGATGATCGTAAGGATGAGTGGATGCTAGACACAGGGGCATCTTTTCAAATGACTCCTCATCGGAGTTGGTTCACCAATTACAGAGAGTGCGATGATGAACAATGTTTATGGGCAATGACATTGCATGTAATGTTGTGGTTGTTGGTACAGTGCGCATCAAGATGTTTGATGGGACAGAGCGTACCCTGACTGATGTGAGGCACGTTCCTGATATGAAGAAGAATCTGATTTCTCTTGGTGTACTTGAGGCAATGGGCTGCAGGTTCACAAGTATTGATGGTGTCCTTAAAGTATCTAAGGGGAGCACGGGTAATCATGAAAACGCAACGACTCGATAATACTTACAGGTTGATCGGGAGCACTTCAAAAGGTGGAGCTACAGTGGCTGTAGCGAATTTCACCGCTGCACTTGTGTGGCATGCTGGGCATGGCTACACGAGCGAGCAAGGCATAAAGGCTGAGACGCGCGGACAGAGATACAGAGCAGGTGGAGCAACCACTTGTGAGAAGAATCACACGGCATAATCGCAGGATATCGGCAAGGTACATTGACGACTCCAATATCGCAGAGGATCCGTCTTCTATTCAGAAGGCTCTAAGTGAGCCTGGTGCTGAGAAGTGGAAGGTGACTATGGGCAATGTGATGGACTCATTGTACCAGATCGACAGATGGGAGCTGGTGGAGCTTTCAGTGAGCCGGGAAGCGGTTGGATGCATGTGGATCTTCAGGAGGATACAACATAGATACAGAGCGAGATTGGTAGCGAAGGGTTATGCTCAGAGAGAAGGGATCGACTTCTCAGAGATATTCACGCCGACGGTATAGCAGGTGTCTATTTGATTCATGATTGGCACAGATTGACCAATGCAATCTTGAGCTGGAAAGGATGGATGTGGAGTCTGCACTTCTGCAAGGAAAATTGGAAGAGCGGATCTACATGAAGCAACCAGAGTAGTTCGAAGTTTAAAAGGGCTGAGAAAAAAAGTTTGCAAGAGGTTGTGGTACGACCTGTCACCTAGGCAGTGGTTTGATTCCTTCATGGTGAGTCAGGAATTGTATGCTAATGACATGTAGATCACTAATTATGATGTATCTGAAATCAATGTATTGAAGATTCGGTTAAGTGGGACATTCAGGATGAAGGATTGGGGGCTGAAGAGATGGTTCTCGCCATTGAGACTGAAAGAGGAACAGGCTTTTGGTAATCACAGGTAGAATACCTTGTGTAGGCATTGATTAAGGAAGTGATGGACCAGGCAAAGCCAGAGAGCATTCCCTACACGTCTATCTTGCAAGTTTTTCTCAAGACATGTCCCAAAACAGGTGACGAAAATAAGGATATGTCTCATGTGTAACGCCTCGAACTTTTCAATACTCGAGCATCGAAAGTTCTTGAGCGTTACCATAAGATTCAACCTAATATATACATGTGTACGATATCAATCCAACTATCCTAGCCTTACATCCTTGCCCTGACACATACCTAATTGGTGGGAATGGTCTTCATTCATAGATCAAGTCATCTGGTGTTAATCACGTAGTTTAATACGTGTACGTTCCTCTGACCAATTTTACAAATGACTCATCATCCATGATGAATTAGATGTAAATTCTTTTATAATAATTACTTAGAAATGTGCCTACAACCATGTAGAACCATTAGATTTCACAAAACTCTTAGATCAGCAATAATTATGAAAATGCCACTAACCTAGCCCCTATATTCTTGGATCACATGGTTCCCATGGTCCGTTTAATGTGAAACTCTAAACCTTTTTTAGGTATCATAAATTAGCCATTCACGTTGTATTTTAACATTTAGATCATTGTAAAGTAGCCCAATTGACAAATCAGCCTATAACCATTGATCTTGGTGTCCATCGAGTGAAGAAACCTCGTAGGTAGTTGTAGTTGGACATTTCCAGTCACATGGATGGTGTAGATTTCTCTAGAAAACATCACTGGGGATCCCACTTGTAGTTCATATGCACATCACTCATGACCGGCGGTGCACTGGATTGGAGACCGGGTCAAAAGGTGTTTGACCCGACGAATCCCGCTCGAAGTGGGATTTCTCCCCTTCTACGCAGACCAAACGGACAACGTTGGTTTGGATGGGTTGTGGCCCACCACTGTTGATCGGATGATCGGTCCGCACCGTCTATTAAGTAGCCAGGACGAAAACATCCTAACGCAAGAAGTCTCATGTGAGACTAATCACGGTCGTGCTCACGAGCTCCGATCGAAAGAGGAGTTTTGCACTGCCAAACTAACGAACAGTGTCTGTTTGAGAACACTGGTGGCCCATCATCACAATGATGATAATAAATCTGGACCGTTCATTATGCACAACTCCTAATTTCGACCAAGACCACGACGTCTTTCGCATCAAACCCAGTCGAATCACATGACAGATCCCTACCCATAAATCTTACGCAAAGGACTCTCCGTCGTTTTTCACGCAAGAAACACACCAACAGAGCTCTGTTCGCAGAAGTTCTACACGCCTGATCACAATGTGATCGGGCCGAGAATTTCAGTGGGGCCAAAGACGTCCATTCGGAGATAATCCAGAACATCCATCTAGTAGTCGGCATTGAAGAAATCCCCCCAAGCGTTGGGATCTTGTGGGAATGATGTAACCGCAACTCCCTTCTCCGGATCGTGTAGCTATTGCTGCGTAAGATGTTACACCGACTCCTCGCTGCGTAAACAAAGATACGTAGAGAGAATTCTGGGTTCGGACCGCCAATAAAAAGGGCTAGCAGCGTCTGACCAAGAAGAAAAGAAAGAGAAGTAAGGAAAGAGAAACGAGAGAGAGAGAGAGAGAGAGAGAGAGAGAGAGAGAGAGAGAGAGATGAACCCGTTCATACGGGTAGCAGCTCCATCCGCCCAGGCTTGCTGCCGTCCAGCAAGGAAGATAGAAAGAAAGAAAGAAAGAAAAGAGAAAGAAAAGAAAAGAAAAGAAAAGAAAAGAAAGAGAGGGAAAGAAGAAGAAGAAGAAGAAGAAGACAGGCCTTTTGGGTCAACTTAGTCCACCAACGGGTTAGGTCTGAGTTAGGTGATTCTAGCTAACCACTTCAACGGAGTTGGGTACAACAACGCATGTATTCATGATCTAGGAAGGTTAGAGTGTGATCAAGTCTAAGAGGTGAGGGTTTTATCCTTTAAGCTTACAATAATATTTTAAGTTGATTTTATTTATCCTGCCTTCCAACTGCATTCCTAATATTTCATCTGGCCTTTTTCATGCCTTTAATGATATGAAATATCTTGCCTTTCATGTTTATATGTTTTCTGAGAGTTATCTTTTCATTTGATTTAGTTAATATCATCAACAACTATTGGCTCTTTTGTGATTATGATATGATGTCTATTATAAATGATTTCCCTGAATTTATGTGGGGCCATGGTTACAAGCCTTGCCCTTGCCTTTATCCATTTATTTGAGTTGGCCCTGCCACTCGTCTCTTTATTGAGTTGGCCATTGTCATTCTCCTTATTATTGAGTTGACTATTTTCACTCTTCTCTAATTATGTTGGCCTTGCCACTTTTGTTGAGTTGACCATTGTCACTCTTCTCTTTATTATATTGGCCTTGTGTTATCTATCTATAAGGCTTGGGCATGTGTCTTGTTATTCCAGAACCCCCATGATTCAGTTTATATTCTTTATGATTTAGTTTATATTCTTTATAAGTGCAAGTGATGTGTTACGAGGTATCATAACTAGTGATTTAGATATCTTATCATGGACGTAATGCGTTACGGGTAGCGGCCCTCTTGGTCAGCACGTAATTTCATGGGTTGGTTGGCGTGGTGCACCATCAATGTATGTAAATCGTCATACATGTTACATTAACTTCTCGGGATTGGATGTTGTAAATAGTTGATCCATGAATACATCGTGCTATGTAAATCTCCCAACCACGTGTTGTATTGTCTTGAGATGTTCGCGTAAATTCACGTTATCATTGGCCATACCGACGTATATCCGTAGTTATGGGATGCAGGTCGAGTCGGATTTTCTATAAATTATATTCCACATTGTGACGATTACTATGTATGATGAGCGGCACACACTATGCTAGGCATGCATCTCATATAGGTTGTTTGCACATACTGATATCTCATGTATTAGTGGAGTACGAAGCGTATCATTACCCTTGCTTTACCTTTGATGAATCTCTTGAATTATTGTTAATCATAAAGGATAACCATCACTATAAGTAGGGCATTGACCCTCTCCTAACCGTACAAATTATGCAAGTGATGTACAGATTAATGACTTAGAGGATTATCTCCCTAAGGAAGGCTACAATGAAAAAATCCGAAGATAATTTGACTATTTAATTTTATACTTCTGCAGCGAACTCCGATAAATGTTATAAACTCCTATTGAGAGGGTGTCACGCCCCAAATCCGGAAATCGGATTCACTGGAATCCCTATCACCAAATCTGATGCCGACAGCCTCCGTAGTACCCCATTCTCGGCTTCTAGCGTCCATACACCAGATTCCGATCCTGGAATCCTACAAGGAGGATTTTTTATTTTTTATTTTTTTTCAATGTACATTTAACTCAAAATAAGCATAACCACAAGATTACCCAATTCACAAAGGCAACATCATCATCACATATCCACTAATATAATCATTTGAGTACAATGCTGAAAAGGGAAATACATAAATCGAAAATTAAGCTCTAGAAGACCGCTGCACGCTCCAAGCTCGACACTGCTGCAACCTAACATCACCTGCACGTATCTATCCTGCATAAGCCTATAGAAAGCTTAGAGGGTGGTGTAAGTGTGTGCATAAGGTAAGTGTCAAGTATTCAATACAATGTTATCATCATACAATACCGAAATTACAGGTAATCCATAAATCGTACATTATTGGAATAAGCAGAAATACTGACAAGATCATGAATTATCAAAGTGCGCAGAAATACTGACAAGATCATAATTCATACGATAACAGAATAAGCAGAAGTAGGGACAAGTCCATAAGTCAAACAATATTAGAATACGCAATATGGAACAACTGTGCAATAAGGAGTCATAAAGAATCAAATATCAGATGCCGAAGATACAATACAATATACAAATCCTACTAAGTCTGTCTAGGGCATATAAGTACAGAAACATAGCAACCCATAATGTCATATGCCTGTGGATGTAATGCAATATGCGATGCGAATGAAATGACCATGCTGGAGTGTGAAGTCGGGATGATAGTACGTAGTATCGTAGGCTACGGGGTCCACCACAAGGGACTTCTATCTAAACCAGTCTCATACCTAAATTTGGATAGTCAGACTCAACGTGGTAAACTCCTGATCTCAGGTTAGTCGCGCGCCTAACCGAAATCCTTGCCATAACGAAGGTACACAACAATTAGTTGCGCACCACCAGCCCAAGTGGATAGTGAATGAATGAATGAATGAGCATGCAATTCCTACTCAATAAGTCCACATATCAGTACGGTTCCTCTCTGAAAAATCACCAGGGTCTATTACACTCCGAACCAGATTGCCGCCCCATCGCACGCAACAAGGTGAGTGGAAGAGACCTCACTATCCGCCTGCCAATATCGGGCCCGGCTCGTCGATAGCGGATCCATTCCTCAAGCTGGTCAGACTCAGCCTAGCATTGCCCCCTCCTCTCGGACAGGTAAGGCCGTACCCCCTTCCAACCGACCACGACACAGTGAGAGACGTGGCCTAACGGTATTTGACCCTCATGCGCTCGTGCATCCACTCGGTCTAGACGTTGGAGCAACCTCTGGAACCAAGAGGGTTTAGGAACTTTCACCCAGGGATATCTATAGCACCCCATGTAGAACAATTTTCGGTGTCCCGTCTGGCCATCCACGATATGCCTGTGGAGGCTACGGCCCTGATGTCGCTAGGGCACACAATGCAAGATGCATGAGCCATACAATCCAGTCATGCATCAATTATGTGCATACCGTGCGCTCATGTGAGATAACCTCTGCCTATCAGGAAGTCTCATAACAATCTGCCTAATGACATGTGCAATGGTCGACCACATCTTATAACAAACATGCAGATGATGCGTATAGGCATGTATCATGATGCTATGCAGTCACATATTCATAATCAGTATCAATAACCAGTATCAACAATTGGCCTTGACAATGTGGACATTTAACCAACATTGCTCCCAAGGAATGGCCCTCATGGAGCCAATCATATAATGGGCCCACGGCCTCACACAAAGGCCTAATATACAACATAATGGGCTTTACTTAAGGGCCATATATACACAACGGGTGGGCCCTGCTCATAGGCTTTAAATACATGACATGTGGACCCTACACATGGGTCTCGAATACATCAAATGGGCCATGCATCATGGGCCTAATACATATCACAATGGGCCTCGCCCATAGGCCACGAATACATCACAGTGGGCCCCAACTACGGGTCGCATATACATCATATAGGTCTCGACAATCGGCCTCGGCCTCAACAATTGAATTGACACTTGGACTCGACCTCGATACGCGGCCTCGACAATCGGAATCAGCCAAGATACTTGGCTTCGACAATCGGAATCGGCCTCAACAAATCAGAATCAGCCTCGATAATCAGAATCAGAATCAGCCTCAATCGGCCTCGACAATCAGAGTCAGAATCGACAATCGGCATCGATATCAATAACCGGCCTCGATACTTAGCCTCAACAATCAGAATCGGCATATACAATCGGCCTCGATAAATCGAAATCATCGGAATTGGCCTTGATACTCGAAATCGATCGATAATCGGAATCGGCAAATCGGTCAGGTCAATCGGAATCGGCAATCGGTCAAGGTAATCAGAATTAGCAAATCGGTCACGACAATCGCACCGATCGATAGTCAGAATCGGAAATCAGTCACGTTAATCGAAATCGGTAATTGGTCAAGGTAATCAGAATCAGCAAATCGGTCACGGCAATCGCACTGATTGATAATCAAAATCGGCAAATCGGTCACGTTAATCCAAATCGGTCACGGTAATCAGAATCAGCAAATCGGTCACAGCAATCGCACCGATTGATAGTCGAAATCGGCAAATCGGTCACGTTAATCGAATTCGGTAATCGGTCACGATAATCGGGATCGATCGATTATCAAATCGGTAAATCGGTCACGTCAATCGGAATCGATCGATAATCAAAATCGGCAATTCGGTCACGTCAATCGGAATCGGCAATCGGTCACGACAATCAGAATCAACCTATATGATCGGCTGAACAAGGCCTAAGGAAAGGTCACAATGTGGACATTAAACCATCATTGCCCATTAATGTGGACATTCAACTAACATTGTTCCCAATGAGTAGCCCACATAGGGCCGAACATGTAGTGGGCCCACAGCCTCATACAAGGGTTATACATCACAATGGCCGAATACACGGGCTTAGTATACATCACCATCGACCACGACCCATGGTCCTCAAATACATCATAATAGGCTACGACCCATGGGCCTCGATGTACATCAAGTGGACCGCATTAATACGTCTCATATACATGACAGGTGGGCCCTACACATGTGCCTCAAACACACAACATGCGGGCCCTACACATGGGTCTCATATACATCAAATGGGCCACGTATCTGGGCCTCAAATACATCAAGTGGGCCACAAGTATATCAAAGTGGGCCTCTCGAATGGGCCACAAAATACATCAAAGTGGGCTTGACGGATGGGCCACGAACACATCAAAGGTGGGCCTCTTGAATGGTCCATAAACACATCAAAGGTGGGTTTCCACCATCCAGTTCACAGGGAAGGTGCAGATACAACACATCTTCAAGGTAGGGCCCAATATAATGTTATTTTCTATCCAACCTGTTCATACGGTTGCAAATACCTGAATCTAGAGGCAAAAAAAAAAAAAAAACAAGTACTATATTGATCCAGAACTTCTGTACTCTCAAAAGAATTTCAATGGTGTACGTTCAACCTCTAATGTTTCGGTAACGTGGTCCACTTGATAACTAGATCTGTCTGATTTTTAATCTCAAGCCTGGAGACAGACTCACCAAATGGATAGACGGTAGGGATACATCACATGCATCATGGTGGGGTCAGTCATCAATGGATGGACAGTAGGGATACAACACATACTTCATGGTGGGACCGTGCATGACTTACATCACGGTGGACTCCTCCCTCAAAATGATGGACGGCAGGCTTGCTGCACCGTCCAGCAATGGACGGTGCAGATATACACATCATGGTGCGGACCACGTAGTGGCCCACCAATACGTTCTTAATAATATAAATATATTATATAATATAATATTATTTATTATGTATGTGTGTGCAGGCACTACACCAAAATCGTCAACTGGTACGGTTGGGATTTTGGTTCAGAAACGGCTTTAAGTCGTTTGTGATTTGAAACGTTACTAAAATGGCTGTTGTTATACACTGTTTATTTCCACTATTTTGTTGGCATGTCCCAATTGAGTTTTGGATCTTCTTATTTGTTATTATTATATTTTATTGTTTTATTTTGGAAACTGATGGACGGAATGGATTCGATTAGTAAACCCCATATGGCCCGAGAGTCACATTACTGTAAATCTACCGCATACTACCAAATTACTTTCTTCATTTCCTTAAGCCAAAACGCCCTAAAATCCCTCATTTCCATCCACGCCGTCTCCGTCTCCCTCATTTCGCATCCACGCTCGTCTCAATCTCCCTCTCCTCTCCCTCTCCCTCTCTCAATCTCCTCTCTCTCGATCTCCCGATCTCAACCCTCTCACTCTCCCTCCCTCTCACTCTCCCTCCCTCTCTCTCTATCTCCCTCTCTCGATCTCAACCCTCTCTCTCGATCTCCCTCTCACTCTCCCTCCCTCTCTCGATCTGGGACATGTTGAGCTTGCTGCTGTCTTAGTTGTTCAGACTGTCGTTGAAGGCTTTGCATATGGGATTCTGGTAAATCATATATATATATATATATATATATATATTGAGATTGTAAGATGTCATCAAATTTTAATTCATGATATTTGGTGCAACCAAACGCATCCTTTGCCATTTTCTTTATCTTTGTTTGTTTGTTTTTTTTTTTTTTTTGGATTTTATCTCTATATTTGTACATGTGTCTAAGAAAATTTAATTTTCCTGTGGAGTTTGGAGCATAAGGAAAAAAATCACACTGAGCAGATTCGTTGTCTATAGAATGTCTGGCTCTTTTTTAGTTGAATATGAACCGTTGTGGTATTTCCATTCTCTAATGTCTTGACCGATATGTTGAAATGTTGCTGACTCCTACATCTGGTTGATCTTCTACACTGGAATGAGAATGGTATGTGCTGCCAATTGAGCTCGAGAACAGTATGCCCGTAGGTTTTTGCTCGACAAGGGGAAAATGTGAGCGTTTCCAAGTCCACAGGCACTTCTCCATGCACCACCTGCAGCTACATGTGTGTTTGACATCCTAGCTGACCATCAGATGGGCCCACTGTGTCTGATGACTAGCCCATAAAATTAGAATGGTCCACTTATCAGAAGGCCAACTTGTACACTGAATGTGGACCACTGAAACAATCCATTGTTTTTATTTGCCCATCTGCTGAGCAAAATGGCCTATGTTTGGGCCAATACATCTACACAAGGGCGCCCGCTTGATGCACGGCCTGGTTCTCCCAAAGATGACAGGTTGGCATGTATGGCTGCATGTGTGGGATTAGCAAAGCTCAGGGTAACGATTTCATTAACAGAGGAGACAAGCCCACCTGATGAGTGGCTAGGATCTCAGACATGGTGGGGCCCACCTGCTGGCATCTAGGATTAGCAAACCTCACTAACCTTTCCACCACATTATCAGTGACAATACTTACAGTATTAGACAACTGATTCCTTATATAGTGCAAGGACCTGAGCATTGTTTCCATTGTATCTTTTGCCAATTGGAATTTGACCTCTGTTTCCCCTGATAAAGACTGTGTATCATCTTGAAGCCGCACAAATGGCCTCACAATAAATACAAATGACCAACAGTGTATTTTCATGAGTATGATGACTCGAGACCAGAAGGCTTGGACATATTAATTGCATATGGTGCATCCTTCACATATTGGATCAAGTCGAGTCATGATGTTTGCAATTTCAATCCAATCCCAATGTGAGCTCAAACTATATCATGTGTTATTCTATGATTTTTTTATACGTATTGTATTAAAATTTACAATTTTAGTCTTGTATTGTTTATCTAGAGTAAGACAAAAAATAAGTAGTTAAAATGTTTTTTCCCTTTTTTTTTTTTTTTTTTTTTTTTTTTTTTTTTTTTTTGAATCATAAATCATCGTCATCTTAGGCCCTACCATTCCTATCTTAGGTCCTATCCTTGGTGAGTGAACAAGCCTTCATATCTCTTCTCAGTTCTCACCAACTCAATCCAAGTCCTTCTAGATCTTCCCCTCATCCTCCTTTCAGGACCTTCAACCCTAGTCAAGGTTCCTTTCCTTAGCAAGGCCACCTCCAGTTTTCTTAGCGTATAATTTTGTTTAAGTAGCGCCTATGGTTCAGTGATCCAAACCATTGATGTTATGTCTCTGTGCTGGTTTGACCCCTGCCAGATGAATGGACCTGATATTCTTTTCCTAAACACCAATGTCCAATAGTCTAAGAAAAATATATAAAATAGACAATGTCATCCAAACAACATTTCCAGGTAAAATTTAATTTCAGGAACTTAGTTTTTAGAATTTTCTTTTTATCCTTCAAAAATTTTATTTTCCAAGAATGTCAACCAAGTAAACCCTAAGCAAATCATCACCTGCAACAAGAAAAATCTATGACTTACATGGGCCACAAAACCGATTAAATGACTTCTGATTAACTGAAAATGAGCCAAAGGCCTCTGTGCACTGTTTTATGAAGAATAAGATATCACCCACGAAGAAAATGAACCTCTGATTGTTTGGCAGGATGAATGGGCCTCGTCATTTGTCCCAAAGTACCATTGCGTTGATTCTTGCAATAACTGGCTCCAAAGTTCAAATGTTTGTCTTGGATGGCGCCGCCTAGCCTTTAGATGTTCTTACAAAAACAAAGGTATCTTCTGTTGTGCAATCTGTCTTTTTCGATCAACTACAGTTACTTCACTTTTGATCTGACATGTATTTCTTGCAGGAAATGTTTGTCCATTGAGGGTCCTCTTGGGGCCTTCAGAACTTCTGTACATGTGAAGAGGGTATCTCTTTCTTCTCATATTTCAGATTCGGATATATCATCATCTTAATTTACTTGAAATATGAGGTTGCTTGTACTTGCATATTAAGTTCAAAACTTTATCTTAATTTGTGCTTGGGCAGGTGGATTGGTTAACTAAAAAGATGCGTAGCTACAACTTCACAGTCTCTTCAATGCACGAGGACATGCCTCAGAAGGATCGAGATGTAATAATGGGAGAGTTCAGATCAGGAATAACCCTTGTTCTGATCACAACAGATGTTTGGGCCTGAGGTCTTGATGTTCAGCAGGCAAGTATTGGTCTGTCAGGTTGTTGTTTGCCTAGATGGGAAAGATTGGTGAAATAGGATTGGTAAAGCTGACCCCAAATAGCTGGACAAGACAATGATGCTGACGCTTGTGATTTTTATTGATAGGTTGCAACTTGTGACATTCTAGCTTTCGATTAATTAAGGTATCGGTTCATATGATACACTTGCAGAAGATCTGACCTTTCATCTGTTGGAAAATTGCAGGTCTGCAAAGGTGTTGAAAGAGCTGCAGACTGAGGTGGATAAATTACCTGAGGCCTGATCTTAAGAGAGGCACATTCTCACAGCAAGAAGAGAACCTGATAATCGAACTTGATACAGTTCTAGGCAACAGGCAACACCTTCGTACGAGCAGCCAACTGGGAGGAGCCTTTGCTTTGCAAAAAACACCATTCTTTGGATCCAGCATTGGATAACCCCTCTTTGGAATGCCGCAGTTTAAATATATTGCTACAATTATTCTTATTCATAATTCTTTAGGGATCATACAGAATCAGCAAAAGCTCATCACAGGCAAGATTTTATATTCAGCAGGGTGACCTCTGACAAGGTTCGTATCTGGTCTTGTTATGGATTCATGTGTTTTTGATGTATTAGATGGTGACCAGGGATACCGTATGGGGTGAATTGATTTCCTAGGAGTGTAGTTACAAGTAGTTTTAAAACTGGCTGACTCAAATCAAAACTCAGCAGGTTATCAACCCTCCAGTTTTCCACCATGAAAAGCATTGTTCATTTCAGGTACTGCTCGAAAAAAAATGAAATATTAATTCAGCATATAAGCTTTGCATGTTTTTAGCCTGTTGAGACTTCAGAATTGATTGACATCTTTGTTAACATACATTTCATTGTTTTGGTGGTGTGGCCCACATGAGTTTTGGATTGAGCTGATCTTTGTCATCTACGGTGACAATGAGGTGAACAACTAATGGATAACACACGTATTGTGGCTCCACAAATCGCAGGTGTTGCACACTTCTTCCCACAACATGTACAAATCTAGTAGATTTTGATGAGCAAATCTAGAAAGAAACATCGTGTGAGGGAACCCATTTTGCTGAAATTACAAGAGTCGCTTTCACCGTAATTGCAGGAACCTTCTCTTAGAGTGGATTTGAAGCTGCTGCTTTGAAGGATCCTGGCCTCAATGCCGGCGAGGAGGTGCAGAAGATGGTCAATCTTCTTGACAAGCTGGACACCTCCATGAAGGTAAACTGCATTTCTTTCTGAAACTCAGAAGCTGTCTGTAACAGAAATTTAATTTTCTTTACAGGTTCTATAATTTTTTTTGCCCACTACCTTCAGATGCATTCATTTTGATCAGATTGGTAGAATGCCCAGCATTCCCGAAACTTGTACTTGTATAATATGCTTTCAGTTTTTTTTTTTTTTTTTCCCTTTCTGACCACTTTCTTGTACTTGTATAAGCCAGTTAAGACATTTCATGGTTTTCCGTCAATTAATTTGGAAGTCGGGGGTTGAATAAATTTTTTTCCTAGTTATTAGTGATTTGGTCAACTACCAGTAATTCAATTCCATCCTTTGACAGATCGCAGAGATCCTCGATTATAGACCAGTTGAATCTGAAATTTCATAAGATTTGAGCTTCCTTAAAATTCCAAATGTTCATAGGGAAGTAGTTTAAAAATGAAAAGATATTGATGTATGGTTGGATGTTGTGGTTTCATCCATATTTTGCATGAACAATCTAGGAGGCAAGATTATGGTGTTCTAGGCATCTATTAAGGTTATTTATCAGATTGAATTTTGTACAGGTGGCATATGTGCCAGATCCGAGCTGATCACCTGATGGAGCACGCCTAAAGATTGGCTGGAGCCTGGAATTCATGCTGGTTGGACAGTCCTAACCCTTCATTTAGAGGACCTGAGGAAGGTACATGGGTCAAGAAACAGGTCGACCAAAGTTCTCTTGATTATACATGTTTTGTTCCAAAGAATCCTCCAGTTCGTTCAAGATTCACCATGCAACATACACGTAAATCAAATTAAACCATTCAAGTTGTGAACCATAGACTGAAAGTTATATGGAATTGATTATGTAAATAGCCAATTGGTAGATATTTACTGGATGGTTCAAATGAAAAAATTTAGATGGACCATAGACCACAAAATTTTTAGCATGTGAACATTAGGTTGGCGCAGTTATATCTTCTTTTATATACTTTTTATCTTTCTTTTCGGATTTTAGTGTTGTGGATCCTCTAATGGCGGATTCTGATAATATGATCGCGAGTGGAAGACAAACCCCACCCAATGGTATGAGATTTGAATTGGAAACAGATTTGGAAATATAACTATTTGGGAGTGATCTTATTTGTATGATTTCATATGGGTTTTTGAAATGAAATGAAAATAGAACTGTTTTGTTTTTGAATTCTGTTTCCCACGAAATCAATTGCCAAAAACAGTTATTTTTTTCTTTTTCTTTTCTTGTTTTCTCCTCTTCTTTGGGTCCATCTGATTTGGATTTTATTGAAATGCATTTGGAAATAGAACTGTTTCTTGGTGTTCTTAATTGGGTTTCTTTTTCATTCTTGCAGGGAATCAGTTTTGTAAGTCATTCTTTTCTGAATTGGGTTTGTGTAGATTCAAGTTTTTCAAGCTGGACCACTCCATCCATAGCCCAGAGTGAGCGATTTTCTATTGTTTATATATTTTGAGTGTTATAATATCTGTTGTTTCTGCCCTCTTCCGCTTTCGAGCATGTTTTGATGTGCTATGGAATTGGATTTCAATTTTAGTTTGATAAATTGAGATAACCAAATTAGAGTCTCTTGTCAGCATTCATGTTGAGGATCTGGGTAGGTGACTTTGAAAATTTCTCTCGTCCAAATACATTAAATCTGTGGAGACGAGCATTTGTTGGTGAATAATCCACAGAAAAAAAAAAAAAAAAAAAAAAAAAAAAAAAAAAAAAAAAAAAAACATATTGACATGCCATTCATAGCTTATTCCATATTGTTCTATAATCAACAATAACTTTTTGTAAGTACGAGCTGTGTAGCTGTGTAGCATATTCGGATTATGGAAGTCCAAAATAACAAATTAACCATCTCCTCAAGAAGTATTGATCTTAATTTATGGAAAGGCCCTTGATCAATTTTTGTTGAAGATATACGGTTGTGGTTGTTCATGAATGCTAATGCTTCTATATCATCAGGAAATCTCTAATTCTTTCATTTCATCAGGAAATCTCAGATGCTTTCCATGGTAGCAATGTTATGTTCATCCCTGAAGTAATGACTCCAACAGGAGTAAGGATGGATTTATTTTTTTCTTCACTTCTTTTTAAGCTTTTGCAATGTAAATTGGGTTTTTGAGCTGAGTCCACTCTTTTAATGCTTATACAGGTTTTGAATGCATATAATGCTGGTGCAAGAATAGTCAAGGTCAACTTCATCACTATAATGTAAAATACATGTTTGAGCTGATCCCTGACATTCTCGAGCTCTTCATTTGCTTGACTGACTTTCATTGAACTGTCTTTTTATTTTGAAGTCTTCCATTATAGATTTTAGTTTTTCTTGTTAGGTTTACAAGTCAAATAAATAATGTTTCAGATTACATCATGGCTGTTTTTACTATCTTTTGATTCTTAAATGAATATAGCTTTAAATATATTTGTTTATTTATTTATTTTATAGTAGGTTTTTTGGTTTAAAATCGTTCTGAAATAAGAAAAAAAATTGGTTCCCAAATATGACCATTGGTACCAGAACGGTTTAAAACCGTTCCTAAGATTCCGTTTCTAAAAATTGGAACGGTACCCAAAACGGTTCTGAACCGTTCCTGTTTTTCTGCGACGCCTCATTTAGGAACGGTTTGAAACCGTTCCTGAAGCATTTAGGAACGGTTTCAAACCGTTCCTAAATGACGATTTTGGTGTGATGAGGTGGCAGCACTACCCAAACTCACCGTCCAGATTCATCTGGACGGTGCAGATCCCATGTTTAAAGGTGGGTCCCACGTAGGAGTGTCCCACCCATTTTAATATTATCAATATATATTATATATTATATATATTAAAATATCATATATTATATATATATGATTCGGTGGCAGGATGTTGCCCATGTCCACCGTCCAGATCTATCTGGACGGTGTGGATGCCAAGATAAAGGTGGGTCCCACGTAGCAGTGGCCCACCACAACATATGTTACATAATATAATATAATATAATATAATATAATGACATCTAATATAATATAATATTATAATACGATGTATAAAGAAAAAGGCCACCGTCTAGAGACTCCTGATGCTCTGGACGGTGCTCATCTTACGTACAAGATCATGGTGGGTCCACACGTGTGGCCACCTACTAAATAAAGTTGGTATTTGTGTTTTCCATCCAGTGTCCAGGCAGGACGGACGGTCCGGATATCATATACGTGGCATGTGGCTCCACAGCTGCTGGCCATAAAATGATATGGAAAAAATAGATGGACGGTGTAGATGTAATCCACACGTGTAGGTGGGGTCCACGTGCTGGGTGCAGCACCACCATCGTCCAGGGCCTGGACGGTGTGGATAGCACACGTACGGCCCAGTTCCAGATATAGATACATCAAGGTGGTTGTCACCGTACATCATCTGGACGGTGCATAGACCCATACATCCTGGTGATGTCCACTGTCCAGTAAGACAAGTATCACAGTGGGTCACACCGTCCCACACAGTGGACGGTGTGGATGGAAGCATACATGACAGTGGGTCCCACGCGAGACCCACATAATATAATATTATATTAAATTATATATATATATATATATATATATATATATATATATATATATATATATATATATATATATATATATATTACTACAGGATATAAAGTCCAGGCCATAAGACGTCTGGCCAGGACGAATGAAAAACGTATCTCAAGATGGGTCCCATGTGCTTGTGACTCATCAGCCACCTACATTTAGATGGTCCCACGTTCATGTGGCCCACTTATGAGCGGTGTGGATCTAATCCATTCATCAGGGTGGGGTCCATACTTGCCAAAACGGATGGTATGAATATAATACATATATCATAGGTGGGCCACTCATCATCACCTAAGAAAATGAAAGAGAGAGAGAGAGAGAGAGAGAGAGAGAGAGAGAGAGAGAGAGAGAGAGAGGCACCCACCTTATTCCTCCTAATGCTCCAAAGCTCCAAGGGGGTCCCTTCAACGGTGGAGATGAGTTTTTGATGGCCGGATATGGGGGATCTAAGGTGAGAGAGGGTTGGGAATTTTGGAGAGCTTGGGACGTCCAAGGTCTTGCTACAATGGTGGAATGAAGAATGGAAAAAGGGAAGAGAGAGATGAAGGAGAGAGAGTAATGATGATAGCTCTCTCTCTCTCTTAGCTAGGTAATAAATGTTTTGGGGAAAAGGGAGTAATTATGGGATAAGGTCATTATTGCTTTGACTAAAAAAAATTATGGATGGCTTAGGGTGATGTCACCCTAGCCATGGAAAAGTGTCATTGTGATAGGTGGGTCCCACCAAAACACAATTAATGGTCTAAGTAGGGCGCGACCTATATCTTTTGATGTACAACATGGATTGCCACACGAGACGCGGCGTTAGAACCGCGGCGACAAGGCGGTCGCTATGGCGCTAATTCCGGGTCGGGTTTACATGATTAAACTTAAGGGTCATCGCAAACAAAATCCGTAGGTCGTGGGTTGTCGGAATTCGACCGGAAGACTGAAGGAGCTTATGGATCGGTATGGGCTAGGATACGGGTCTCACAGAGGGCACTTGATGTTCTATTGAAATATTTTAATGATAATGACAGTTTATTTTATGCTCATGAATGGTTACCTTCATGAATGTACCTGGATGTGATTTATAAATGAAAAAAAAAAAATTACGGTGAATTTTCCAAAGCATCCCATTTATACATCATTAACACCTGGTATCCTCAGACACAAGTATAAACTCTGGCCATGAAAATTCGGGATGTTACAGTTGGTATCAGAGCATAAGAATGAGATTAACTGGGCCTGAGGGGAGTGGACCACCATAGGCTTTACACGATTAGGATATATAATGAATTAGTGACATATACTCAATTGAATTCACGAATGAACTAGGGAGTTAAAGAATTAGAAACCCATATTTAGGTTCTCCATTTAAAATATTAAGTTAGACATGGAATCTAGAATCTGTGAAACCTTCCTCTAAAGAATTTCAAATTCGTTGTAGTCTAGTTGGTTAGGATACCTGGCTTACACCCAGATGACTCAGGTTGGAATCCCAATAACAGAACCATAATCAGGAAAGGTGTAAGGGGACTAATCCAAATTATCAAATCTCAGGGTCGAGATTTTGTTTTGGGTGAACTCAGTCCACCAACGGGTTAGGTCTGAGTTGGGTGATTCTAGTTAACCACTTCAACAAAGTTGGGTACAACAACGCATATATTCAAAATATAGCAAGGTTAGAGTGTGATCAAGTCTAAGAGGTGAGGGTTTTATCCTTTAAGCTTACAGTAATTTAAGTTGATTTATTTATCCTGTCATCTAACTGCATTCCTGTTATTTCATCTGGCATTTTTCATGCCTTTAATAATATGAAATATCCTGCCTTTCATGTTTATATGTTTTCTGAGAGTTATCCTTTCAATTGATTTAGTTTTTATCATCAACAATTATTGGCTCTTTTGAAATTATGACATGATGTCTATTATAAATGATTTCCCAGAATTTATGTGGGGTCATGGATACAAGCCTTGCTCTTGCTTTTATCCATTTATTTGAGTTGGCCCTGTCACTCGTTTCTTTATTTGAATTGGCTCTGCCACCCATCTCTTTATTGAGTTGGCCATTGCCACTCTCCTTATTATTGAGTTGACTATTGTCACTCTTCTCTTATTATGTTGGCCATTGCCACTTTTGTTGAGTTGATCATTGTCACTCTTCTCTTTATTATATTGGCCTTGTGCTATCTATCTGTAAGGCTTGGGCATGTGTCTTGTTATTCCAGAACCTCCGTGATTCAGTTATATTCTTTATAAGTGCAAATGATGTGTTAAGAGGTATTACGACTAGTGATTCAGATATCTTATCATGGACGTAATGCGTTACAGGTCACAGCCCTCTTAGTCGGTACGTAATTCCGTGGGTTGGTTGGCGTGGTGCACAATTGATATATGTAAATCATCATACGTGTTATATCAACTTCTCGGAATTGGATGTCGTAAATAGTCGCTCCATGAATACATCATGTTACGTAAATCCCCCAACCTCGTATTTTGTTGTCTTGAGATGTTCACGTAAATCCACGTTAGCATTAGCCATATCGTCAAATATCCATAGTTATGGGATGCGGGTCGAGGTGGATTTTTTATAAATTATATTCCACATTGTGATGATCACTATGTATTGATGAGCTGCACACACTATGCTAGGCATGCATCTCATGTAGGTTGTTTGTGCATACTGATATCTCATGTATTAGTGGAGTACGAGGCGTATTAGTACCCTTACTTTACCATTGATGAATCTCTTGAATTATTGTTAATCTTAAATGATAACCATCACTATGAGTAGGGCATTGACCCTCTCCCAACCGTACAGATTATGCAGGTGACGTACAGATTAATGACTTAGAGGATCATCTCCCTAAGGAAGGCTATAATGAAGGAATCCCAAGACAATTTGACTATTTAGTTTTATACTTCTGCAGCGAACTCTAATAAATGTAATAAACTCCTATTGAGAGGGCACTTGACGTTCTATTGAAATATGTTAATGATAATGACAGTTGATTTTATGCTCATGATTGGTTACCTTCATAAATGTATCTAGATGTGATCTATAAATGAAAAAAAAAGGTGCGATTTTCCAAAGCATCCAATTTATACATCATTAACGCCCGGTTTCCTCGGACCCGAGTATGAACTCTAGCTGTGAAAATTCAAGATGTTACATCATGAGCCTTATTCGAATGCGGTTGGCAGTGCATGTCATGGTCTGTATTAGACCGATTTTTTCACAGGCTATCGGTGTTATGAACAAATACCCTAGCAAGCAATATTGGGTAGCGGTGAGATAGTAAGAAGATTACGTCTTTACTTTTGAGAAGACAGGGACAAAGTTGGTATGGTATATAGATTCAGATTCGCAAGTAGTGTGGATTCCAGAAAGTCGACTTTTGGTTACTAGTTATAATAGCAGGTGGAGCAATTAGTTGGATGTCCATGTTATCCGACAGGTGCTTGAGGAGGGAGACGTAACACTGGAGAAGATTTACACTAGCATGAATTCGGAAGACATGGTCACCAAGGTCGTTCCTGCAAAGAAGTTCAAGTTCTGTACAACTTCTCTGGGCTTGGCGATGGTGTAAAAGGGAAGACGGAGTGTGCACGAGAAGTAGTGATGGAGCTATGATGCAAGGCAGAAATAAGAGAAGAGGTTAAGTAGTTACACGGTTGAAGATTAAAGACATGGTGGAGATTGTTGTCAAACAGATGTCTTAAATCATGGTTCACCACAATGCTCAACCAGTCGAGGGACTGACTCGACTAGTCGAAGGTCCTTCGACTGGTCGAAGCTGGCTCGACTTGAAGTCCAGTGACGGTGTATTTAGAAATTTCAGGATGCTCAATCAATCGAGGGATAGGCTCGACTAGTCGAAGCCCAGGCTTGACTAGTCAAGGGTTACGCAGACGGTGTACGGTTTGTGTGCGGACTGCATAAATTTGAAGCAGTTTCTAGGGAGGTGCATAAGTGGGGCTTCCCTATCTATAAATAGGAGTTCCTAAGGCCATTCTCAGGCATGCTAAGGCTTTCTAAAAGGGTTCCTAAAAGGGTTTTAGGGTTTCTAAAGGGTGTAGCAAGGATGAGATTCGAGGTTGTTCTGTTGTGGGAGCTTTGGAAATCGAAGAATGCAGCCCATTTCGAAGGGAAAGCGACCACTATGGCTGCGATCTTGAGGCGACTTCAATGGTGGACTTCAATCATCTGCGATACCCCTAGCAGTGATCAAAATCATGAGACGTCAAATGGAGTTGCTGGGTAGCAGAGGAGAGCGCTAGGTAACATCGTGGACAGTCCTACGAGTAGAATAGTCAGGTTCGTTCCCTCTAGGTATGTAGAGGTGGCGAAGTAGATCAGGCCGTGCAGTAATTGGGTGAAGGTGAACGTTGATGGGTCATATAGAATGAACCCGGGATCAGCGGGTGGAGGTGGTGTTTACAGAGGAGACAAGGGTCAATTCCTTTTCACCTTTTCCATGGGTTACGCCATTGGTTCCAACTCATATGCGGAGCTTCATGCGATGCATGACGGTCTGCATATCTATCTTTCTAGAGGCTTCAATCAAGTTATAATCGAATCCAACTCGTTGCAAGTTGTGAAAGTGCTAAATGGGCGAAGCCAACTGGGTTGGAAGTGAAGTTATTGGTTAAACCCGATCAACAATATGAAGTGTAGAGGTCAAATTGAGTTTGCTCACATCTTTAGGGAAGGGAACGCTCCAGCGGACGCCTTGGCCCGCCAAGGTAGCAAGACTTAGATTTCCTCCACTGATCCTTTTGCTGATCTTCCGCCCAGGATCCGGGGTCTCCTATTTCTAGACAAGATGGGGCTAGGAGCGATTAGAGAGCACGAGCGAGTCTTATGAGTTTGCTCGAGGTTAGCGGGGTGGTTTTGTCAGGCCTGACTTTTTTTTAGTAATTAGAGATATGATAGGCTTCCCCAGGTCCTTTTTCTCTTGGGGAATCCTGAATCAGAGCTTATGTAATTTCCCTCTCATATCAATGAAATGTATATTTTGAAAAAAAAAAAGATTCGAGGTTGTTTGAATTAGGTAAGTCCTCTCTCTTTGTAATTTCTATTTTCATAGTGGAATTGTGTTGCTTTATGCCGTGGTTTTTTCCCGCAAGGGTTTTCCACGTTAAATTTGTGTGTTCTCTTGTGTTTGGTTGGTGCCATTGGATTGCTATCTGAAAAGGCCAAGCTATATGTCCTAGAGGGGGGGTGAATAGGACTATGCCAAATTAAAATAAAATCAGCGGAAATAAATTAAACCAATAGCCTTACAATTATAAATCAATTCACAATGCTGAAATCAAATCACCTTGATAAATAAGTATTGAGAGATTGATACAAATTCAGTTCTAAGGACAACCTTACACCATAATAAACAAGGGCTTATGGTAGGACAACCTTATTTCTAGAACATCTTTTGGATCAAGGACTCAATTTTAATAGAAATAAATGAATAGCAAGGAATTGAAATTAAATGCAGAAATATAGATCTAAATTATTACAACAATCCCCACACTTGCTTGAAATGTAAATAGTTACAACATTCACATCCACTTGTACATTCCACACAATTGAATGATAAAAGATATGAAAATTAAGCAAGCACTCAATCCACAAGACAAAGAGTTATAGTGGTTCGCCTGTGTGTACAACAACTGTCTTTCAACAGCCACACAGAATGCTACTCCACTCCTAATATCCTCACACAGGGGATATTAGCGTTCACTATCAAATAGGTTTTCACAGGTTCACCAAAAACCTTTACAATTGTGTCTTTTTCACTTGGGCTTACACAATTCAAAAACCCCTCTTTTCTGAGTTTTCTGGTTCTCCTCAGATAACCAATACAATGAGATTTTTCTGGCTTAACCTCAAACAAAACCAATACAATGAGATTTTTCTGGCTTAACCTCAAACAAAACCAAAAGGAATGAAATTTTACAGAATTGTAAAATACCTGGATTTCTCCTTTTCGTAGCAGCCCGGTAGAACCAATCGGAGTAGATGATTGAATGTCAAAGTTCAATTTCCAATACTCACTTTAATATGGTTCTAAATTCTAATAGATTTTAGATTTTAACTAGTTGGGCGTAGCTATATTTGATTTTGATTCCAAGAAGAAGGAATAAGGTAATTCCTCTTTTCAAATAAGATTGGAATACAGAAACAAAATCAAATTAAATAAGCTAGCAAAAAGGAATATTAAATAAGCACAATGTAGCTTAAAATAAACACAGACTTATCTCAGAGTGATCACTTGAAGTTTCTTGAATTGAATCGAGTTGAATTATTAAAACTCTGAATTTCGTGTTCAATTTATAAAAACAAAAATCGCTTCTACGACTGGTCTTAGAAACCTTCGACTGGTCGTAGCTCTAACGGATATTTAAAATATTGAGTGCGATCTTTGAAAGTCGTTCCACGACTGGTCGTGGGTCACCTACGACTGGTCGTAGATCTCTACGACTGGTCGTAGGACCATAGATTAGCTCGCTGGACTTTGAGTCGTAGCGCTACGACTGGTCAAGAACGAGTCGAAGATACTCCTACGACCGGTCGAAGGACCTCCAGGACTGGTCGTAGGTGTACCAAAAAATTCTGAAAATCTTCAACAACTTAGGACTGGTCGTGGAATTTCTTGGACTAGTCGAACCAATGCTAGGACTGGTCGAACAGGAGCTAGGACTGGTCGTAGAATAGACCAAACTTATGTAAAATAAACATTTGATTTATGTATCCAAAGTGACCTACTTATAAGTCAACCTAAGGTCAGTCAAACCTGAAACATGTCGTATGGACATTGAACTTCAACCATTCAACAAATGTAGATATTTGAACCATATCAAGCTTGAGATCTTGAACTTGTTGTAGCTTTAATCTTGAGATCTTCATCAGCGTGAAAACTACTTCATGCGTTGCTTATGAGACTTGAAGTCATTTCTTGAGTCTTGAAGTTGTTTCTTGAGACTTGAACTTCAACATTGTAGCTTTAAACATTGATAGGATGATGAAGTACACTTTGTATTTCTTAAAGACATCCAATGTCATGAAGTGTTTATACAGTGTCTTGAATACATATAAATCACCATACAAACACAAGACACAGATAGATGTTTTGACACAACAAAATTTGACAACCAAAGGAGCATGAGACCATAGCACTTACAATCTCCCCCTTTGTCAAATTTGTGACAAAACACCCAAATAATAATACTTCCAATAGAAATAAGAGAAGTACAGGCACAACAGATAGAGAATCATGCACCAGTTATATAGACATCATAAGCAATATCTAGCATAACTCCCCCTGAGTAATAACAGCACATCCATATTTAAATAGACATGAATGAAACTAATCATAATCATTAAATCCAACCAAAGCCAAAGCCTCCCAAAACTTCTCCGCCTTTTTGACACAAAATGACAAAGGAAGAAGGGCAGCAAGGATAAGGAAAATAGGAGATGGAATATAGATGCAAGAGAGCATAGTGCATAATTCAACAAAAAGTCAGTAAGCAAGCAAAGTTCAGACTTAAAGCAAAGAAAAATATTAGTTATTACAGACCAAATAAAAATTCAGTCAGAACCAGAAGAGGGAGCAAGATTAGATGGATCACTTTTGTGTAAACCCCTAGCAACCCGCCTCATATATTTGCGTAAATAAGAAAATTGAGTGTCTTGGGTAACACGAATTTGAGCCACCTGTTCTTGAAGAGAATTCAACCTCTCATCAAAATCAGAAGGCTGAAAGTCAGGATCATCAGCCGAGTCTGACTCAAGTTCTTCAAATAAATCATCCATATTTACGTCTCCAGGAAGATCACCAGCTTGATCTGCATTTCCTGCTTCAGCACCACTGCTACCAGCATCCACTTGGCCAGGAATCAATTCTAAATTCATCTTGTTAAGATTGGAATTATTAAAAGGGAGATGATGGATGGGTTTTTCTCTAACAGGCATAGCCACGAGCATATGATTGGCGAGCATAGTCATCAAATAACCAAAGGGAATATCACTATGACCTAGATGGTGACGAGACAAAATAATGGAGTGACAAATTAACGAAGGTAGACAGATTTTTGCACCAGAGATGACAGAGTGCAAAACACGAACCATGAATGCAGTGAGTTCGGTTTTATTACCAGAACGCGGATATAGATTTGAGATGAAAATCCTGTGAAGCACTCTGTGTCTGGGTAACAAGTACCTTAAGGGAAGTGCATGACCTTTATGAGTCCAGTGAACATCCAAATTACACAAATCTCTAGTAAGCATTTGTCGTTCAGATTCTGAGAGTTTGTCATGTAATATATGAATCGGAATGCCCTCATCATTGACAGGTATTTCCATAAGGTGAGCTATCAAATGTCGATCCACTGAAAATAAGCCTTCTTGAGTATCAATTTTAAAGGTTAAATTCTCAAGAGAAGAATCACAAATACATGCAAACATGGATTGGGCAATGGACTGGTATGCAGCTCCACCCCAATGTAAGATGTTATCCCATCCCACAGATTGCAACAGAGGAAGGATACCAAAGGAAGCAATGTGATTAACATTAACAGGACGCTCAACAATAATATTGCGCATACACAAATCCCGTGCATCTGAAAGATCATTTTTAGGAGAGCGAAGATGACGTTGCGTAATAGATGCTGATCTAGATGAAGAGGGACCACGTGCAGTTTTCTTTTTACCCCTAGCATCCATTTTCAAAGGAGGAATCAAGGAAACTATAAGATGCAAGAAAGAAGAAGTAGGTTTTGATAGAACAGATTTTTCAAGAGAAAATCCCAAACTTGTAATGAAAGAGCAAATAGATTCCACAAGAGTGAAATTTGAAACACCAATAACAAGAATCTGCAAGAAAATTGTAAAAGAACCACTAACCTTGAAGTATCATGAAGGTGGGTTCGATCGGTCGAGGCTAGGCTCGTTGGAGAGACAAAAGGAAATGAAGAAGAAGAGCCAAATCCCCAAAATAAAGTGAATTCATGAGTTTCACGACTGGTCGTGGATGTGTTCGACCGGTCGTATTACGACTGGTCGTGTATACTCACGACTGGTCGAGTACCGACTAAAATTTGCAATTTTTCAAATGGTTTCCAAATTTAAGTAAATAAAACATTAAACATATGTACATTATGATACACCAAAGCATGCAAATTCAATTTAAATTGCACATACCGAGATCAAACTTTAATTTATTAAACCTGCTTTTGTCGAGCGGTTTAGTGAAAATGTGCGCAAGTTGAGTCTCGGTTGGAATGTAATCCAAATATATTAATTTTTCTTCACTAATTCACGAATGTAATGAAATCTAATGTCAATATGCTTAGTACGTGAATGCTGAACTGGATTTTTGAGATATTTATTGCACTGGAATTATCACAAAACAAAATCATAGAATCCTGTGTAATTCCATAATCGCTTAACATACGTTTAATCCAAACAAGCTGAGTACATGCATTTCCAGCAGCAATGTATTCAGCCTCAGCTGTTGATAGCGATATAGAACTTTGCTTCTTGCTAAACCAAGAAACAAGACAATTTCCAATGTAGAAACAACCACCACTGGTTGATTTCCTATCATCAATGTTTCCAGCCCAGTCAGCGTCTGAGTACCCGACTAATTGAACACTAGTCTCATGTGGATACCAGAGACCCAGTTTAGCAGAACTTGCGACATATCGCATAATCCACTTAACAACAGTTAAGTGAGATTCTTTAGGATTTGACTGATAACGAGCACAAATACCAACACTCAAAGCGATATCTGGTCTACTTGCAGTCAAATAAAGCAAACTACCAATCAAACTACGATACAATTTAAGATCCACATCATTACCTGTAGAGTCTTTTGAGAGTCTCAAAGTTGTACTCATAGGAGTATTAAAATTTTTACTATTCTCAAATCCAAATTTCTTAATTAAGTTCAGAGCATATTTGGTTTGAGAGATAAAAATTCCATCAGGTTGCTGTTTTACTTGCAACCCTAGGAAATAATTTAATTCTCCAACCATGCTCATTTCGAATTTAGACTTCATTAAATCTGCAAACTCAACAGTCATGTTAGTACAGGTTGATACATAAATAATATCGTCAACATATATTTGAACCATTAGAATATCATCGTTATGTTTCTTAACAAAGAGCGTCTTATCAACACATCCCATTTGAAAATTATGACTCAGTAAAAACTTAGTCAGTTTTTCGTACCATGCTCTGGGAGCTTGTTTCAGACCATAGAGAGCCTTCTTAAGACGATACACATGATCAGTAAATTTAGGATCTTCAAACCCTGTAGGTTGTTCAACATATACCTCTTCATGTAAATCACCATTCAAAAAGGCACTTTTTACATCCATTTGGTAAATTTTAATCTTCCTAAAACAAGCAATGGAGATAAAAAGTCTGATTGATTCAAGACGAGCTACAGGGGCAAATGTTTCATTATAGTCAATACCTTCAATTTGTGTATACCCCTGTACAACTAGCCTTGCTTTATTTCGAATAATATTTCCAAGTTCATCAGATTTGTTTTTGAAAATCCATTTTGTTCCAATAATATGTTTATCTTTAGGTCTAGGAACAAGGTACCAGACATCATTTCTGACAAACTGATTAAGTTCTTCCTACATCGCAACTATCCAGTTTTCATCCGAAAGTGCTTCTTTCACGTTAACCGGTTCTATCTGGGATGTAAAGCATACGTAGTTACATATGTCCTCTAATTGTCTACGAGTGCGCACACCAGTGAGAGGGTTTCTAAGTATTTGAGAAGTTGGATGATCTTTAACAGTTTTTAATTCAGAATTAGTTTCACTTGATGAAGTTTCTTGTTTTTCAAGTATAAGAACTTTATCATTATCTGAACTAGGGACAGGTGTATTCAAATGATCGTCAATTACAACATTTATTGACTCTTGAATCACACCGGTCCTGTTGTTCAGAACACGATATGCACGACTGTTTAACGAATATCCTAAAAAGATCCCTTCATCACTTTTAGTGTCGAACTTTCCCAAATTTTCACGGTCACGCAAAATATAGCACTTGCAGCCAAAAACTCGAAAGTATTTGACAGAAGGCTTTTTCTCAAACCACATTTCATAAGCCGTTTTATTATTATATTTGCAAATATAAACACGATTAATAATGTAGCAGGCAGTATTCACTGCTTCAGCCCAGAGATTCCTAGGGAGCTTCATGCTATTTAACATAACATTTCCCATTTCTTGAAGCACTCTATTTTTCCTCTCGACAATTCCATTTTGTTGAGGAGTCTTAGGTGCAGAGAATTCATGTAATATTCCCTGATCGCTACAGAATTTCTCAAAACCGCTATTTTCAAATTCGGATCCATGATCACTACGGATCTTGTTGACTTGAGAACATTTTTCAGTTTGAATCCGTTTTATAATCTTTTTTACTTCATCAAGGATTTCTGATTTGTCCCTCAAGAATGAAACCCAAGTGTATCTTGTATAATCATCTACGATAACTAAGATGTATTTTTTGCCACCTCGACTTTCCGTTCTTGTTGATCCTATAAGATCCATGTGGAGAAGCTCGAGTGGTCTTGTGGTGGTATTGGAGTTCACCTTTTTGTGAGAGCTCCTAGTTTGTTTACCATACTGGCATTCACCACAAATCTTGTCTACTTTTTGCATCTTAGGTAGACCTCTAATTAGTTCTCCTTTGCTCAATTTGTATAAGTTTCGGTAGTGTACATGTCTGAGGCGTTTATGCCATAATTCTGTCTCATCGGTATGGACCATGTAGCACGTTTGTTTAGATGAGCTACCATCGCTTACTATATAGCAGTTTTCAGAAGTTCTACGACCAGTTAATATTATAGAACCCTTTTCGTTTATAATTTCACAACCTTGATTAGAAAATTTAACACTATGGTTGTTATCGCATATTTGAGATATGCTCAACAGGTTGTGTTTTAAACCCTCAACATATAAAACATTTCTAAATAAGGGAAGGTTATAGAGTTGGACCGTACCTTTGCCAAATATCTTGCAGTTGCTACCATCACCAAATGTGACTGACCCATCAGTCATATCTTTAAGATCGGTGAATAGCGCCTTGTCGCCTGTCATATGTCTGGAGCATCCACTATCTAGGTACCATTTTGAAAGGCTTGTAGCTTTGAAAGCAGTGTGAGCAACCAAACAGGCAACCTTAGGAACCCATTTCAGAACTGTTTTGGGTTTAGGAGAATAGTTGGTCTTCTTTTGTTTACAATTGTAAGAGTGACCTACTGAGTTAGATTTTAATAGCTCCTTAAGTAAATCAACAATTTTTTCAGCTAGTGGGTTTCGAATCTGATTTTTGAAATTTATATAGCTGCTTTTGGGTTTTTGAAAAGTTTTTGTATTTTTAGAAAAAACTTGACTAGTACTTTTTCCTTTTGAGTTAGAAGTCTCTCCTATCACAAAATTGGAAGGAGTATTCTTCTGTTTAGGAGACGTGTTTTTATCATAGCCCAACCCGGATCGATCGCCACATTTTCTTGATCCGGATAATAATTTTTCTAATTTTGGATCACCTTGGGCATATCTCCATGTGTCCTTCAAACTCAGAAGAGAAGATACTTCATTTTTAAGTTTCTCATTTTCAGATTTCAAATTTTCAATCAGGGAGGTTTTGAATTCCAGATCACACTTTGATTTTTCAAAACAATCTAAATTTGGGATTTTTCTAAAACAAGGGTTTCAAAACATTCTTTGAGTTTAAAAAACTTTTCTTTTTGAAGTTTAAGTTTGACAGCAATTTTACAACTTTCCTTATATAAGGCATTGTAAGCATCTTGAAGATCTTCATCATTTTCATGATCACTATCCAAATTTTCTTCACTTGTTGAATCATCGTGATCTGAAAAAGTAAACTTGGCTAGAGTCATAAGGGCCTTAAGTTCACTGCCCGACTCGGTTTCTGAATTTTCTGATTCAGAAGAGGCTTCAGAATCAGACGATTCATCCTAAGTAGCCAACATACCCTTCCTTCTGGATCTGTCCTTTTTAGGACATTTGTTTGCTAAATGCCCATATTCTTGACAGTTGTAACATTGACTATCTTTCAAAGACTTCCAAGTTTTAGACTTAGGTTTAGAACGTTTCTTTTCATTTGCCTTTTGAAAGTCGACTCTTTTCTTACTTTTGAAAATCTTATAAAACTTTTTTGCCAAAAGGGCCATATCATCTTCAGAATTTTCTAAATCTGAATTTTCTTGAGTAATACCTTTAGACGACTTCAAAGCAATAGATTTACCTTTAGGAGCTTTAAAACTTAATTCATAGGTTTGTAAAGAACCAACTAATTCTTCTACCCTCATATTATCCGTATCACGAAGTTCCTGGACTGCGGTTACCTTAGAATTGAACCGTTCAGGAAGAGAGCGTAGTATTTTTGCACACACTTTACTTTCTGGGATCTTATCGCCAAGACCCCACATTGAGTTTACAATGTCATTCAATCTAGTGTAAAAGTCCATAAACATTTCATTTTCCTCCATATGAATTTCTTCAAATTTAGTTGTGAGGAGTTGGACTTTAGATTTCTTGACAATTGAAGTACCTTCGTGTGTCATTTCTAATATATCCCAGGCTTGCTTTGCAGTATCACAGGATATGATTCTTTTGAACTCATCCGGTGATAGTGCGCAAGTGATTGCATTTAGTGCTTTAGCATTTGCACTACTCTCATTTTTCTGAAGTGTGGTCCATTGCAAATATGGTGTAATTTTCATAGATTTTGAACCATCAACACCAGTTACTTCCATGATAGGAGGATTCCATTCAGTCACTGTGGCTTGCCACACACTTTCATCCATTGATTTGAAGAAGATCCTCATTCTGGCTTTCCAATAGGCATAGTTGGAGCCATCAAAGGGTGGAGGCCTAGTAACTGAAAGGCTATCAAAATTTGACATCTTTTTATATAGCTTAGATCGTTAGCTCAGGAAATAAATCCAAATAAAAAGCAACAAAAATGAGCTATTAGGCTCTGATACCACTTGAAAAGGCCAAGCTATATGTCCTAGAGGGGGGGTGAATAGGACTATGCCAAATTAAAATAAAATCAGCGGAAATAAATTAAACCAATAGCCTTACAATTATAAATCAATTCACAATGCTGAAATCAAATCACCTTGATAAATAAGTATTGAGAGATTGATACAAATTCAGCTCTAAGGACAACCTTACACCATAATAAACAAGGGCTTATGGTAGGACAACCTTATTTCTAGAACATCTTTTGGATCAAGGACTCAATTTTAATAGAAATAAATGAATAGCAAGGAATTGAAATTAAATGCAGAAATATAGATCTAAATTATTACAACAATCCCCACACTTGCTTGAAATGTAAATAGTTACAACATTCACATCCACTTGTACATTCCACACAATTGAATGATAAAAGATATGAAAATTAAGCAAGCATTCAATCCACAAGACAAAGAGTTATAGTAGTTCGCCTGTGTGTACAACAACTGTCTTTCAACAGCCACACAGAATGCTACTCCACTCCTAATATCCTCACACAGGGGATATTAGCGTTCACTATCAAATAGGTTTTCACAGGTTCACCAAAAACCTTTACAATTGTGTCTTTTTCACTTGGGCTTACACAATTCAAAAACCCCTCTTTTCTGAGTTTTCTGGCTCTCCTCAGATAACCAATACAATGAGATTTTTTTGGCTTAACCTCAAACAAAACCAATACAATGAGATTTTTCTGGCTTAACCTCAAACAAAACCAAAAGGAATGAAATTTTACAGAATTGTAAAATACCTGGATTTCTCCTTTTCGTAGCAGCCCGGTAGAACCAATCGGAGTAGATGATTGAATGTCAAAGTTCAATTTCCAATACTCACTTTAATATGGTTCTAAATTCTAATAGATTTTAGATTTTAACTAGTTGGGCGTAGCTATATTTGATTTTGATTTCAAGAAGAAGGAATAAGGTAATTCCTCTTTTCAAATAAGATTGGAATACAGAAACAAAATCAAATTAAATAAGCTAGCAAAAAGGAATATTAAATAAGCATAATGTAGCTTAAAATAAACACAGACTTATCTCAGAGTGATCACTTGAAGTTTCTTGAATTGAATCGAGTTGAATTATTAAAAATCTGAATTTCGTGTTCAATTTATAGAAACAAAAATCGCGTCTACGACTGGTCTTAGAAACCTTCGACTGGTCGTAGCTCTAACGGATATTTGAAATATTGAGCGCGATCTTTGAAAGTCGTTCCACGACTGGTCGTGGGAAGCCTACGACTGGTCGTGGGTCACCTACGACTGGTCGTAGATCTCTACGACTGGTCGTAGATCTCTACGACTGGTCGTAGGACCATAGATTAACTCGCTGGACTTTGAGTCGTAGCCCTACGACTGGTCGAGAACGAGTCGAAGACACTCCTACGACCGGTCGAAGGACCTCCAGGACTGGTCGTAGGTGTACCAAAAAATTTCGAAAATCTTCAACAACTTAGGACTGGTCGTGGAATTTCTTGGACTAGTCGAACCAATGCTAGGACTGGTCGAACAGGAGCTAGGACTGGTCGTAGAATAGACCAAACTTATGTAAAATAAATATTTGATTTATGTATCCAAAGTGACCTACTTATAAAGTCAACCTAAGGTCAGTCAAACCTGAAACATGTCGTATGGACATTGAACTTCAACCATTCAACGAATGTAGATATTTGAACCATATCAAGCTTGAGATCTTGAACTTGTTGTAGCTTTAATCTTGAGATCTTCATCAGCGTGAAAACTACTTCATGCGTTGCTTATGAGACTTGAAGTCATTTCTTGAGTCTTGAAGTTGTTTCTTGAGACTTGAACTTCAACATTGTAGCTTTAAACATTGATAGGATGATGAAGTACACTTTGTATTTCTTAAAGACATCCAATGTCATGAAGTGTTTATGCAGTGTCTTGAATACATATAAATCACCATACAAACACAAGACACAGATAGATGTTTTGACACAACAAAATTTGACAACCAAAGGAGCATAAGACCATAGCACTTACACTATCCTAGATCCATATTTGTGTGATTCCGCAGTACAAATCCCCAACAGAATCTAACTCTAAAATTGTGGTGGCCCTCCTCAACGGCTCTTCAGAGCCAAGTTGGAGTTGGAAATTCTAGTTGTAGAGAATTGATAGGATAAGGGCCACTGAGACGTTCAAATTCTGTCATGTCTTCAGGGAGGGGAATGGCCCGGCGGATGGTATAGTCCGATTGGGGTCCGAGCTCCAGCGCGCTGTCCTAGCTCGTCAAGTTGCTGATCTCCCCCAGCGATCAGGGGTTCCATTTTCCTTGATAAGGTGGGTCTTGGTGCCATCCGTGTCGCTCTTAATTTTGGGACAAGTCCAAGTACATAGTCCTTCTCTTTTTCCTTTTAGGATAGGCCTCTACCTGGGCATTTACGCATGATAATGGCCCAAATGAGTTGTAAAGGTCCTCTCATGAAATATATACACATCTTAAAAAAAGAAAAACTACTCGGAATCCACCAAGCTTTTCTGGACTCCTCATAGAGATACCATGAATCCACGCAGGAAAATAAGAAAATAGAAATAAATTATAGAAATTCAAAAAATGATTGATATATAATAAAAATTGATGTAGAGCGGGTCGTGGATAGTTTCATGGCCAAGATGAATCAGAAAAGGCCCGGTTGACGATAGAAGTAATCCAGACCTTAAATCAGGCATATCTTGTAATTCAGAATGAGTTATCGGGCGTAAAATATATGATTTTGGGCTAGAATGAGCTACTTTAGCTACCCAACCCCACTATGCTAGTTTATGTAAGTTGGATTTATGAAATACCGCCAGATCGACAATCGTTTTCCTGTTTTAATTTCGTTTTTATTATAAATTGTAAGTTTTAATTTAATTATAACTCTTCATCTGTTAGGCTTAAAAGTTACGCCCAATGCGAGAAGTGCTTAGAAAAATTAGGAGAACAGCTTGGTGAAGCCAAATAAGACACTTACTATTTTTGGCCGAAAACCTTATGCACTAGTAGACATCATGATCGTCTATAAATAGTAAGTTGCGAATTCTAGGAGTTTTAGTTAAAGTAAGATTCTGAAATTTCTCTCATTGCTTGGTATCCCTATTTAAAGGCTTGTGAGCACTTTTATTTCATTGATCAATCAATTCTGAATTTTATAGAATTTATTGTCTATTTTATTGTTCTTTTTCCTCGTGGATTCGAGGAGTCTCTATGAGGAGTTTAGAGAAGTTCTGTGGATTCAGAATAGTTATCCCTTTGAGGAAGACGGTGCTTGACCTCACGTCCTTCTCTGTGTCAGTTTGGTATTAGAGTGAGGCTTTTCCTCGAATTTATGGCTTCTAATGATGAGTCGAGAAACAATCCCATAAACGGTGCTCCAAGGAATTTACCTTTAACGGCGACAACTTTCGAAGTAGCGCAGCGAGAGAATCAGTAAGCCATAAAAGGGCTGCAGTCTTCCATCGATCGCATGGCAGATCACATAGCGGAGGCCATAGGGCAGCTCTGTGTTCATGGTGGTAATCCACCACCAGCTATTACTGGAACTCGTGATTACCTTTATCGCGGAATAGTGCCAGCAACGAACTAAAGAATCATTCCTGAGGAAGGAGGATCCAGTGACGAGGAGGTCGATGACATAGTCCTCCAATATCCCAGACAATGTGGCGATCATACAGATTGGAAGTTTAAGATGAGGGTCGATATTCTTAGCTTCAATGGCCAACTGCACATTGAGAATTTCCTCAATTAGCTTTCTGAGGTTAATCAATTCTTCAACTATATGGACATCCCTGAAGCAGAAAAGGTCAAGCTTATGTCCAAAAAGTTGAAAGGTAGAGGTTTATCTTGGTGGGAACAACTATAACTCACACGGGTGAAACAAACGAAAGCACCAATCCGCACATAACAGTGGATGAAGCAACTGCTACACGCACAATTGCTCCCTAGTGACTACGATCAGTTATTATTCCAACAATACCAAAATTGTTGGCATGGTAGTCGGATGGTGAGAGATTACACAGAAGAATTTTACCGCTTAGTGGCACGTAACAATTTAGCCAAAACTAAATCACAGTAAGTCGCCCGATTCAACAGTGGATTGTTTATGGTGATCCAGGATCGAGTACAGATACAGTCCATTTAAACTATGAATGATGCAATCAAGTTGGCTACCTGAGCGAAAGTACAACTTAAATGTCTCAACACATGGACCTATCTTACCGCTAGGGTCGCCGTGATAGGCCTGCCCAAGAGAGCTCCATAACCTAAGGGAAAGGAGCCCATAGGAGCACGCACTCAACCTCCTACACCCATGAACGGGGATTAAGGAAGCCAACAAACTAGGTCCCAAAGGGGCGTATCAACTGTTGTTGGCCCAAGCAGGATCCTGAAAGCCTATGCTTGGCCAAGGCCGGACCATTGCTTTCGTTGTGGCCAGCCGGGGCACCTATCAAATACTTGTCCCTAGCGACAAGTGGCGAACCTCACCATCAATAATGGTAATGTTGAAAACGCCGATGAGGATCCAGGTATTGAGGGACCAAATCATGCCACAGAAGATGAGACAAATGAGTCATTTTGGGTCCAGCAGGATCATGGTGAATCACTCGTCATGAGACGACTATTGTATGCGCCAAGGAAAGAAGTACACCCACAACGACATAACATCTTCCAAACTAGGTGTACGGTGAATCAAAAAGTCTGTGATGTGATCATTAACAGTGGGATCAGCGAGAACATCATCTCCAGGGTAATGGTAGAAAAAATGCAATTGAAAATGGAGCGCTAACCCTCCCCATATACGATTGGTTGGATCAAGAAGGTCAGTGAAACAAAGGTAACTGAACAGTGCACCATATCATTTTCAATTGGCAAACATTATAAGGATGACACTACCAAAAAAATGGGCAAAGGATTCAGATCACGTTTCTTTTTTGCTACGGATATAAACTTTAGCTATATCTGCTACGGTTTGAATCCGTAGCTAAAAAGTGGATACACCATTAATAATTAATAGTGTTGTAAGGGGCTCTAGGAGGCCTAAAAAAAACTATACGTTCTATCTAAGCCGTCTATATATTTGTAAATATTACTTTAGATGTTGAAAAAAAAAATCAGTTAGATCGAAGGCTCAAGTGGACCACACGGCAGGAAACATTATAACTTGATTTACAGTTGCTTCTTATGGTGTGGTCCAGTTGGGCCATAAATATACCTGAAAATTTACTTCTTAAAGTAAAATAATTTATTAAAATTATATATAAGAATGGATTAGGGAAATACATCATGGTGGGCCCCACGGAGTCCCTAATCGGTCCGTCCGTCAAAAAGCCCCAAATTTGGGCGCGCGGGATAAAAAGATAAGCTCCCAAACTCTCTCGCGCACTCTCTCTCTCTGCCTTTCTCTCTCTCGCGCGCAATCTCTCTCCCTGCCTCTCTCTCTCTCGCGCAATCTCTCTCCCTGTCTCTCTCTCTCTCTACCGCAACCCAGCTGCCGCCCAAACTCTCTCTCGCGCACTCTCTCTCCCTGTCTCTCTCTCTCTCGTGCACTCTCTCTCCCTGTCTCTCTCTCTCGCGCTCTCTCTCTCTCTCTCGCGCTCTCTCTCTCTCTCTCGCAATCTCTCTCCCTGTCTCTCTCTCTCTACTGCAACCCAGCTGCCCTGTTCTACCGCAACCCAGCTGCCCTACGACGCCATTGTAACGGTGCTCCGACCACACCTCATCGGCCTACAAATCCAACGGATTAAGGTTTCCACTTCTGGAAGGTGATATTCTTTTGATCTTCTTAGCTTTAATATATTCATGATTGTTTGATAGTGCTAAATTCATGAAACAAAAATCTCTTTCTTTTTTATTTTCGGGATTTCTTCTTTGAAGTTCGATAACTCGTTTATTTTGATATTGATGTTGCTCACCAAGTGTTTGATGAAATGACTCAACGAAGTGTCGTCTAGTGGCAAGGAAGGTATGCACACCAAACAAATACCATTTTTCCTTGATTTTGATGTTGCATATAAGGTGTTTAAGGAATACTTGCTGCTGTTTTACAAATAGTGAGAAACTGAAAGTGCCCTGTATGTGTTTGTGAAAACGCTGCAGAGGCTCAATTTTGGCTGAAACTCGGCTTTACTGGCCTGACCTGCTGACCAAACCGAGCTGAGTTGAGTTCAAGTTGGGATCAGCTAGTGGCCGAGCTGAGGTCAGCTCGACTCGGCGTTCACCCCTAGTAGGACGCAATCACTCAGGCGGATACAAAATTCAGGTGGGCCTCACCACAAGAAACAGTTAGAACTTAGAACGGAAACATCCGCCATTGAAACCTTCCCGGAGCCAACCATCTAAACCTCTCATAGGCTTATTACCACTTAAATAAAGTATAGGTACAAATATCATTCCGATACAAAACTTTCATGGCACCCAAAAAGTTTCCAATGATAGGCATTAAATCCCTTTTGTTTCTTGTGGTGTGGCCCACCTAAGTTTTATATCGGCCTGATTTTTGGATTCCTTTTTTCTGCATTTTGTGGCTGTTTCAGCTTGATTCTTCGAAAAAAATTTCTCTTTTATTTCTATTCCAATGTGGTAGAAAGAATTGGGTGTTCCACTAGACTTAAATGATTTAGTCTTATTGGCTTCAGATTATGAACTTCACTAAGAAATTGGATGTGTTGCTCTTTTGCATGTATTTCAGAAAGGTAAACAATTACCATATTTGTTTGGCAAATCATGTTTGCAACAGTAAGCAGGATTCAATTTTTTGATTTTATCTTTAATTTTCCTGTTAGATTGGTTTCACCTGTCTTTCGTCTTGGATGATTTTTGTTATGGTTCCTTGCTATTTTGTATGAATTTTTGGGCTTTCCTCGTTTCATTTGTGGTCCCCTAGATGTAATTTTCAATTATATCAATGAAATTATAGATGGTCTCTGCCCAACCCATGGATGAAACTTGGGCCTGGCCATTTGGACTTAAATGATTTCTTGTTAAATCCTATTTCACCTTGTTGCTTGGAATTTGGGAATTACCTACTGGACTACTAGTTAATTTTCCACCATTTCTTAGATGGTGCTGACTCATCCACCATACACATGGCATACATGCATGTTACTCTAGAATGCTCAAATCATAGGCCCAATTGGCAACTACATTGATTGGAGGATCTTATCTGATATCAACTGTTGAATTGGGACCCCTGCCAGTCTCTTTTAAAGCTTGTTTGGATAACACTGAATTCATGCAAAAATGAAAATTGTTTTCCACTGACAAAGCAGTTAGGCTGTTTGGACACATGAGTTCCACACGCTACCATTCCTTTGATCCATGGTCAAAATTCTGTAGCACAAGAAATAAGGTAACAGTTGCTTAATGAATTTGAGGATTCCACTTGCTATTTGAACAATCCACTTTTGGAATCCTATTTTCTAAAGTGACCATGGAAATTTCCATTGGGTAATCATTAAGTTATACACGGAATCCAAGTATCCAAACATGCCTTATACTAGTAATGTACTCGTTCCTTTAGCTGTTCTATACTTTGAAAGGGTTCACATGGGCAAATCACTTCTTTCCCTCTTTATTTTTCTTCTTTGTGAATGTCTTGATCCATGTTCTCGATCTATTATTGCCAATAGCATCTTTCTCCTAGGGATCATTTGGCTCCTGAGATTCTAGCCATTATGAGATGGATTCCATTAGTGAGGGGCTGAATTTATGCTTGGTCCCAAGAAAGGGTGGGAAATGAATTCAAATGGGAATCTGATTCTAAAAAAGTTGCACCTTTCATTATTCTCATCTATAAGATGGGTTACAACAGATTGAGAAATGGATTCCAATACAACAGTCATGTTTTTGAAGGATAAAAACTCCTTTGTATCTTATGTCAGAACACAGAAACTAGATCCCTGAAAATAGCTTTCCAAAAACCTAAACAGAATAGATAGAATCTCTTTCACAGGAATTTGTTCCCTGGAACAGTTCATCACCAATGTTGTCATCCTACAATTTATGATTGAGTGGATCATAAATTGTCTATTCATTCTCATCATAAACCAGTAATTTGTGGTGCAGGTCTCACATAACTGTAAAACTGGTTCGTCAATACATATTGGTGCCAAAGACTCTAAAAATTTACAACATCAGGCTTTAATCCCTTCTCAACCTCAAAAGTATGTTCACTAAGACTTGTTGCCATTAAAAAAAAAAAAGGTTGTATTTAAACATATAGAAATAATGAAAAGGCTTGTTAAAAGTGTTTATACCTTATTGTCACATCTTATTATCCTTCATGGAGGCTGGAGTGAATGTATTGATTAGATCCATTGCACTTGTTTGCTTATGAAAGTAGTTAGTATCAGGGATGAGATTTAATTCAAACTGAAAAAATCTCAAATCTTATATGCTTTTGGCTAAGTTGATGTCGCCTACATTATGTTGATTTGTGCAGGTCAGAAGTTATAGGTGAGCTAAAAGGGGAAAGAAATGAAGAATTGTCCAAATTCAAAGCTCGGCCTCTAAATAAGAAGGTATCATTAATTATTACTGTATCTGGATCTTGTTCTTGTATATAGTCATATCTTAACAATCTCTATCTAATGTTGAAACCTAGATACTGTCGAGTAAGGGGGATATGGGTGTCTTTATAAGTAGCAAGAGAGAAACCACAATACCCATGGTATGCCATTGTTCTCATTTAAGGTGGTGCATGATTTGCAATTTTCTTTGAGTTTTTTTTTTTTTTTTTTTGCAAGTGTTTCCTTACCATTATCATTTTAAACTTCCCGACAGGAATTTGATTTCCAGACAGACAAGTGCCTTTAGCAGAATCCACCAATAGAACTGTTCAAGAAGGTAGATGTGAAATGTCTGATTATGTGGCTGCTATGATGAAATGGGCCCACATGTAGAATTGTAGGTCAAACTCAAGCTAAAAAGCTTTATATATAGTGGATCAGCCTACTTGCCTACTTTTAATGAATGGTGCAAAACACACATGCTAGATTAGCAATTTTGTTTATTGCTTTTTCTATCTATCCTCAATGTTCTTTTATTATTTTTTTCTCTCACTTTCTAACCTGTTTCCAATGATGTGTATGATTTTTAATGTTTTTTTTTTTTTAATTGAAGGTCATTAATGAAGCTCTCATATGTGGGAACATAGTCAAGTTTGTGCACCGAAAGGCCCTCAAGGATGTCAGATTTAAAGGTACACCATCCACCTATGGTGAACCTTTTTTTGTATATATGTTTATAGAATCATGCATGTAAGAGCACATTTATTATAATGTTCCCACAATCTGTATTAAGAAACTCAATTTCTGTGGTCCAGATTAATTTTGAATTATATAAAGAGAAGATAAGAGGAGAATTAGAGGCTTGAATGGAACCTCGAACAACAACTGGTAAGTTGGTTCCCTCTACTAAAGTGAAGGAACTATTATAACCTGATATTGGAAAGAGTTCAACTTAGGGAATGTTTGGATTGTTAATGACATCAAGAAGCTTTCATTGGTGAATCTTGCATATATCTTCTTGGCTGGAAATAAGAAAACTCAACTGCTAGGATTGCTATCATTCAATGTGTTTATCTTTATATCTTGCTTCAATTTTGTAGAAGAAAAAAATGCTTGTAATTTCTCTTGCAACTGGGAAATATGTAATTAATCTTTTTCTTTTTTTTTTCTTTTGGTGATTGGCTGGTCTTGACAGATAGGGAAGACAAAGGTCTTCTAGAGAGCTGGCCAGATGGCTGAGTTGGATGCACGCAGAGCATAAGTTTTGGGTCATGCAGCCAGAGCTATTCAAAGACAAATCCTTACTCATATTGCTCGCAAGGAGTTCATGTTTGTAACATCCCGGATTTTTGCCAACCTGGGATTAGACATCCTTAGGCATTGGGTCAATCTTGACACTTGATTAACTTTTCAAACGCTCAATTCAAAGCCTCAAATCCCGTCTTAAACCATTTTCTTCACAAATCCCACCCTTCACTACCTTGTGCTTTCAATTTTTCAAAGCACTTTCATCCTAGACACTATCTTAAACTAGCTAAGTGTAAAACTTGGATCACTTTATATACAAACTGCAAAGGCCTAAGTACCATCTCAACCAGAAAACAATTAGGATTAAATCCTTTAGAAATTTAACAAAGTTAACTAAGTGTAAAACTTGATTAGCCATGAAATCCGTTGGGATCGCTTTAAATATGATCTGCAAGACCCAAAACTTGCAAAATCAGTGACTCTAGGTTTCCCTAAAGTTTAGAACCAAACTCATTTCCCGTCTGTTCTCGGGAATGAAACGAAACTTCGTATTAGGTCTAGACCACACATCGGGAGTCCGATTAACACGAAGCTAAGGAACTAGGACCGCCTCACTGGGTTGACAATCATCTCAAAAATCAGATAATTCCGATGTCCCACGGCCATTTATTTTGATCCGGAGCGAGGGAGTGTGAAAAACACTATTTCCTTGAAATTAAAATATCTGGAATAGTGATCTGGCACCTTTCGCTTGCGCATCAGTATTAAGCAACCAGACCGTCAGAATTAGACCAAATTACACCCTCGGATCAAGAAAAATTTCAGGAACATTTACATGTACTTGGAATTTCGGATCGTGGCCCACTGACCGTGTGAACTGAAAGTGGTCCGCCACGTGCGATCTGGGAATCCGATCGAGTCGAAAACGTAATCCCTCATAGATCCATGTGTGGTGAGCTTAAGTCTGACGTTTGGCTCAAGGAGGGCCACCAGAACCCCTCTTTTGAGCTAGAAAAGTGACGAAATACCTATATTAGCAGTAACCCTTGAACCTGAGTCTATTTCGGTGAGTTTTGAGACTATATAAGGACCTTAAACCCTCTCTCATGGCAGCCATACGAATTTGGAATTGAGAGAGGGAAAGAGAGAGAAGTGAGGGAGAAGTGGGAGAATCTCCCTGCCGTCGTTCCCTGCCACCACACGGGCTGCACCGCCTCTTTTCAGGCGCGTTTCCGGCGATGTCAACTCCGTTTTAAGGTGAGAAACCCTAACCCTAATCTGTTTTGGGGTTTAGACTGTTGTAGGTTGTGAAATAGCTAACCTATTTCGTTCTCTAGGTTGCCAAACTGCCGAATACGGAAGCTTAGCGAACCTATCAACTCCGTTACGATTCTACGACAAAAGGTGAGGACTTTAAGTGTATAAGTTACGGTTTTCAACGCTTTCAATGTCAGATAATGATAGATTCATGATCTGCATGCAAATGCACATGTACAAAGTGCTTTCCGTTTCCTGTTTCGATTAGCGATAAAGAATATGGAATTTTACATACTCTAGATATACGTAGAAATACCGTATATGTATTTTTGTTGGGAAAATGTTTGACATGTTTATTTAATGTTTGATTATATCATGTGTGGATAAAATGCTAGTTTGGCGAAAGGGATCGCAAAAATACATGTTCATGTGTAAATGTCATGTATGTTGAATTTGCGTATTCTAGAAATACCGCATACGTGCGGATTTTGGAAATGCAATTGTAATGATTATTTGCTGTATGATTGTGAGATACATGGGTAAAATACTCACGTGGCGAAGGGACAGCCCTAACACGTATTTTGCTAACATACATCATGTATGTTGTAATAGTGTATTTTAAGTGTTTGTGAAAATGGTTGAATGAGTATGGAATTCTCATTCATGCTCGCCATGACTAGTTGTCATAGATTCATGATTGTTGTATTGGCGATACCCCTTTGAAGAAAGGATTTGCCCTAAATCACGCCACGACCAATATACACTATATGGGCTAAAATGTGTGGCCCAAGTGTTGCGGAAATGGCCGAATGAATATGGAACTTGGATTCTGCTTGCCATGACTATCCGTCGTGGGTGTACGCGTGTATGGTTGGGGGCAAACTCCCTAGTGAAAGGATTTGGCCTAATGCCTATGTGATCGACATATGTCAGTATGTTGATGTATGATGTTAAGTGTTTCTTGAAATGTCTGAATGTGTAGTAGTTAGCAAATTGTAATGTATAATGGTGTTGAGATATGATTCTCAACCTCTTTTTATACTATGTATGATCTCCTTAATAGTTGTGTGATTAGGAATTGAACATGTACAAACTCATGCTTGTGTTGTGATTCATAACATGCTCAACTGCTTCATGATTTTAACTATGAATGCATATGTTTAATTTATATTTACTTGATGACCGTCATGGGTGATGGGGGAGAGCGGAGCAAAGAGTGCGGTGCAACAGCCCTGACAGCCCTAAACGGATGATACCAGACTTTGATTGCATGATTTAAATCCTGATCCATTACTGCTCTTATCTATCTGCAATTGATTGTGTTTGGGGCTATGATTATGGGCCAGGCAATCGGTAACGAGATTGAACTCGTGGCTGAGATTCATTTGCCACGTGGGATGTGTTCGACGAACTCGAGTCGTGCATTGCCTGTCGGCAGTGGCTAGGCCACACGAAGTTGTTTATGCACTTCATGTCGTGCAGCTCAACGGGCGATCGTGCTAGTCGAGCTCGTCAAGTAACCCGAGTTGCCTTACATGTTCACCCTGTTGGACGCTACTGCTTGAACCTAGGGTACCAAACTTACCAGTGAAACCTCTTTTAACCATGGTACTCGATCCGCTAAGACGCATGAGCTGGGCATGGTGGTATAGGACACCGTGGTCGAGTGTTGTCGGCCTACGCTGGGGTCTTGTGCCTCCCGTAGTGACCATTGCGCAACCAACTCGTGAGCCGAATACGGTGGTATGGGACACTGTATTCGAGCTTGTCGATACTTCGGCGAGAGCCGAGTACGGTGAGATCTCTGTGCTCGTGCTGACGGGCGACGAGTCCTCCGTGGTATCATCGAGTACACTCCAAGGGTCTGTGATTGGCGACGAGTTTCACAGCAACTAGAGTGTGAGTTGAGCCGAGTACGGTGAGACCTGTACTTGAGCGACGGCTAGTGATTGAGCGAGTATGGTGAGACCTGTACTCGAGCTGACGGCCAGCAATTGAGCGCATACGGTGAGATCTGTATCGCGCTGACGGGTGACGAGCCTTTGCGATGCCTTCACTACGCTTCTCAAACCATATATCGTATGAGATTAACTAGGATTGACGACCCTAGAATGGATCATGTTTGGGAATGATACAAGGGAGGGTACTTAGTTTCCCAATACTGCTGGTTGAAATGGACTAATAATAACTGGTAATCATGAGCATCATCGCACCGCATGTGCTTTGTAGATGTGGCGCACTGAGGGAGTAAGCATTCGCGAAGTAAGATGATGTCGCTTGAGGTGGTTTGGCAAGGGCATACAGCATCATGTCATTTCATTTCGCACTTAACAAGAGTAGTTAGAAATGTTGATTTGTACTGCTTTATCATACTGCTGCTGATTGAATTGATAACATGTTAACCTATGCTTTACTGTTCCACTGAGTTGATCACTCACTCCCACGTTACGGGACGGTGTTCCGAACACCCACCAGATTTGTTGAGTTTCAGGTGATGGCAATGCTTATGAAGCAGAGCCGGACTTCTATGATGTGGAGGAGGAGTTCTCCTACATGTAATTTCTGGCAGGCCAATGAAGACCTGGTATTGTATTGAACGGGGGTTATGGTTCTTGGGATGGAAGACATTACACTTCCTCACATTTGGTATTATTAGAACTGCACTTGTATTTATTTAAACCTGGTAATGTTATCACACTCTGGAGACTCATCATAGGTTATATATTTTATCTATCTATCATAGTCTTCCGCTTGCAAACTTAACTGTCTCTAGAGTATGATATGCTGTTTGGCTTAATCTCACTCATGTTCAATGCACGAATACAGTCAACATTCAATCATCATTCATTTTGTTGCATAAGTGATGTTCTGGAACTCGGGAGTTGAGTTTATGCTCGACCCCCTATTTTCAAGGCGTTACAATGTTACACAAGGCTGCCATTTATTGCAATCCAGTGGAGAGGTACGTCATTATAGTTAAAGCAATATTGCATTTGGATTCTGTGTACACATGGACATTCTGAAAATTATATGGTGAATCTTTCGGCGTTAAGTGGTTTGATCCAGGGGTGACAAAATTGAATTCAATTCAGATACTGGCTTTGAATTTTCAAGTTTGACTTAACTCGTAAAAAACTCCACTCTAGCATTTGTCCCACCCTAGCATGCCATTTAGATTTTAGATTTTATTGTATGTTTCAAATCTCTTTTTTTTTTTATTTTTAAAAAAAATGAAATAAAAGTCTCGTGGTGCTTGTGAAGAAGAACCTACAAGTAATCTGTCGAATTTTCAGAAACCTTTTGGGCATGGTCCCAGCCTTGGATGTTGAACTTCTAGAAGAAAGGCATTGTGCGGCATTTGAATGACATGGGTGATTCAGAAACTCTCAGCCATGAGCCATAGGTGTGTTTTTCTAACTTTTCAAACTGACAATTTTGCTTCCCAAAATTTACCATATTTGGGTTTGTTGGTTTGAATTGCAATTTGTTTGGGACCCATGTGTGCAGGAGTCCTCTTTGCTGGTAGGAAAATAATGAAAATAACTCGGTTGGTAAGAACTTGGATTGAATTGCAATTTGGTTTGGACCCATGTGTGCAGGAGTCCTCAAAGAATGTTGCTGGAAGCTTTTTGCAGTTCTGACTTTTGTTAGTTTGATATTCTTTGATATTGATATTTAAACTCCAAGAACTGCCACATTTGTTGTTTGCTACAGAGGACTTGGATGATACTGTGGCAGGGTATGGTGGATCATAATCATTCATGCAACCACCATGCACATGGTCTGCATTTTGCTTTTTGTGGATATGTTTCAACTCTGACGTGTCCAAATTATGGTAGTGCTATAATGGAGTGTATGTTGGATTGATTATAATTCTTCCATCATTGGGATCAGCTGGCTAGCTAGAATAGAAATCGCCAACTGACATAATTCAATGGGCATGTCCATTGATTGGACATTATGATTGTCCAGTCAGTGTGTTTTTGTAGCAATGACGCACCCCAATGGGTCCACACATGGGACTGCCTGGAGTGAGTACGTATCTGTGTCTTCCAGGTGGATTCATGCACAATATGGTCCATCATACTTGCCCCTGGTATCATACAATTCTTCTTTCTAACACATGCATGCATGGAATCATACATTTATGAATAGCTACAGATATTCTTCTGATTGCATTTATAATACAGAGTGCTCTGCCCTTCTGAAACAATCATGGATAATTCATGAAATTTTTTAGGAAAAAGGATTTTCTGAGTAATTCACAAAATTATCTGCCAGCTATGAATTATTCACAAATGAGTGTCAGGCTAACTTCATAAGCATCAAGGGACCTGAGCTGCTGACTATGTGGTTTGGAGAGAGTGAGGCTAATGTGAGGGAGATATTCGATAAAGCTCGCCAATCAGCTCCGCACGTCCTTTTATTTGACAAGCTTGATTCAATTGCAACCCAGGTAATCTATGCTCTGTACAACTCTTATTGTGATCCCTGATGTTCCACTCAGGGAATCAAAATTGTCTTGGAGAGTAACTAAGCTATCTATCATATCCTAAATGTCACATTCCAGCATGGTCAGAATCCATGCATGTATGATTTATAAGGGATTTAACTCGGAATGGTGGTGGCTGAAACTGAGTCAATTGGGATGAGTGGCTTGGTGTCAACAAGTGTTGATGTCATTGTTCTAGTTGTAATCTCTCCCTAGTTGGGGAACATATAGAACTTGTTTCCTGTTAAGTTACTCAATTTCTTCTCAATTGCCTCAGTATTTTTTACTTGCTGATTTGGATAAGCTTGTCCGTTCAGTGTGCATAGAGAGTTGGTGCAAACCCATCTTCTAAGTCCCACCATCCAACAATTTGTGGGTGGGAATATTAATATGCATTTCAACTTGAGATTGAGAATTCAAATTTCAAAGTGCCTATGGATTCCTTGGCAGCTGCCATTAAATGGTGGGAGTTGATGAATTGTTTGGTCCTTCTATATGATGGTTGGCTTTGATATGTATATTTTTTAGTTGTGGTAGTGTAAATTTTTTAGTCCACAGAAATCTCATCGAGGGGCCAAAGCATTTGGATATGTTTAAAGTTGATTCGCGCTTCCGCTGCCGCCATTTCTAGGACTGACTGATCCTCACTTGCACTAGCACCTACATTTTGCTACTAAAATTCAATACTTTAATCTAATAAGTTGTTTCTATAATTCTTTAGTTGTATTACTTTATCTATGTTAGCTGTACTATACTTATTCAGAGTGGAAGCAATTATTAGAGTGTAGGCTCAGGAGGTGGTCCACAATGCTTCACTGGGGAGTTTACATGGGTGCATGATCAAATCTGTTCATCAGGTGCGGACATCCATTTCCTTTGTAGACAGGGTCACCAGAGGTATGCCCCCCTTGAATTTTAGGTCAGATGTTCTAAACA
>JAJHSJ010000003.1:76585412-76658246 GCA_021015155.1 Magnolia officinalis
TATATGCATGTACACCGGTACATTACTTATGCACTGCAAAAGAGGAACCCCGGTGTGAGTGTTCATGGAACCAAGAGCTAGAAGAGGTAAATTATTGTCAAACTGGGACACTTGTGTGAAATTTAAGAAATCCATTAAGCCATGTTCATTACAAAAAAGCCTTCTCGCCCAACTATTAGAATAAGGAATGTAATCATCATGTGGTCCATAAATATGAGCTGACTAATTTAACTATTCACTAACAATAGTACAGCTAAAAAAAGAAACAAGTCCAATCTACATTCAATTCATTTGCCGTCAACTTACAAAAGACGCCGTCAACTTGCAAGAAGACGTACCTTCTTCAATATAATTTAGTGACTATATAAAAGAAAATGGTAATTTCATTGAGCATGGTTGTCTGGATCTGTTCAATTTGTACATGAAACATGGGTCTCGATCAATTGTTGATATAGAGCGGGTTGCGGACAGTTTCATGGCCAAGATGGATCAGAAAAGGCCCGGTCGACGACAGAAGTGATTCGGACCGTCGGACCTTAGATCGGGCATATCTCGTAATCCGGAATGAGTTGTCTGACATAAAATATATGATTTTGGGGTAGAACGAGCTACTTTAGCCAACCAACCCGGCTTTGCCAGGTTGCAACGCCTGGAATTGCGAAAAACCCCTGGATCAACGGTAGTTTCCTTGCTTTAATTTCGTTTTTACTATAAATAGTAAGTTTTAGTTTGATTATAACTCTTCATCCGTCGGGCTTTAGGAGTTGCGCCCAACGTGAAAAGAGCTTAGAATAATTAGGAGAACGGTTTGGTGAAGCCAAATAGGACACTTACTATTTTTGGCTGAACCTTGCGCACTAGTAAACATCACGACTATTTATAAATAGTAAGTTTACTATTTACAGTAAGTCGCGAATTCTAGGAGTTTTAGTTATAGTTTGATTCTAATTTCTTTCCCATTGCTTGGTATCCCTATTTAAAGGGTTGTGAACTCGTTTTTATTAATCAATTAATCAGTTTCGAATTTATTAGAATTTATTTTTATTTTTTGCTTTCTTTCCTCGTGGATTCGAGAAGTCTCTATGAGGAGTCCAGAGAAGCTCCGTGGATTCGGAGTATTTATCCTCATCACGTTCATCCTTGGGTCAATTGTCCACACTGATTAATCGAGTGAGGCCTAGATTATTCAAATTGGTCTTTGGACAGTTCTGGATAGGTTCATTCGGTCGACCTGAGAGGTTTGAGCGATCGACTATTTTTGTATAATACTTATAAACTCTCTAGACTCATTTGAGCATGTTCAAGCAATCGAACATGTGGTTGTCGATCAATCGATGCTTAGATCGATGGTGCACAAAATTGCATGAATTGTTTCCTATTCCAGGTGTAACACTATAAAATATAAGTGTAATATGCGATTTGGGTATAATTAAGAGAGCTTAAACATTTGTAAGAGGATTTTTGAAGGGAGGCTAGAATTTTTTGAAGGGTTTCACATATGTAAGTTTATCAATCTCTTATAATTTATTTTTTACAGTGGATTTTGTTTTCGCTTTGTGCCGTATTTTTTCCCGCAAAGATTTTCCACATAAAAATTGTGTGTTCCTGTGCCTGCTTTATTACATTTATCTTTTGCGTGTTTGATTCAAATTCGGGATTTGCTTCCACGGTCCCCAACAAGCCCTACCCTTGTTGGTCTACTTCCCTAAAAGTATCAACCCAATAATACTCAGCAACCAACACTTGATTGAAGTGCCTTGAAATGAACGGTCAAATGATCATCCACGTGGGGACCAACATCACATGCAAGGGCCGGATCATCCAAGAATTTGGAACCTTTTCATCCGAGGTTTATTAACTGGTAATTTAAGCTATGAATCTAATGTAGCCCCATCCTAGATGGGCCATGCCTCAAGTTTTGATCTTTTATCTATGGAGATCCCATAACCACATCCAATGGATAAAAAGAAGAGAGATCCCATCTGAAGGCGTAGATAAGAAGGCATTATTACCTTATACCCTTTGGAACATGTGGCTTACGAGGAATAAATGCATTTTCATAATCCCAAAAACCCCATGCCTCTCATTTTTCCAAGAGTTTACTGTTCGAGCATCGAGTACCGTAACATTTCAGGCGGATGAGGTATTCAATTTTGAGAGTAATGAAACCAAACAAATATCAACCGAATTGAATTTTAGACCATTCCACAAGGCACACTAAACTTTGGTAAATTGGTGTTGCATGTATTTCAAACACATATAGTGTGTACCACTCATGTATCTTGTCATTCAATTGAATGTGAATACATGTATCTTTATTATGACACGTATATTTATACACCAATAGATGCATAAATATATCTTTTTCATAATCATTCATTCACGTATCCACCAATAGATGCATGGATGTATCTACAAAATTAACTTTATTCATGTGTATATCGTAATTATGAGACTTTTCACCAAAGGTCATGTAAAAATTTATATAAATCTAAACCTTAGACCATATGGAAGATATAAAAATCTTCTCTTCTAATTCTTCATTCTTTGAGTTCCTCGTGATCTTGAATGTTATTAAAAAGATATCTTTTTCATAGTGCAAACTAATAATAGACACTATTTTGGTATTGAGACTAAATACAGATACAGACTTTGTCAGAGGCATCCCGAAGACAGTATGCAAGAGCTGGGTTGTACCATTCGAGGCATAAACTATCTTTAAGTAGCAGCATTATAGTGAACTTTCGAGTTCAATTAAATCCAACTAAGCATTTAATTGATGATGAAGTTGAAGAATGACATATCTTGATTTAAAAGTGGATGAATGATGACAATATGTGTTGCCATAACATTCTCAAAACATTGATAGACTTGCTGCATGACTTGTATACTGGAATGGAGACTGTTAACGATGTAGAGGATGCCTTTAAAACCAAGTACTACACTGAGAAGACGGGTAATAATAAATCCTTAGTAGAAAATTACTTATAATTTAAGATAGTTGATGATAGACTGATTCTTGCATAAGTGCATGAAATAGTCTCATCTGACTTAAAAATTGATGAGAAGTTTCATGTCGGGATAATTATATTAAAATTACCATTTTTGTGGAATAATTATTAAAATAAACTCAATCGTAAACAGGAATATATATATATATATATATATATATAAAATCCCATATGGTTAAAGTTAATTCTTATACTAACAACATAAAGATAAAGCCTCATTACATCGATATGACATAAAATATCAAAAGGGACAAATATAAGATGGCTGACTATTATGTCCTTTTTTTTTTTTGGGTTAGCTTGTTAGTACACACCCATGTTAGTACACAAATATAAGATGGCTGACTATTATGTCCTTGGAAAGCCTGGACATCATTCACAAGAATATTAGCAGTGAAGGTTGAAACCTACTAAAGGTGAGTTTGATGAAATGCTTATACTATTAGTTTCCGAGGCCAAATGGGAAACGAGAAAGATGGGTTCATTGACACGGGAGCTACCAAGTATGTCACATGTAATAAGAGTATTTTCAATACCTATAATTAATGCAGAATAATATAGAGCTTTACATGGATAACTCATCATCCACTAAAATTATGGAAATTGAAATATTGAAGTAAAGCTTTTATCAGGGAAAGTGCTCTCTTTAAGATATCTTGCATACTTCAGACATTAGACAGAACCTTATATCAGGTTACTTGTTTAGTAAGAACGGTTTCAAAATGGTGTTTGAATTCAACAAATTTGTTTTATTAAAGAACATGAATTTTGTTAGAAAAAGATATGCTTGTAATGGGATGTTCAGGTTGAGCATTATTGATGAAATAAACAATGAACTTTCTGTATATATTGTTGATAGAATGAATATTCAGCACAATAAATTAAGGCATGAATTTTAATTCTATAAAGTACATGTCAAAATATAGGATTCATCATTGATAAAGTTGATATCACAAAAACAAATGTAAAATTTGCAACAATTATATAAATTTTTAAAAAAGTCTTCAAAAGAGTGGAGAGAATCTATTTTCTAAAATTCGAACAAAGTGACATTAATGACAAATAGGGATTATGCTGGGCCTAAGAAGTTTTCAACAATAGGAGTTCAATCCCTGTGGGCCCTTGTAGTGCAATACACTAGTCTATGGTCTGCCTCTTTGTTGGGTTCAGACCCAAAAATTATCTGTCAAAATATGAATGGCGTGGATAAAACATATACATCATGCCCTGCCTTAATGGGGGTAGTACCCAGTCCGTGTCCTTGGCACTTGGCAGTAGCGACTATGGTGCTATATGGGTCCTACCATGATGTATATGTGTTTATCCATGCCTTCAATCCATTTTTCTAGCTCATTTTAGGAAATGATCCCCAAAATGAGGCAGATCCAAATCTCAGGTGGACCACGCCACAGGAAACGATGGTGATTGAATGCCCACCATTCAAAACTTCTTAGGTTTTGGATCTGATATTTGTGTTTTCCCTTCATCCAGGTATATGTGATCTTATCAACAGGTTGGATGGCAAATTAATAAACATTACAGAGGGCAGTACGAAGTTTTAATTGGTGGGTGTTCAATCACCACTGTTTTTGTGTGGCATGGTCCACGTGAGATTTGGATTTTTTTTTTTTGTTAACACACGCACACACACCCCACCCACTCACGCTGGTGGAATTTCACCACCTATGGGCACTCAAACCCTTGACCGGGAGTTGAAACTCCTGAGAGTCTACCACCCGAGCAAGAGTAAGGACCCTGATGGTCTGAGGCTACGGGGCGGCATCCAACATTCACGCGGAGCTCAGAGCCATCATGATGGTCTGAGGCTGGGCCTATCGAAAGGGTTCCGCAGGATTATGATTGAATCGGACTATCAACTAGTCATCAATCTCCTATCCGGCTCGGCATCCCCTGGCTGGAAATGGTTCTCCTGGCTTACCAGAATTCATGATTTGGCAGCATTGGCCGAAGTGCTCTTCTCCCATGTCCTCAGGGAGGGTAACGCCCCTGCAGACGCCATGGCTAGGCAGGGTAGTTGGTCTCAGACTTCTTTTTTCTCTTGTTCCTTGGCGGCTCTTCCCTCTCACACTAGAGGTCTCATCTTTTTAGACAAAGTGGGACTAGGCTCGATCAGGCACCACTAGCTTCTGTCTTTTGCTTTTGTTTTTGTGCAGTTTTCTTTCCTACATGATAGGTTGCCCCAGGTCTTTTTGTTCTGGGCAACCCGAAACCAATGTAAAAAGTGTACCCACTTTCCAGTTTGCAATGAAAAAGGAAAAAGGTTGGATGATTAAAAATTAAAAAAAAAAAGAAAAAAAAAAAAAAGAAAAAAAAGACAAAAGAGTAAGGACCCTGATTTGGATCTACCTTATGTTTGGGCTCATGCCCTAAAATGAGCTATCAAAATGGATCGGTGGAGTGCATAAAACACATACATGTTGGGGTCACAAAGCACTGTCTAATACCTACGTCGCTGCTAGCACTGTGGGTACCTGTGCCCCTGGCATACATATATTCCCGTGCCCCCTGTTGTCGGAAGCTGTGGGTCCACAGACTTTCCAGTGACAAATCTACTTCGTCCATTAGTTTTTCAAGACCACATACGAGACAGTTGGAATGGAAACGTCCATGTCATCCATACCGTTCATAGGGTTATTACCACTCAGAAAGGCTATAGGAACAAATATAATCCTGACACAAAACTTCTGTGGCCCTCACAAAATTTCCAATGGTGGTCGTTCAATCCCTTTGTTTCATATAGTATGGCACACATGAGTTTTGGATCTGCATGATTTTAGACTCATGTATTATTGTGGTCTTGGGCGGAGTGGATTTGTCACCGGCATCTCTGTGGGCCCTAAATAGCTTCTGATGATGACAAGGGCATGTGCAATCCTCTTCCAATCCTAGTCATGGATCGTCATTCCGAGCATGTGCACGGTTTAGATTTTCTTTTTTATTATTTTTTTTAATTTTTATTTTTAAATTTGTGTTGGTCACTCAATTTGTTTCCTATTGTGCGGGTGTACCAGAATTGATATAACGACTTGATCCAAACCAATCAACTTTGACCTCAGGTACAAAAATAAGTAAATATGCCCAATATATATATATATATATTGTTTTTTTTTTTTTTTTTTCCAACTGAAACTTTTCATTAATTGCTGGAAATTACATCCAAAAAAAGGGGAGGCCCAACAACTATTTGGGCCGCACCGACAAAGGGAGAAAAGAAGCCTAAACGCAAAGAAAAACTGGACAGAAATAAACAGGAGGATTTCGGGCTGCCCAGAACAAAAAGATACTGGGGCAGCCTATCATGTGGAAATAGAAATTCTAATGGTTTCTCATTGAGCCTAGCCCCACCTTGTCCAAGAAGATTAGCCCTCTGGCATGGGATGGGATATTCGCTGAGGAGTAGGAGATAAAGGAGGACTGGGAGGTACTGCCCAGCCTGGCCATGGTGTCAGCTGGGGCGTTACCCTCCCTGAATGTGTGGGAGTAAATTACATGGGCAGCAGAAGCCAAAAGTCTAATTCTGGCGATCCAGGGGTACCATTTCCAGCCTGGGGCAACCGAGCCAGAAAGAATTAATCTAAAGATAACTTGAGAGTTCGTTTCGAGAATGATTTGACGGAACCCTTTTAGGAGGCCCAACTGCAAACCATCATGTAGTGCTCTAAGTTCCGCATGTGTATTGGAGGCAGAGCCATAACCTTCAGTAAAAGAAAAGATCAAGTCACCTGAGCTATCCCTGCATAGACCGCCTCCACCAACAGGGCCCGGGTTTCCAATTGACGACCCATCAACGTTGATTTTTACCCACCCGACATGGGGCCGACACCAAGTGATAATTTCGTAAGGATGACGGGAGTGGTCAGCGTTGGAAGGAATTGGGGGCCCCGGGATTTATGGTGGAGAGAAGTAGAGGTTGAATTGGCCTGGTTCTTGAGCTGCTTAATCCACCAGGAAATGCGATGTAGCAGCGAGTGCGGGAGGGGCTTGGAATCGGAGAAGGGCCCCGTTCCGGGCTTTCCAAACTTTCCAAAGTAAAATGCAGGGGGCTAGTTTTACAGCTACAGATTTGTGGCCATCAGATGCAAGCACTACCCACCATTGGGTTAGGCGCTATTCAACCGACATTGCATGGGGAATGTTGATTCCGAAATAAGCAGCAATGAAATCCCAGCCCTTTCTAGCTAGGCCCAATATGAACATATATGACCAGATTCTGAGAAGATCGGTCGCTTATTCAGTCACTTGTAGAAGTTTATAATGATTAATCAATAATGGGAAGGTGGGGTTCTTCCCTCGAAGATGGTTACTTTGTGACTTCCATAAGAAATAACTTTCAGAATACCAATACAAATCAAACAAACGAAAAACTCACAATCTGTCACTAGGAGCAACGGCAAGAATGCATTTCTTGAAAGAACCATTTGATATTGGATAAAGAACAAATCCTGTGTAAGAGCATAGACTTGAATTATAACTAAAAATTATTGCTAAGAATTAGGATAAGCTGAGATAAAAGATAAATTGATAGATTTGATTGATTATGGTTGGTTGGTTGTTTTTTTTTTAGATTGGTTTGGATGATCATTCCATGTCACCCGTGCTATTTATAGTTTTTTGCTATAGCCTATTCTTTTAGATCTTTATTATATTATTGCAAAGGTTACAACAGTTGAACAATTTTTCTTTAGATAATTCTCTTGTTATATTTTCCTTTGTGATGATTCTACTTTTGTCTATCAAGATTTTATTGTTCTCGGTCGCCTTTTATATATATCTTAAACAGCTGGACCACATTTCTTGTATATCAATCACAACACTCTATTAACCTTCCACTGACACGTAGAACTAAATTTACGACTATATGCGCTCTAAATATTTGAAGATCCTTTCATTCCTATCCTATTTCTCATGCAATGTTATATGTAATCCCATTGTATTTCTCATAATAATCAGAAATAAGGTACAACAGTTTGCATTAGTAGAACACGTGGTTCAGTGATCCACACTATTCGTTTGATGGATTCCACCGTGGATGGACAAAATGCCACAAAAATCTCCTCAACGGAACAATCTGGAGCATGCAATCTTTTGACCTCCATATAGACCGTAAGAAAATTAAAGTAATTTTGGTACACACCCAACCAATGAATGACTAAGATTAGTGTGGCTAGGATCTTTCAACTTGGAAGATTTTTGGGCATGGCTTACAGACATAATCCAGATCATCGAACCTTTGTCTGTACATATACAAATTGAAAATCCAAGCTCACATGGTCGGTGTACATGTCGGTCTAGAATTATACTAGCACATGGGGCTCGCTATTGTGTGTACATGGCATCCGACCTGTCCAGCCAGGTCGCCCTGCCGTAAAGTTTGGGCGTCCAGAAGTCATGCAGCGTTGATGCAAGTATCGTGTGGGTCACTGCATGAATTTGAATGTTTTGGATGGTTGTCTATGCTAGGGCCCACCTAATAATGGTAAAAGATCATCACGGTGAGGCTCACGCAATGCATGGTTGGATGGTATATACACAGGAAGGTGGACCACACTGTAAAAACAATGGACAACCATCAGAAACTTCTAAATTCAAATGGAGGCCTACATGATATATAGCTGGATTGGCCTGATTTTTTGTCGTCTAAAATTCCTGATGGGACGACTCTAATGGACAAGTTGGATTACATACACACACTCAGTGGGCCCCAGCAACAGCACTTGCAGAATAAGCTTTTTCTCCAATAACCACACATCACGTGATATCAAAATACACAACAAAAGACGTTTCCAAAGCCCCACCCGTAAGCGTGCTAGCATGGTATATGGCCATATGAGATCCAAAACCATCATATGGTCCATACATTGGGACTCATCAGTGGGCCACAATCATAGAAATCACAGAAATAGACAAAAAAGACATTTTTCACCCATCACATGGTCCCATCCGTCCAGATCATCCGGTGGGCCACAATCATAACAATCACAGAAATGTACAGTGACACACGTCCTTGTAAAGTATGGCCCCAAAAGCATCAAAATGATTTTACCACTGGATGGACGGTTTGGATCTCATGCCTACGCTATCACATATTGTGGCCCATCGGCCATCGAAGAGATGCTTTAAGCGTGCTTGTGGGCATGGCAAAGCTGTGGGGTTCCATTGAGACAACCTAAGGAAGCTGAAAGGGTAAGCTTCCACAAACATTTTCAATGTTGCAGTTTCTTGGGAGCGAATGAATCAAACTTTACGAAGTCCACGCTACATCAATATAATAAAAATTGCAATTTAAGCTTGGTTTGTTTTTTAATACACGAGGAGTAAGGTGAACTTCATGAGAAGGTGGACGGCTTTACTATAAATATATGTGCTATAGTCACCATAGCTGATACAACAAGAAGGTAACATTTTTGAAAGAGGTTGAAAGAGAGGGAGAGAGAAAAGAAAGATGGGTAGAGTAGTGTATGTATTGCTTGTGGTGGCTTTGCTTGTTTTTGTGATGTCCATGGATGCCACCTTTGCTGATGGGGGAGGGAATGGTGGTGGGAATGGGAAAGGGGGAGATTTAGGGAAGGGGAATGGAAATGGGAATGGGAATGGAAATGGTAATGGGAACGGGAAAGGGGACAATGGTGGAGAAGGTAAGGGGAATGGGAATGGTAAAGGGGGTGATAATGGTGTAGGTCATGGGGGGAATGGAGATGGGAATGGGAACGGAAATGGTGGAGAAAGTAAGGGGAATGGGGATGGGGGTAATAATGGGAATGGGAAAGGGGGTGATAATGGTGTAGGTCATGGGAAGGGGAATGGAGATGGTAATGGAAATGGGAACGGGAACGGGAATGGAAATGGCAATGGAAATGGTAATGGGAATGGAAATGAGAAAGGTAATGGGAAAGGACTGAAAATGGTAATGGAAATGGGAAAGGTAATAAGAATGGAAATGGGAAGGGTAATGGGAATGGCAATGCGGACAACTCAACAACAAACTACCTAATGATTTCACCAGTATCAAGGACATGGCAAGAGCAAGCAGTGTGCCAGGGGACGGGGCGTTGTCACCTTGTGACACTCCAGTGCCCCACCCAATGCACACAGAGAAAGCCCAAGTACGCAAAGAAGAGTAAGGGCTGCTTCATTGACTGCAGCAAGTGTGAAACCACTTGCAAATGTAAGCTACCGCCCATCTTTGCACTTAGTGTTACTTGCAAATTATAATTCATCATTTTTGGAATTTTTATTCTTAGTAGAATTTCTAAAAAATCATGCAAAGAGAATGTGTTTAAGAAAGAGGTTTACCCTATTCAACATAAATTGTGATCCACTTATTATTTTTTGGGTAAGTTTTGGAAATTTTGCTAACAGTGGAAATTTCAAAAATTAGATTTTTAGGGCTCTTTCTGATAGGGTATTTTGCAAAATCAGGATTAAACCTAATCTTAAATATCATAAACACCACATTCTCCATGTTGGATATCAATGCACTAAAACAGTGCTTTCCTCCGCATATATGTAATTACAAAAGTTGCAGGAAAAATCCAAAGTTGAGGGCAGGGGGTTTGCTAAAATTGGGATTAGACTTAATCCTAATTATGGAGGATCCCATGTCCAAATAAACCCTTAACCACTCCTAAGAGCTATGATGATATTTGCAAAACAAGAGGCTAAACGAGTGACTTGGAGCGTGTTATGGCCGTAGGTGACATCTCCTGCAAGGAGACGTCCCTCCCCTCCTACGTAGGTCTCTCTCACTCCCCTCCTACGTAGGTCTCTCTCACTCCCCTCATTTCTACTTTGGTATGTGCACTTTCATGTGGTCTAGATAAGAATATCCATATGTAGAAATACTCATTTTATTCTTTTGAATATTCTCGTGTGAGATTTCTTATATACGTAGGAAAGAAAAGAAAAGAAAAGAAAAAAAACTCTGCATAGATGCCCCATGAAGTAGGCATATAGAAGAACTGCAAAAATCCCTCTATCTCTTGTTTCTAATTTTGATCTGGTCCTTTTGGCATTTTGTTTGGCCATTTTCTTTTATATTTTAACCTCACATATAAAGATCGCATGCGAAGTATTTTTCTACAATACAGCATACAAGTCAATGTGAAACTCATGTGTTATATTAGGTCCAATTGTTAAGTTGGTTTAACCATGAACATGCATTTCAAATGAGTCAATGGAAGCCATTCATCAAGTGGGCCACACTCATATGGAGAAAAGAACAGTTAAGAAAGAAAATAAGCAATAGTTTATGTCCAACATCTAGACGTGGACCACCCAATGAATGGACCAGCCTGGATTTAGGTACAAGGCATGTTCACGTAATGTAGGACCTGGTACACGGCTCGGATGCTGGACACACATGCCATTTTACAAAATGTGTTGCGGTTCACCTCTTCAATATCTTCCCGCATGAATATCCTGAGCATTTCTCATCTAGCATGTAACATCCGAAAATATTTATATGTACTCTAACATCTTATCAGAGGTACCATTTTTGCTCACTCTGTATGGATGTATTTCGGCAGTCAGGAAGCCCAATTGCGAGGGATACGGATCAGTTTGTTATGACCCTAGATTCGTCGGCGGTGATGGTGTGATGTTCTATTTCCATGGTGCCAAGGGAGGTGACTTCGCCCTAGTGTCCGATGATCATCTACAGATCAATGCCCACTTCATAGGGACCAGACCACAGGGAAGAACCCGTGACTTCACATGGGTCCAAGCGCTTGCAGTCATGTTCGACTCACACACGTTAATCATCGCTGCACAAAAGATCACCAAGTGGGAAAACAACGTAGACGCCCTCATGGTCCGTTGGGATGGCATTGATGTTGTCGTCCCAACCGATGAAGAAGCTGAATGGCGAATCTTGAGCGACAACATAAGAGGAAGAGAAGTGGTGGTAGAAAGAACTGACGTGACCAACAGCATCAAGGTTACGATCGCCGGGTTGATGGAGATGGATGTGAAAGTGACACCCATAGGAGAAGTAGAGAACCGAGTGCACAACTATAGGTTGCCTGAAGATGACGCATTTGCACACTTGGAGACACAATTCAAGTTCAATGATTTGACGGACATGGTGGAAGGGGTACTGGGCCAGACTTACCGGCCAAACTACATCAGTCCTGTCAAGATTGGTGTCCCCATGCCGACGATGGGAGGTGAAGACAAGTACCGCACCATGTCCTTCCTTTCTCCTCAGTGCTCCGCATGTAGGTTTCAGCCACAACTGTCTGAAACTGCAGTAACCTATGAGTCGGGTCTGATTGGTGTGGCTCAGTAGTAATAAGACCGTTCTTGTTTGAATAATAATCATGTTTGGGTTTTGGGTTTGGCCCATTATGCAAATGTAATAAGGGCTAGCTGCAATGTTTGGACCTTCTTAGTCTTCTATTCACCCAATGTTTGGGAATGCATTGTATTTTTCTTTGCTACCATAAAGAGAATTTCATTATGCATTTGGATTACCCAATGTTTGGGAATGCATTAATTGTATTTTTCTTAATTTGCTACCATAAAGAGAATTGCACTATGAATTTGGATCCGAGTGAGTAGCATCTAGGGATTAAAAACTTTGATACTCTGGAAGGTGAGATGTATGATATACATGCACCTAAAATTGTACGTGTATCATATGCGTATCTCAAATTAAACAGCCCATAGAGTGATTTGACTATTGGATTGTCCACGGTTATCTATGGAAAGTATCAATAATATTATTAGACAATGTTGAAGAACAATTTAACTATCAATTGTAGATCTTGGATGATTCGATCTGAACGATTCATTAGTTTTTCCAAATTTGATGACGTAGAAATCATTGGATGTTTTGGACCTAATCCTTGAATTGATTGAATCCAGTTGACTTTGGTCGATTAATCAAAGTTAGTTGTTAATTGAACAAAAAAGTCAATTTTTATCCAGCAACCAAAGTTAGAAATTCATAATATGGTTTGATTAATCGAAGTCTAGGTTCAATTAATTGATGGTTTCCTCATACTCCAGGAAACTAAGTACGAAAGATGAAGAAATGACTTGAAAGAATGATGCCAAGCCCCGCTTGATAAGATGGATCTTCCTACTCCAAGAATTTGATTTGGAAATACGAGAGAAAAAGGGAGTAGAGAACGTAGTAGCTGACCATCTCTCGAGGCTTGATCTCCCCAATTCCCTTGAAAAGACACCCATAAACGACATGTTCTCTGATGAACAATTGTTCAAAATCTCTCAACTACCTTAGTTTGCTGACATTGCAAACTATCTTACTACAAGTTTCACACCAACACATTGGACTGCGCAAGATAAGAGAAAATTCTTCACTGAGGTATGTAAGTTCTTCTAGGACGATCCATATCTGTTTAAATACTGGCCAGAACAAATTTTAAGGAGATGCGTACCAGACAATGAACACCAAATTGTCATCTCCTTTTGTTATTCTCAGGCCTGTGGTGGTCACTTTTCTGCTAAAAAGACCACGACCAAAATCCTGCAATGCATCTTTTACTGTCCCACCATGTTCAAGGATACTTATGAATTCTGCAAGGCTTGTGAGCGTTGTCAGAAATTGGGAGTGTTATCCCGTCGAAATATGATGCCTCTGAATTCCATTCTGATCATTGAAGCATTTGATTGCTGGGGCATTGATTTCATGGGACCATTCCCCCAATCCTTTGGGAATGAGTGCATTTTGTTAGCAGTAGACTATGTCATTAAGTGCGTCGAAGCGATCCGATGCCGGAACAATGACCATCGAACGATCATTAAGTTCTTAAAAGAAAACATCCTTTCCCGGTTTGGAACGCCTCGAGACATAATTAGTGGTGGAGGTTCACACTTTTGTAATAGGCCATTTGAAAATTTAATGAAGAAATATGACATCTCTCATAAGGTGAACACTCTATACCACCCGTAGACAAGTAGGCAAGCTGAGATTTCTAACAGGGAAATTAAACAAATTTTGGAAAAAAACGGTTAACCCTGACCGTAAAGATTGGTCAATCCATTTGATTGATGCTTTATGGGCATATCGTATGACTTTTAAGACTCCCATTGGAATGTCTCCCTTTAGACTCGTCTATAGGAAAGCTTGCCACTTGCCTGTGGAACTGGAATATAAAGCCCACTGGGCTATCAAAAATTTGAACTTTAACTTAGACAATGCTGGCTCGCTGCACAAACTTCAGTTGAATGAACTCGAGAAAATCCAGAACGACTTATACGAGAACTCGAGAATTTACAAGGACAGGATGAAGGTGTTTCATGAAAGGAACATCCTTTGGAAATCTTTCTTAAACGGTCAAAAAGTCCTTTTGTATAATTTCTGGTTACGTCTTTTTTCGGGTAAACTCAGATTTCGTTGGACCAACCCTTTCACTGTTACTAATGTCTATCCTCATGGGGCCGTCGAGATAAAGAACTCAACAAATGGCAATGTTTTCAAAGTAAATGGACATCGTCTAAAACCATTTGTTTAGAAGTTTGATTCAGAGGACTTGTTCATACCTCTGACTGATCCTGTGTAATAGGATTAACCTCCTAGTCTGATGGAGGTGCAGTTAAGTTTATTACTTTCATAGGATTTAAGACTAGGATAGTTTGCTTTCAATTTGTTTAGTCATTGTGCTAACCCATCTTCACGTTGAGATCTTTGGAATAACTTCAATTCACCTTCATCAGCTACTACCTTTCCATCACTTCTCCCTTCTTTTCGTGAAGATGGGTTAGCACGCGTATATCTTTTACATTGAGGACAATGTAGATTTTAGGTTGGGGGGTGTGGATTAGGTAAACTAATCAGTGTTTTTCTTAGTCTTTGAGCGACAATTATGGAAAATTTCTTTTTTTCAAAGTAAAAACCTGTTTGAAAAGCGATAGTTTATGCATTCTTTAAGAATGTTTTGAGTATGATAAGATGAAGATTGAATTTTGAATTGTTGGAGTTTGATTAATTGAGTAATCTATCGCTTAAAGTTCTTGCACTTAATTGATTAAGAGGAAGCTTGAATTCCATGTTGATCTAAATCACAAGACACATTCAATTTGCTTTCTGTGAATTACGCTAGAATTTCTAATGGTTAGTATGTGAATCATTGATAGATGTTGAGAATTAAGTCTGGAGAATTTTATCCACCTTAAAAGATGAAAAGAATCAGTTAACAAATAGTGAGATCGACAAAAAGGTCATCTATGGTGAAAAGATTGGAAAAGAATGAGTAATTTGAAAGAATAAAGATGTAAAGTCTGAAAAGAATGAATAAAAAGAGATTGTCAATATAAAATCAAAAACTGAAAAAAGAAGAAAAATTGGATAAATTCGGAATCAACACTCGATTATTCAATTAATCTTGAAGTGATGAACATGGTTAAAATTATGAAACGATAGTATTTCTTATGAAAAGTAAGTTTTTTTTTTTTTTTTTTTTTTTTTTTTTTTTTTTTTTTTTTTTTTTTTTTTTTTAAACGCATTTCATTTCATTTGTGGGACAATTACATTCGGGCTCCCCTCAAGAGAAAAATTACTTGAGGGGAACCTATCATAAACCTAGCAACCACGAGCAAGGAAACCAAAAAACCGAGAAAACAAAACACCCATTAACACACTTCCCTGACAGAACCCAACCCCACCTTGTCGAGAAAACAAAGGCCCCAAACTTGAAGCGGGAGGTCCTGCATATTGATAACAAGATGGGATTGTTGGTTTGAGCTCCCGGTCCGAGCCAACACATTTGCCGCCACGTTGCCTTCTCTGAAAATATGTTCAAAATGGAACTCCCCTCTTTTCTTAAGCTGCTCAATCCTCGAAATCCAGTAACCCCATTTCCAACCAGGGGTAGAAACCCTGCGGAGGATGTTAATCACAAGCAGCGAATTAGACTCGACAACCACCTTTCGAAAACCTCTAAGAACACACTGCACCATACCATCCAGGATCGCCCGTAACTCGACGTTTATGTTAGACCCCACTCCATAGCCTGACACGGAAGCAAACAAAAAGTTCCCATTATCTCCTCTACGAATGCCTCCATCGCCGGAGTTTCCGAGATTACCAAGCGTCGGCCCATCTACGTTAACCTTTACCCAGCCCGTAGGGGGTTTGTACCATCTGACCACCCTGGACGGCCGGCTCGCCCTGGACACACCTCTCTCACCTTGCAGAGAATGCTGGGGACTAGAGATACCGTCCGCAGAAAAAGGGGGAGTCAGGTTTGAAGAAGAGCCTCTGGGGTCCTGCTCGAGGAAACAGTAATGCTGGCCATCCACCATCTAGCCCGAGTAATCATCGTTGGAACCGTGGCAATCTGCCTGTCAAATTTGGCCGCATTGCGGCACTTCCAGATGGACCAGATACTAATGTAAGGAGCAAGCTTGTGGGCCGTGGAGTTCTTGGAGCAAATCGCGGAGGCTCCCCACCATTGAGTCAACCTGATTAGGATCGAATCGACTTGCAGAACCCTGAAAGATTTCCAAAGAAAGACCAAGCTGCAGTCGCAATCTGGCTGTGTAAAAACAGATGGGAGATAGTTTCAGACGAATGGCCATGGGAAGAAATACCATTACAACACACACACACACCCACACACACACACACACACACACTTGGAAGCAGATTTATGCCCCGACGCCCTTGCACGACCCCATCCACCGGCATAGCCTTCATCAGCACCCTCTAGACGAACAAGGAGATTCTCTGAGGCAAGGACTCATGCCACTATTTTAGCCCAACTCTGAAGGGGTTGGGGAGATCTAATCTTCTCCTAGGTTGACTACCGAGAACTTACCTGAAGTGGAGAAAGGTCATAGCGAGGAGTCCTCCTCACCCGACAAATAAAACCCTATTGAAAAAAGTGGTTAATTATCTGTTGAGGGAGGTAATTGTAGGTCACCGAAGGAGGGAGAGGGCCTTCCAAACCTATCACCTGCGCCGTTTTCAAAGGCCACAACTCATCAGGAACCGGGGACGTCGAAAGGTTGAGAAGCGGGCCCAGCCCCGACTAGTTTGACAACCAGAAATTGCAGTCCTCTTACCCAGCTTCCACTGTACATAAGAATCAACCAAAGGAATGAGCAAGTGAATCCTCTTCCACAAAGGAGAGGCGAAAGAAACAGGACGAGCCAACCCCGGATTAGAGATGTCATGCACATATTTAGCCGACATACAGGAAGTCCAAACACTTTTATCAACTACATATTTCAATGCCCAGACCATCTTTAACCGCAGGGCAACCGTAGAATCCTTCAATCGCCTGATGCCTATGCCCCCCTCGTCTTTAGGAGCCGTAATCGATTTCCAACTCTTCCAATGGAGCTTGCCTTTACTGTCATTCCAACCCCATAAAAAAGACACAAAATTCTTCTCTAACCCACTCAAAACCTGGGAAGGAATGTGAGCCGTTGCTAAAGAGTGAATCGGAATACTTGATAGCACATGGGTGACCAGCACAACTCTCCCAGCTTGGGATAAACATCTCACCTGCCAACCACGCACACACCCTACAACTTTATCTAACAACGGCTGGCAATCCGAACATTTAAACCTGCCTATTACTAGAGGGACTCCCAGATAGGAAAACGCTCCAGCCACCTTGGAAATCCCAAGAATAGATTCAATGGCCCTAATCTAAGATTGCGATAGCCTGTGAGAGTGAATGAACACACTTTTCCTTAAATTCACCTACTGGCCCGAAGCAGCCTGATAAGAGTCTAGAAAGAGCTTAACTGCCCTCATCGACGTGAGACCCCCGTTCAAAAAGAGCAAGGAGTCATTCGCGTATAAGAGATGCAAAATAAGAGGGTAGCCGACCCTCAGTTTGTACGGCTGGCAACGGCCCTGGGCAACCAGATTCTTCAGCCCTCTACTCAGAACTTCGGTAACGATAATAAATAGGCTGGGCGAGAGAGGGTCTTCCTGACGGAGGCCTCGAGAAGACTTGAAGAAACCCGCACACTCTCCGTTAATCAGCACTGAGAACCAACCCGCACACTCTCCGTTAATCAGCACTGAGAACCAACTATTTTTCCAACACTTTTCAACAAGGTCTATCCACTAACGGCAAAACCCAAAACGAAGAAGAACCTGTTTAAGAAAAGTCCAATCCAACCTCTCAAATGCTTTCTCCATATCCAATTTCACCACTATGTTACCTCCCCGTACTTTTCTATTCAACTCTTTAAACAGCTCCTGAGCTAACGCAATGGATTCAGCTATGGATCTCCCATTAATAAAGGCACCTTGCTCAGCCGAGATCAGTAGAGGAAGAACCTGACTAAGTCTCGCTGCAATGATCTTGGAATGTATTTTATACAGACAATTCCAGAGGCTTATAAGCCTGAAATCTGAGAATTTCTTTAGGGAGGCCGACTTTGGGACAAGGCAAATCAGTGATGCCGTACTGCTTTAGGAATGGGGGCACCTTTGAACAGAAAAATCACCACTTTCAGAAGGTCCTCACCCACGATGTTCCAGCAGGACGCATAAAAAATCCCAAAGAAACTATCAGGCCTTGCGGCCCCATCTGCTGGAATAGACAGCACCGCCTGGTGAACCTCTTCAAGGGAAGGGATGCTCAACAACATCTCGTTCTGCTCCGCCGACAACAAAGAAGGGATAACTGCAAGCAGATCCTCATTGGTGTCGCCGCTAACTACTGTGAACTGTCTTTCGAAGAAATCCACCGCCGCACACCTGATATCTTCCGCGTTCTCTAAAATCTACCCCGAATCAAGCTGAATGCTATTAATGACTGTTCTTCGTTGCTTTTTCGTCGTCGTTGTTGCATGAAAGAACTTCGTATTCTGGTCTCCCGCTTGAAGCCACGAAACCCTCGCCTTTTGTTTCCAGTAAATCTCTTCTAACTCTTGAAGATGAGCAAGGTTTGCTTACGCCTTAATATGACTATTCAGCAGGTCACTGTTCGACACACCCGATATTACTTCATCTTGCATTTCAGCTTCAATTCGATTTACATCCTTTTCTACCTGGGCTAATTGCAAAAAAATATTCCTGAAAACCTCCTTATTCCACATCTTGAGGGCCTGCATGACGCATTTCAGCTTGCCTAAAACACTATAAATAGGGTGGGCAAAATCCACTGACTCCCAAGCAACCTTGACCACCTGGTTGAAGGGCTTGTGGTGGATCCACATTCGTTGGAATCTGAAAGGCTTTGCAGGAGAGGAAGACCACTGGGGAAACGCCAAAAGTAAAGGAGCGTGATCTGAGTTTGTTCGGGGAAGGTGGGAACCTGGAATGAGGGGAACTGAGCAGCCCACGCAGCATTCATCATCGTCCTATCCAGTCTTACCCACACACGCACTACGCCGCCTTGGTTATTGCTCCACATATACCGGTTTCTAGCAAAACCTGCATCCTGAAGACCTGCCATATTAATTGCAGCCGCGAACTCTTGGGAACTGTACCTATCTCCCTCTCTGTGACTCCTTCTTTCAGAAGCTTCAACGGTAGCATTAAAATCTCCACACACAGCCCAGGGACTAAGAATCGCCGCCGAAGTAACTGCAAGATAACTCCAAAGACTCCTTCTTTGATATCTGTTACAGCTAGCATAAACAAAAGTAATCGAGACTGGGGTAGGAAAATTCTGAAGGGGAAAAACAATTGTAACAGATTGATCCGAGATATTAAGAAGAGGGGGAAATTTGGTTATTGAAAAAAACCCAAATCTTCCCTCCGACTCCGGCATATGAGAAGGATTGGTGAAAACCTAGATATAGGCCAATCCCGACTCTCTGATCATCAAGAATCATATAGGTTCAAGAATTGCAACCAAACAAGAACTGAACTTAGTAATGAGCCGCTTTAGAGCAAAAAAGGAGCACCAATTACCAATACCTCTTACATTCCAAGACAGGATACTATCCATCAGTAACACAGCCAGAATTAACCGCCCTTCTCTTCAGCCTATGAAGTTTGGACTCCCAATCTTTTTTAGTGTAAAGAGCCCTCAGTCTCCTGTAAAGTTTAGCTTTCGGAGCTACTAGGGGAGGAGAAGGATTTTTTCTATTACTTAGAACAATCGGACCCTGATCTTCAATGTTGACTGCAATGTCTAGTTGCTGGACCACCTGATTACACTGCCTGATATCCAAAGAAGAGATTGATGTGCAGTTCTGTTCCTGATACTCTTTCCTGGCAGCTGAGAAAAAGGGGATAAATCTACTTTCAGTTCTGCATCTCTTCGAACGGGGGAAGGAGTTCTCGGAGAGTTGTCATAAGCCATCACCTAAGAGAAGGAGTCTTGCTGGACATAATGTGCTGGAGCAAAATGGGCCTCCAACGATCTGCCCTCCTTCCCGATGAGCTAGCAGGGGACCAACCTCCGATAGTAGCTTCTGGCAAACCCCAGAGGGAGGACCATCCTCAATCCTCTTCTACCTATGTTGGAGAGGGGATTTTTCTACTGATCTTGACCTGGGAAGAGAGGAGACTCTCTTGCAATTCCGAAGGAGAGCCTCTTCAACTTGCAACGACATCTCAACTTGAAGGCCTGGGCTGCGCCGACTAGCAATCGGATGGGAAACCGTGTGGTTAACCTTCACGAATTACCTGGGGGATATGTTGTTGTGTAGACTCCCTTCGCCGCATGGTTTATCATATATCTGAGATACCTCAACCAAACCATTGCATGGAGTGACTGGAGGGCCTATCCTTAAAAGATTAGTTTCCATTGTGGCATTCTATCGAACAGATTGGCAGTAGTCCCGAGGATCCGCAATGGATGGGCCCTAAGGATTCGCTGGAACTAATTGGAGGTCTGGCGTTAAGGTGCCCACCTGGTTAGCTCCCAGCTTGACAATCTCTGAATTCGAATGGGGCACCTGAGGATCATAGAATGCATTGACTACCAACTGTTTTGTGTTCTCTGCAACTCGGGTCGTAGTAGATTTGCTAGACAAGCCCTCCAAGGAGGCCACTGGTTCCACTGCCACTAGAATTGGGAAATCTCTGTCGAGTACCTAGATATTCAACACTCTATTGAGGAGTAATCCTAGTCTAATCATCACTTTGATACGCGCAAAGACTTGATGTATGAGCTTACTCTCTTATGAAAAGTAAGTTGGAAAGCACTAAGCACGTCGAAAAAACTTGATGTATGAGCTTAGTCTCTAAAGTGATTGATAGAGAATTTATTTGACTAACTGCTCGTTTGATTCGGCTTTAGGTTTTCAAATGTTCGCTCTCGCATCTTCGAATTATACTCATTCATACTTGTCTGCACAAAAGATTTTTTTTTTCTTAAAAAGGTTTGAACCTTGAGAATTGAGGATTAATACTTCGTATATGTTTTGCTCGGGACTAGCAAAATGCTGGTTGGGGAGTGTTTTGAGTGACAAATATTTCATATTTTCCTTTATTTTATTCTCGTTTTATGAACATGATAATGCTTAATAGTCTATTTTATACATATTTGTGTTGTGAGGTGAATCTAAGAGCTTGAATTAAAAAGAATGTTAAAAGCATGGATTTGATGCTCAAGAATCACCAAGGCAATGGATGGATCTTAAGAGACCAAGAATGAAGAATTCACATGTCAAAGATTCAAGGAAACTAAGTACAAAAGATGAAGAAAGGACTTGAAAGAATGCAGAATTCTCATCTCAGCAGAAAACAGACAGGTTCTGTCTGACCGAAATTGTGCAAAACAGTTTAGCGATCAACGATGAAATTCAGAAGCTAATTTGGTTTGACTGAAGGTTAATTAATTCAGTCCGACCAGTTTGGTCTGACTGAAAGTGCACAAAAAGCTCCAGCATTAAAAGGAATTAATTTGGTCTGACTGATAACTTAAGTTCGGTCCGACCGAACCCAAGCTCGATCTAACCGAAATTAGGCAATTGACGAAACATAATCCTATCAAGCTTCAGACTCGACTTCGATTCGACTTAATGTAAGTTCGGTTCGACCGATGCGTAACGTGGCTGCGTAAGTTGAGGCGGTTTTGCGATCGGATTGCGGAAATTCCAAGTTGGTGCGTAAGATGGGGCTTCACAACTATAAATAGGAGTCCCTATGACATTCCTAGGTATCTTCTAGGGTTTAAGGAGTGGAGCTAAAGGGTGGAGAGCCACCGCCAAGAGTTTTCTTCTTCTTCCTTAGTTTGTTTTTATATTTTGTTTAAGAGTTCTTAGTTCAATCATGTCTATGGTTAACTAAACCTCTTAGGTAGGGCTAAGAGGTGAAGCTTGTAGCGTGATTGGGATATTTAGCATGCTTTGATTCTTGTTTATATTAAATTTCATTGATTTCTAGTTGATTTTAAGGAATATTTTCAGTTTTCAATGGTTTATTATGACTCAAATTACAGTAGACTCTGCGATAGCTTTTGATATCTTCTTTTCCCATTGGGATTTTGTGATTGGTAAATTATGTTGTTCATCATCGTCTCCTGGATATGGTAGGGTGATGGAATCCCTTCCAATATTCATTATAATTCTCATCTATTGAGACTGATTCAATGAAAGTTCAGAGATTTGATTATCTCTTCTTCCAACTGGATAAGATAGGACTCTAGCTCTAGTTGTGCTTCTCGAATTAAGGTAACATCTTGATAGCTACAAGTGGATCCTTGGCACCCTAGTTTCCTTTTTATATTTGATAAATCCTTCACAATTACTCTATTTAATTCAGAATTTAGATTTTAGATTTTCTTCTAGTTCTACTGCTAGTTATTTTCTGAAACGTACAAGATTAGTCTCTGTGGATTCGACCTCGGTCTCACTAAGATTATTATTACATCACAACCCTACACTTGGGGTTGTGAACAACCATATGAAAAGAAATACTTACACATTCGATAAAATTCCTATCTCTACCTACAATTATAAACCAAATAACCTAGTAATATCTACTACATAGTAGGAACTTATAAGCAATATTGGGGCACTATACTGTAGGCTACAAGAATATCATGTCCCTGTAAAAATTGAATTATCCGGAGATAACACACACACATTATTAGTTGTTTATTTTCCAGCTCAATCATAACTACCATTCACCATCCAAATTCCTAAATCGTAAATCTAAACCCTTAATCTGAAACCTTAAAACCTAAACAGTCAATACTAAACCCTAGACCCTATTCCTTACCGTAAACCCTAATTTGTATCCTTATCCATAAATGACAAAACTCAAAACCCAAAATCCTAATCCCTAGGCCTAACCCTATATGTTAAATCTTAAACCCGAAACTCTAACCCAATCCCTAAAACCCTAAAACTCAAACCCTAAAATGTAAACTCTAAAATTAAACCCTAAATCCTAAATCCTAAACCTAAAACCAAAATCCCTACACCATAAAACCTAAAACCTAAACACAAAACCCTAAACTTAAAACCCTAAATCCTAAACCCTACCCTAAAATTTAAACCTTAAACCCGAAATCAAAACTTAAACCCAAGCCCTAAACCTCAAACCCTATATACTATTTCCTAACCCTAAACCCTACCCAAACCTCAAACCCTAAGCTGTAAACTAAAAACTCCAATACTAAACACTAAACCCTAAGCCCAAAACCATATACATTAAACCCCAAACCTCAAACACTATATTAAAAAACCCAAACCCTAAACCCTAAACCCTAATCTTTAAGCCTAACCTTATATTCCAATCCTAAAAGCCTATTAATCCTAATCCATAATCCTAAATCCCAAACCTTAACCTTAAACCCTAAACCCTAAAACTTAAATCCAAAATCCAAAATCAAGATCCTAAATCTCGTTCTTAAACCTCAACCCTAAAGACTAATTAGGGTGATATTTGCATTATCACTCTGTCTAGGTGTGTGACCGGCTTTTCAGGTGGGCCCACAAATTGGGCCTCAATTGTCCTGAAGCAAAAATAAAAAGAAGAGTTGGATGGGAACTGAAACAGATGAGAGCCTTCCAGAGATGGACTGGAGTCCATTAGATAGAATCAACATGCATTGTCCCTGACCGATGGCCTAGTTGGATGCTAGGAACCAGCTGCGCTGACATGGAAGAACAGGCCAACCACACCTGGGAACTAGATGGTGGACCGATTGGATCGGCCGACTTTGAACCTTAGGAGATAGAGAGAGGATGAGAGGGGGGTGGGGAGGAGGGAGGAAGGACCGGGCTAGGAAGAGTTGGGATCAGCCCACTCCATTTCTGGTTTTGGTTTGCCTGATCTAGCCCACCCTCGCTTTTTCCAGAAGGATGGACCCTTTGATGTGCCTGGGCAGAGCAGTGGTACTGAGGTAGAGCTTATTTGGGGAACCACTGCTAGCGATGTTGGCGAGGCCATCCGCCATTGTGTTCCCCTCCTGATAGGTGTTGTGAAACTGGAGGTTAAGGGGTTGGATGAGCTGATGAATGGTTCCTAGGTGATACCAGAGCTTCCAGCTACAGGAGAGTGTGAGATGAGAGACCGCTTTGAAGACTACGCGTGAGTCAGTTTCGACTATGATTGTAGATAGCCCCATATCGTTACAAAGTTTTAGGCCATCCACCATCGTTCGGGCTTCTGCTACCATGTTGGAGATCGGGCCGTAGCTATTGTGGAATGCAAAAATCAGGTTATCCAAGTGGTCTCGGTAGATGCCTCCTCCTCCTTCCCCTGGGTTGCCCGTCATTGAGCCGTCTACGTTCAGTTTCTTCTAGCCTCGGGTTGGTCTTGACCATCTGATAACCAACGCCTTTTCAACAGATGAAGGGGCCGGGATGCGTTTTCAAGCCCAAAACCCGGAGAATTATCTCTCTCTCTCTTGTTGGAGTTTTTAGCATCTTGTAGCTGAGATCCTATCTCTTTGAGCCAGTTGGATACTTTAAGGATTGTGGGGGTTGTCAAGAATTATGGCTCTCGAATTTGCCTCGTTTCGGCCGAGCTAGAGCTCCCAGATTATAAGGGAGGGAGTCATGCCCTGAAGAAGCTGCCATGTTGGGGAATTTTTTTGCTGTCGTGGTCCACTGCTATACACTGCCCTGAATGGTTTGGTTCTGGATGATTGGGATTTGGAAGAGGCGAGCAAAGTGGCTCCAGACCTAGGAGGCAACCCTGCCATGACAAAGAAGGTGATTCAAGTCTTCTACCGGGTGAGATAGAAGGGAGACTGTTGGATTGGAAGGGAGAGTGGATTAACGGGTAGTAAGAGTTTGGGGGCTGGGATTGATTCTCTACCTGAGGTGCTAGGGTTGAAGATTGGACAGTTGGCCTCCAGGAGAAAGGTCAATGAGCTGGATTCGACTGATGGGTAGCTGCGGTGGGGGATTTAATCATAGGTGCAGGTTCAGTGGGGAGGTGGTTGAGATGCTGCTGGATGCTGTTGGTGGGTTCTGGCCTATTGGGTGAGGTTGGGAAGGTCTTAGCTCGGTAGAAAGGGGTGGGTGGGCTGAAGTTACCTGCTCAGTAGCAGAAGTAGAAGAAGAAGCAAAGGACTGAGGTTAGGAGCTGGAGGGCTGGGTGTGGATGGATCCAGTGGGTGGGGCAGCAGATGTAGAGGTGTGATGCCCGCAACAAACGCATTTAGATGCCATGTTGATATATCCCGATACGTTGGATGACAGTATCCACCGGGACTGCCTTATGCATTGCCTTCCAAAGGAGGATGACAACCTTAAGAGGTAGCATCTTGTTCCAGGTCCAGAATGTCCATCGTTGCTTTGGCCTGGAGGCCCGAAGAGAGTTCCAGGTTGACTTGATGGAGAATTTTCTAGCCGGAGTAAGGTTCTAGATGAGCTTGTCCTACCTGTTGGATTAGAAAACTTCGTTGCCTCTAATAGCAAGGATTGCCTCAGGGGGAAGAAGATCTTCAACTTGGGTTAGGTTCCAGGAGCTAGAAGGGTCCCAAAAGTCTTTGACGAGGGCTTCCTTGGCATGTAGCTGGGGAGGGGTGGATGCAACACTGATGAGAAAACCTCTTCCTGTCCAATTCTGGAGCCAGAAATTGACTTTTCCCTCACATATCATCCATTTGAAATTTAGAATGCAGAAATGAAGGTTGGATCTGATATCTTTCCAGATGCTGGAGCCTGCTATTCTGACTGGGCTGGTCTTATTGAGGAATTTCTGCATGTATTTGGCAGAGAATAATTTGGCCCACTGGGATTTCCCCTCTAGAAGCCACCATGCCATTTTACAGCGGAATGCCTGCATGACATCAGCCACCGTCTAATTCCTAGACCTCCCTTAGCTACAAGGTAGCATCTTGCTGTCCAGTTTACCTAATGATGTTTTTTGCTCTCTCTTGTAGTTCCCTTGAAAAAGGAAGCAAGTGTTTTCTCAATTTGGTGGCAAGCTTTTTTTTTTTTTTTGGGGATGTTGATGGCTGACAGGAGATGCATGGGGATGTTGGCGAGGACATGTTGGATTAACACCAGTTTGACTGCCTGGTTTAGAAGCTTCACCTTCCAACCAGTGATCCTGCTCGATCTTATGGATGAGAGGGAGCATATGTAGGTACCGAATCCTCCCTTTGACTAGGGGGATGCCGAGGTATGTGAGGGGGAACGAAGATTGCTAAAACCCCGAGATGTGGGTGATTTGCCTTGCTCTGGTTGGGGATGCTTTCTTTAGGAGGAGGAAGTATCTCTTGGAAGAGTTGATTTTCTGTCCCGATGCCTTTTCGTAGGTTTGGATAAAATTGAGCAGAGAGCGGAGGGAGTTTGTATGGAAGGCATTTCCCTGAACGGAATATATTGTATCATCAACAAAATAAAAGATGGGATATGATGGGGTAGCTCCTTGGGAGTTGGTATGGAAGGCATTTCCCTGAATGGAATAGATTGTTGAGTCCTCTGCTTAGGACCTCGACTGGTATGATATGAATATGGACATGAAAAGTGGGTCTCCTTGGCGAAGGCCCCTTGACGGTTGGAAGAAGCCAAACAATTTCCTGTTGATGATTAGGGAGAACCAGTTGCCTTCCTAGCATTGCTATGCTAATCGGATCTAGTTTGGGTCGAAGCCGAATTTGAGAAGGACATCGTGGATGAGGGCCCATTCCATCCTGTTGTAGGCCTTTTCCATATCCAATTTGATGATAATGTTACCGCTATGATTTCTCCAATTGATGACAAAAGCCATTTCTGAGGCTATGAAAATGTTTTCGACAATGGATCTGTCTTTGACGAAGGCGCTTTGTTCGTCGAATATGATGGATGAGAGAAGCTTGGACAACCTAGAGGCAATGATTTTGGATAGTTATCTTTTGAATGCAATTGCATAGGCTAATGGGCCGGTAGTCTAGGAAGCTAGCAGCATTTTTCTTTTTAGGGATGAGAAAAATGGACGAGCATCAGAATGCTCTTGGAATGAGACCCCCCTTAAAGAACTCAGTAGCTGCTCCTAGGATGTCACCCTTGATGGATAATAAGCAAGTTGGATGGGGAGTGCATCACACGGGTACCCACGGTCTGGGCAGCGTGGGTACATCCTAGCGGGCCTCACTGGTTGTATAGCTGAATACATCACTGTGGGCCCATAGAAAGGTTTCAACGGTTAGGGCTTCAATCATCATTGCTTCTACGGTGGGGCCCATCTGAGATTTGAATCTAGTCCCATTTTTGGTCCTGTGCCCAGTAAAAGGGATGGGATAGACGTGTATGTAAAATATACATCCGTGAGCTCAAGAAGATTTCAATGGTAGACATTTAACAAAGGCTAGTTAAACTATTATTTCCATTTCAGGTCATTGATAGATAGTCAAGATTATTCAATTGACCAGGGAATTTCAAAATCCTAAATGCACAATATTTTAAAAAATTGAAAAACATGCATGCACTTTAATGAAAAATATTGGAATCGAAACATAGTGGAGGTAAATCTACGGATCATGAACTTACGAAGGAAGTTGATGCGGTAGCACAGAAGAAGGAGACAGTTTTACTCAGTCATCCTCGATATTACTGTTAGGCCAATCAATTGTTAACGTTGTACTGGTGGCTGACTGTAATTCAAATTATAAATAATTGTAAATAAAAATCAATCACCTCCTAAGCACTTTAAAGAGGTTCTTAACAAAAAAAAAAAAAACTAACATTTTTGCTTCAATGAAAAAAAAGCTGTTTAGGGAAGCGTTGACAAAGATACCCTGTATACACCATGATATTTCAATAATCCAAATCGTTTATGAGATGAGCCTGACCATGGATGGTAGATATTCAAAAAATGAATCCATGTCAGAGATCCAAAACATTAATCAGCTAGAATGAACTGTGAACTTGCCGTGAGTGAAAAATAAAATAAAATCTATTGGTCGTCTGATTAGATAGACCACACTTTATGAGAAAAATGAGAGGTTACAGTTAAAAAAAAAAGTTTAGCAGTTACACGTGTGGGTCACTTGATGATTATACTGCCCTGAGTTTCAGTACCTGGGATACTCAAATTGCGAACTACATAATGAATGGCTCAGATCGATCATAATGTGCCATTCAACGGTAGGAAAGAGGCTCCACGTGGTACCTGTGCTGCCGGGCGCCACTTTCTATTAAAAAACACTATTCCTGTCGCATACCATTTCCACCCTTTACTCTTCCGTCCAACGTTCATGGCTCCTCGTTCTGAGCATGTGAACAGTATTCTTCGGATTTTTTTTTTTTTTGTTCGTACACGCGGGACTCGTGGTTCAGTGCAGAGTGCACCATTGATCTGATGGATTCCACCGTGGATGGACAATATAACACAAAAATCTCCTGAACGGAATAACCCGGAGCATGCAATCTTTGGCCTCCATATAGACGGTCAGAATAAAAATTAAAGCAGTTTTGGCACACGCCTAACTGATGAAAGGCCAATTTAGAAGATTTTTGGTTTGGTACATCAAGAGAGGAGTATGACAGACAAATAGTCAGAGCATTGAAGCTTTGTCTGTACACGTACAAATTGAAAATCCAAGCTCACATGGGCCTCACGATGGTGCGTGCATGGCATCCTATCTGTCGCCCCTCCTTAAAGCTTGGCCGCCCAAAAATCATGGTTAATGCAACTATCACGTGGCCCACTGCCTGAATTTAGAGGTTTTCGGATGTTTGTCCGTACTGGGGCCCACCTAATAATTGTAAAAGATCATCACGGTAAGGCTCACGCAATGCATGGTTGGATGACATATACACATGATGGTGGACCACATGGTACAAAGCAACGGACAACCACCCAAAACCTCCAAATTCATGTGGAGGTCCATGTGATGGCTGGATCGGCCTAATTTTGAAGGCGTCCGAATTTCCCAGTAGGAAGACCCTGCTAGACAAGTTGGATTACATGCACATACAGCGGTGGGCCCCAGCTGCAGCACTTGCAAAATAAGGACTCTCTGCAGGGACCTCACATCATGTGATATCAAAATGCACAACAAAAGACGTATCCTAAGCCACACTCGTATGCGTGCTAGTAGGAAACGGATTGGCTAGCTACGGACCCTGCCACTAGACAATAGCTAGTGGTCCGTGCTCTGTGGGCCCCACCATGATGTATGTATTTCATCCATGCCGTCCACCCATTCTTCCGGATCATTTTATGATATGAGCCCAAAAATGAGGTTGATCCAAATTTCAAGTGGACCGCAAAGTGTTGATTGAATGCCAACCATTAAAAACTTCCTTGGGGCCACAAAAGTTTTGGATCAAGCTCGTATATATATATATATATATATATATATATATATATAATATAATATATATATATATATATATATATATGGAAAAGGTACAATGCGCTCGGAGTGGACGATAAGCTCCCGTGAAGTCGAGCTGTGGGGCCCACCGTGACGTGTCTTGACCATCAACACCGTGCATTTGATGGGGTACCCTTTAAATTATGGGATATGCCAAAATCTCCATATACGGAACTCAGGTGGCCCATACCATCTAAATTATGTGAAGACACTGTTAAAACATATAAAAGCACTTGGTGGGGCCCACCTGAGTTTTTCATGCGCCTGAAACTTGGTCTGAACCCTCATTCAAGTGGGACACACATAATGGATGGGCTGGATTTTCAAACCACATCTCAGTGGGCCCTCAAAAATGGTTATAAATGTTTTAATGGTGTACGGCCCCTCCCCACTTCTGTATGTTGTGTGGCCCACAAAAATCACAGATTGACTTGAATTTTGAGACCTAGGCCCACGATGGAATGGTGCATCTGACTGATGGGGTAGATGTTCGAAACGCATCACGGTGGGGCCCACACAACTCGACCTCATGGGGCGTTAAAATCAGCTCCAGCGCATTGTACCTTCCCCCCCCCCCCCCCACACGCGCGCGCGCGTGTATATATGCTTTCATCCAAGTCTGTATGACCTCCTAATCAACAGGTTAGATGTCGAATAACCATTACACTGGGCGTAGGAGGTTTTTAATGGGTGAACATTTAATCACTACTATTTTCCCATGGTGTGGTCCACCTGAGATTTAGATCTACCTCATTTTTGGGATCTAAGCCCTAAAATTATCTTTCAAAATGGATGGACGACGTGGATAAAACACATACATCATGGTGGGGTCCACATAACACCGACCACTAGCCACTTGGCTGGTGGCAGCGTCACTGGCCAAACCGCGTCCTAACCATTAGATCCAAACCCATCACATGGTCCATCCATTATGGCTAATGGGTGGGCCACAATCGTAACAATCAAAGAAATAAACGAACGACATTTTTCACACATCACATGTTCCCATCCGTCGAAATCATCGGGTGGGCCACAATCATAACAATCACGGAAATATACTGACAGCTTAGAAAAAAAACCTGTCCTAAGTTTCTTCATATGTCCATTCCTTTGTAAACTATGGCCCCAAATCATCAAAACGATTTTACCACTAGATGGACGGCTTGGATCTCATGCCTACGCTGCCACATATTGTGGTACATTGGCTATCGAAGACATGCTTTAAGCGTGATTGTGGGCATGGCAAAGCTGTGGGGTCCCATTGGAGACAACCTTAGGAAGGTGAAAGGTTAAGCTTCCAAAACCATTTTCAGGTTTCTTGGGAGTGAATGAATTATACTTTAGAAACTCCACGCCACGTAAATATGATACAGCTGCAATTTAAGCTATGGTGTTTCTTTTTTTCCATAGACGTGGAGTAAGGCGGACTTCGTGAGGTAGACTGACTTGATTTCACTATAAATAGATGTGCTATAATCAACACAGCAGCAACAACAGAGAGTAACGTTTTGAAAGAGGTAGAAAGAGGGAGAGAGAATAGATAGAGCGAGAGATGGGTAAAGTAGTATATGTATTGCTTGTGGTGGCTTTGCTTGTTTTTGTGATATCCATGGATGCCACCTTTGCTGAGGGGGAAGGGAAAGGTAGTGGGAATGGGGAAGGGGGTGGTCAAGGGGGAGATAGTGGGAAGGGGGATATTGGTGGGAAGAATATTGGGGATGGGAAGAAAATTGAAAATGGGAATGGAAATGGTAATGGCAATGGAAATGGTAACAGGAACGGGAATGGGAATGGTAATGGCAACGGGAATGGGAACGGTAATGGGAATGGAAACGGCAATGGGAACAGGAATGGAAATGGCAATGGAAATGGGAACGGGAATGGAAATGGCAATGGGAATGGGAATGGTAACAGTAACAGTAACGGGAATGGGAATGGTAATGGGAACAGAAATGGCAATGGCAATGGGAATGGGAATGGAAACGGAAATGGGAATGGGAACGGGGACGGGGACGGGAACAACAATGGGAATGGGAATGGGAACGGGAATGGTAACGGGAACGGGAACGGGAATGGGAATGGGAACGGGAACGGTAACGGGAACGGGAATTGGAATGGAAACGGGAACGGGAACAGCAACGGGAATGGAAATGGGAATGGAAATGGAAATGGTAATGGGAATGGGAATGGGAACGGGAACGGCAATGGTAATGTAGACAACTCAGCTACGAACTACAGGGTGCTTCCCCCAATTACAAAAACGGGGCAAGATCAAGCAGTGTGCCTGGGGGCAGGGCGTTGTCACCTACAGACACTCCGGTGCCCCACCCAGTGCACTCAGAGGAAGCCCAGGGATGCAAAAAAGAGGAAGGGCTGTTTCATCGATTGCAACAAGTGCGAAACCACTTGCAAATGTAAGCCCACCACACCTACTGTTGCGCTTAGTATTATTTTTAGCAATAATTCCATCTTTTTTAGAATTTCTGCTATTAGTAGAATTTTCAAAAATCACGCAGAGATAATGTGCTTAGGAAAGAGTTTTTCCTAGTTCTACAAAAATGGTCCACATTTTTTTTTTTCCTGTAAAATTTGGAAATTCTAGTAACTATGGAAACTCCAAATTTTCAATTTGTTTCAGGGTTCTTTTGGGTAGGGTATCTTACAAAATCTAGATTAAGCCTAATCTTGAATATGGTACGCATCCTCCACATTGTACACCCTAAAGCAGTGCTTTCCTCCACATATATGAAATTACAGAAGTTGCAGGAAAAAAAGTAAAAATTGCCACGCATTGCAGTTGTGGAGGGAAACACCACTTTAGTATGGCAAATCCAAAGTGTTTTTATTTATTTATTTATTTATTTTATTTTTTATGGTGGGGCGGAGCCGCATATTATAAATATGGAAGAAACTGTACAGCCATTCAGGCCGGCCCCGACAAAAAGATTCAGGCCTGGCCTATCATATAACAGAAACACTTAACGACTGGACACAACCACCAAAAAGGAAAAGAAAAACGCAAACTTTAAAGACAAAAGCTCCCAACCCCAACGTTGTTGAGAACCAAGGATCCTCTGATGAACCGAGGAAGGTCATCACGGGAAGTGAAGAATCTGTTGGGGAAGCCATCTGGCCAATCTGGCCAGGGCGTCGGCAACAGAGGGTATGGGTTTTGCCAAAATCATGATTAGATTTAATCTTAATTATGCGGGATCCCATGCCCAAATGGCCCCTTAACCACTCCCGAAGTGCCAAATTAATGCTAACATTTTGAAAATAAGAGACCACACAGGTGAGTTGCAGCAGACGTGCTAGAATGGAACTCATGTGTTGGATCTGGTCAATTCGTTAGGTTGGTTTAACAATAAATATGCATGCACCTGAGGAAAAGGAAGCCATTTATCAGGTGGGCCACGTAAATACTGAGAAAACAACAGTTAAGAAAGAAAATAAACAACAACTTATGTCCAACATGTATACCTGGCCCACCCAATCAATGGACCAGCCTGTATTTAGGTACAAGGCATGTTCACGTACTGCCAGACCTGGTACATGGCTCAGATGTTGGAGGTTCACCTCTTCAATGTCTCCTGACATGAATGGCATGGGCATTTGTTATCTAGCATGTAACATGGAGAACATTTTTTTGTGTACTGTAATAAGGTAGTAGGGAAACCATTTTTGCTCAATCTCTGTATGGTTTGTATTTCGGCAGTTAGGAAGCCCAACTGCTCGGGGTACGGATCAGTGTGTTATGACCCTAGATTCATTGGCGGCGATGGCGTGATGTTCTATTTCCATGGGGCCAAGGGAGGAGACTTCGCCTTGGTGTCTGACGATCGGCTACAGATCAATGCCCACTTCATTGGGAACAGGCCACAGGGGAGGACCCGTGACTTCACATGGGTCCAAGCGATTGCGGTCATGTTCGACTCACACACATTGGTTGTTGCTGCCCAAAAGGTCACCAAGTGGGATGACAATGTGGACGCCCTCATGGTCCATTGGGATGGCAAGGATGTCATAATCCCCACAGATGGAGAGGCCGAGTGGCAAATCTTGAGTGACAAGGCAAGAGGTAGAGGAGTGTTAGTGGAGAGAACTGACATGTTCAACAGTGTTAGGGTGACAATTGCTGGGTTGATGGAGATGGTTGTGAAAGTGACGCCCATCGGAGAAGTAGAGAACCGAGTGCACAACTATCGGTTGCCTGAAGACGACACATTCGCACATTTGGAGACACAATTCAGCTTCACCGGTTTGACAGACATGGTTGAGGGGGTACTGGGCCAGACTTACCGTCCCAATTACATCAGCCCTGTCAAGATTGGTGTCCCCATGCCGATGATGGGGGGCGAAGACAAGTACCGCACCATGTCTTTCCTTTCTCCTCAGTGCGCCGCATGTAGGTTCCAGCCACAACTTCCTGCAATTGGAGTAACAGATAAGTCCGGCCCGATCAGCGTGGCTTAGTACTAATAAAGACTGTTTCTTGTTTGAATAATGATCTTGTTTGGTCTTTGGGTTTGTCCCACGACTTAGCCCATGATTCAATGTAATAAGGGCTGCAATGTTTGGGCCTTCTTAGTTTCTCATTCACCCAGTGTTTGGGAATGCATTATATTTTTGTTTGCTACTATAAAGAGAATTGCACTCTACATTTGCATGGAAGAGAGCTGAATCTATCTTAAAAATTAAAAAATTTGATAATTTGGGAGGTGTGATGTATGATACACATGCACCTAGAAATTGTACATGTATCATATGTGGACGGTCAACATGGCATGTTAATTGGATGATTTATTGATATCTAATGGGCGGTCAACTTGAGAAATAATAAGAATTCTAGCTCAACAAAGGGATTTTTTCATAAAAATAAGATTTTACAACAATCTAAATAATAGTTTTTGATTTGGATTCCAGACCAATGAATAATCTGGTCAAATTTGGGTCCATAGCACTACACCAAAATTGTCATTTAGGAACGGTTTAAAACCGTTCCTAAATTCTTCAGGAACGGTTGCAAACCATTCCTAAATGAGGCATCGCAGAAAAACAGGAACGGCTCAGAACCGTTTTGGGTACAATTTCAGTTTTTAGAAACGGAAGTTTAGGAACGGTTTTAAACCGTTCTGATGCCAACGGTTAGGCACAATTTTAGAAACAGTTTTGAACGCTTATTTATGTTGCGAATGGTCAGATTTTAAGACAGAATTTTAGAAACAATTTTTAACCCCTTTGTTCATTGTATGAGAGAGAGTGGGGTATGTAATCTACTTGTATTATATGCCAGATAATTAAGTATACAAATAGAAGAAAAAGACAATAGAATGATTCACACAATAATCTTTTCCTTCTTTTCTAGTAGACATTTTAATCTCAATTCCAATTTCCAATTTCAATACAACATTTCATTTCCAGGCTTCTATAATCCAACAATTCCTTGTTCTTTTCTAGAATGATCACTGCCTTCAGATATGACATCCACTGCAAATCCTCCTCTTCAATGTCTTCTCGTCCATCCCCTACAACCCGATCGATCTCATCCACCAGCTTGGCCTGCACATCCTGATGCTTCACCAGGTTCGCCATGATCCATGCAGTGGTGTGGACGTTGTGTCCGTATGAAAGGGACAAATTCCTGTCTTCTGCGTATCGCTAAGATATCGTTCCACTGCTTTCGAAAGAGTTCCAAGTTGGATGGGCCTAGTTAACCAGTTCTATTTTTCAAACCTTTTTTAGCATGGTTATCAACCAAGAATTGTGAGCTAATGAAATACCATGAAGAGATTAAATCCTTTTTAATCATCCAGTTGCATGCCAAAAGTCTAATAAAATCTTTACAATGTGGGGACCACCTAAAGTGATGCCTAGCATGGAATGTTGAATGCTTGAATGAAACTATATATATATATATATATATATATATATATATATATATATATATATATATATATATATATATATATATATATAATCTGAGAAACCAACCTTAATTGGGTGTTGGGAGACATGTTTGCAGCTTTGGCATTGTAGCCTCAGCACAATCTTTTTCGTAGTTTCACCTGTAAGATAGATCTAACAAAATGGCATAATAAAGTTTGGGGGCAAAGCAAACTGACTTGGTAGGTGCAGTAAATCGACAAACATCAGAAAGACATCCAGTAAATCGACGAACAGTAGGAAAAAAAAGGGTCTCACTTGGGAGAATAACTACAGCAGAAAGACATCTAGTAAATTGACAAACACGTTGTAGCAACTCCTGCACGTCACAATAATGCCTCAATCCGCCAATATCAGTAGAAACACTGAACATGTCTTCTGTTTCGCTCCACCAAAATGTACAAGCAGAGGGCCTGTTTGGTGTTGCTTCTAGCAATGGAAAAATGATTCCAATAAAGACTTCTCTGGAATTGTTTATTTAGAATTGCTCATGCAAAATTCATTTCCAATAAACAAGTTTAGTAATCAGATTTAGTGAAGGAGCACTTTTAGAACAGAAACAAATATTTTATGTACCTGGTCTTTTAAAACATATGTTTTAGGATTCCTGGTATTCCCTGGAACCCATACATCAGTAGTTACCCTCCCTTCATTTTTATGCAAATCAACAAAGAAAATGTTCATGTCAATAAGAAATATCCACCCAGCATACAGTAATTTACAAAGAAAAAGTAACAGGTTAAGAAGGAGAATTGATTTTCTTCAGATGCTTTCTGTCATGCCCCAAACCCGGAAATCGGATTCACAGGAATCCCGATCGCCGAATCCGGTGCCGACAGCCTCCGTAGTACCCCATTCTCGGCTCCTAGCGTCCATATGCCAGATTCCGATCCTGGGATCCTACAAGGAGGATTTTTTTTTTTTTTTTGTACATTTAACTCATAATAAGCATAACCACAAGTATACCCAAATCACAAAGGCAACATCATCATCACATATCCACTAATACAATCATTTGATTACAATACTGAAGGGAAATACATAAATTGAAAATCAAGCTCTAGAAGACCGCTGTGCGCTCCAAGCTCAACGATGCTGCAACCTAACATCACCTGCACGCATCTATCATGCATAAGCTTATAGAAAGCTTAGGGGGTGGTGCAAGTGTGTGCACAAGGTAAGTGCCAAGTAAGCAATATCGGAGTAATCAGAATAAGCGGGAATACTAACAATAGCATGAATTATCCGAGTAAAAAAAAAAAAAAACATTATTAACAAGGTCATAAATCGTACAATAACAGAGTAAGCAAAAATACAGACAAGTCCATGAGTCAATCAATATCAGAATACGCATTATAGAACATCTATACAACTGAGGAGTCATAAAGAGTCAAACATCACATGCTAAGGATGCGATGCAGTACGCAATTCCTGATGAGTGCACGAATACCGTCAGTCGTATCTAGACCGTATAAATGCATAAACATAGTAACCCGGAATGCCATATGCAGTAGATGTAATGCGCTATGCGGTGCGAATGGAATGACCATGCTGATGTGTGAAGTCGGGATGATGGTACGTAGTATCGCAGGCTATGAGGTCCATCACAAGGGCCTTCTATCCAAACCAGTCCCATACCTAAATTTGGATAGTCAGACACAATGTGGTAAACTCCTGATCTCAGGTTAGTCGCGCGCCCCAACCGAAATCCTTGCCATAACGAAGGCACATAACAATTAGTTGCGCACCACCAGCCCGAGTGGATAGTGAATGAATGAATGGATGAGCATGCAACTCCTACTCAATAAGTCCACATATCAGTACAGTTCGTCTCTGGGATCATCACCGGAGTTTAGTACACTCCAAATGACACTGCCGCTCTCCCAGCCGCACAGTCCAAGTGAGCGTAAGAAACCTCACTATCCGCCTGGCCAATAGTCTGCCAATACCTATCCGGCATGTCGATAGCGGACCCATTCCTCGAGCTGGTCAGACTCAGCCTAGCAATGCCCCCTACGCTCGAGCGGGTAAGGCCACACCCCCTCCCAACCGACCACGACACAGTGGGAGACGCGGCCTCCTGGTATTCGGCACTCGGGCGCTCATGTATCCACTCGGTCTCGACGTTGGGGCGTCTCCTGGCCACGGAGGTTTAGGGATTTTCACCCAGGGACATCTATGGCGCCCGTATGCTAGAACCAAATATTTTCGGTGTCCCCTCTGGCCATCCATGATATGCCTGTGGAGGCTACGACCCTGATGTCACTAGGGCGTATAAAAATCATAATGCAAGATGCATGAGTCATACAATCCAGACATGCATCAATCCTGTGCATACCGTGCACTCATGTGAAATAACCTCCACCAATCAGGGAGTCTCATAACAACACACTCAATAATATATGCAATGATCAACCACATCTCATAATAAACATGCAGATGATGCGTATAGGCACGTATCATGATGCTGCTATCACATACTCATAATCAGTATCAATAACCGGCATCAGCAATCTGCCTCGATCGGTAATCGGTCAATCGGCCACGACAAGCAGAATCGACAATCGGTCATGACGTCAATCGATAATCGGCCACAATCGGTAATCGGTCATGATAATCGACCTTGATCGGTAATCGGTCAATCGGCTATGATAAGCAGAATCAGTAATCGGCCACGATCGGTAATCGGTCACGATAATCGGCCTCGATCGGTAATCGGTCAATCGGCCACGACAATGTGGACATTTAACCAACACTGCCCCTAAGGAATGGCCACATAGAGCCAAACATATAATGAGCCCACGACCTCACACAAAGGCCTAATATACAACACGATGGGCCTTACTCAAGGGCCACATATACACAACAGGTGGACCCTACTCATGGGTCTAATATATATCACAATGGGCCTTGCCCCATGGGCCATATATAAATGTGTCATAATGAGCCTTACCCATGGGCCATGAACACATCACAATGGACTTTGCCCACGGGCCTCAAATATATCTCAAATGGTCTCAAATCATGGGCTCTAAATACATCTCAATGGGCCTCAAATACATCACAATCGGCCACAACTCATGGGCCTCAATACATCACAATGGGCCTCATAACATGGGCCTCATATACATTAAGGTGGGCCTCAACAATGGGCCTTATACACATCAAGGTGGGCCTCAACAACGGGCCATAAAAATATCAAAGGTGGGCCTCACAAATAGGCCATAAACATATCAAAGGTGGGCCTCACAGATAGGCCATAAACATATCAAAGGTGGCCTCACGGATGGGCCACAAGTATATCAAAGTGCGCCTCTCGAATGGGTCATAAAATACATCAAAGTGGGCCCACCCATCCGGCATTTGGACAGTGTGGGTAACACATATATCATGCATGGGACCTGCAGAACTTGGGACATAACTACAACAACTATATAGCTGGTGGACACCAACCGATCCACTGCCATACAAGGTGGGTCCCACATCCATGAGATGGACGGTGGGATATAACATTATATCAAGGAGGGCTCCACACGGCACCGTCCAAATATGGACGGTGCAAGGTACATATAGCAAGGTGGGTCCCACCTATCCAAAGTGTTGGACGGTATGGATTTAACACATACCTCATGATAGGGCCCAAAGAAGGGTGGTTGGCGTGGATACAAAGCATAAGGTGGGCCCCACCAACAAATGGATGAACGGCCAGGATAAAACAATGCATCAGGGTGGAGTCCTCACATGTGTGGGGCCCACGCGGCTGGGCAGAGAACGGTGGGTCCCTGGTAGGGCCCACCATCATATATATATTATAATATATTATATGATAACATTACCTTTATTATTATTATTATTTTATTTTTATTTCCCTTATCTGTTAGCTGGCTAGGACACCTCCATTGTCAGCACCAACTTCTGTAACACGTCCAGCGTCCTTACGCTGGACGGTACGAATATGACACATGCATTTAAGGTGGGTCCCACGTGGAGATTAAGGTGGGCCCACACGATCTGGACGGTCCAGATGGATGCTCATACAAGGTGGGTCCCACATCCATGAGATGGACGGTGGGATATAACATTATATCAAGGAGGGCTCCACACGGCACCGTCCAAATATGGACGGTGCAAGGTACATATAGCAAGGTGGGTCCCACCTATCCAAAGTGTTGGACGGTATGGATTTAACACATACCTCATGATAGGGCCCAAAGAAGAGTGGTTGGCGTGGATACAAAGCATAAGGTGGGCCCCACCAACAAATGGATGAACGGCCAGGATAAAACAATGCATCAGGGTGGAGTCCTCACATGTGTGGGGCCCACGCGGCTGGGCAGAGAACATGAAATACATATATCACGGTGGGTCCCTGGTAGGGCCCACCATCATATATATATTATAATATATTATATGATAACATTACCTTTATTATTATTATTATTTTATTTTTATTTCCCTTATCTGTTAGCTGGCTAGGACACCTCCATTGTCAGCACCAACTTCTGTAACACGTCCAGCGTCCTTACGCTGGACGGTACGAATATGACACATGCATTTAAGGTGGGTCCCACGTGGAGATTAAGGTGGGCCCACACGATCTGGACGGTCCAGATGGATGCTCATCCGAGCATCAAACGAATGGACGGTTTAGATATACAACGCCTGCATCAGATGTGAGGACCACAGAACTTGCTGACGTTCAGCAGCTGTGGCTGCTCGTTCAATCAGATGGACGGAGAGGATTTAGAATAAATACCTCAAGGTGGGTCCATGTAGGACGTACCATATATATGTATCTATGTATATAATATTATAATATTTAATACCATAACAGGGGGGTGTGAGTGCTGGACGAACGGTGTGGGTTTAACGATCCCAGCAGCATTTGCTGCAAGGGCCCACCGTCCCAGCTCCCTACGGACGGCGTGGATAAGCACTTAACAAGGTAGGCCACACGTGTGGCCCACATATCTGGATAAAGCTGATATCTGTGTGTTTCCTTCGTCCAGGTCCCACTGTTCGCAGATGGACGGTCTGGATGCAACATTCATCATGGTGGCCCTACCATACTTGCTGACGTCAGTCAGCAGGAATATAGAATACATCACGGTGGAGTCCCACCGTCCATTCATCAAGGTGGGTACACACGTGTGGGACCCACCAGCTTTTAGATCAAGCTGATATTCATGCTTTCTCTTCGTACGGTCGCTGCTGGACGCACCATGGCTGGACAACATGGATGTAATACATCCATTAAGGTGGCTTCCCACACGAGCCATTTAGGCAGGCCCCACCACTTGTTGCTGAAAACGTCAATACAGCAGCTACATGGCTGCGCGAAGTATCCCAGCCAATCCATGCCCATCGTCCATGGATCGACGATGTGGATGCGATGCATCAATACAAGGAGGGCCCCACACGCTGCCATGGTGGGGTCCACAACATAAGGGAGAGAGAGAGAGAGAGAATCGGTTGGTGGAGGGACCCCGCCACTATGGGTCCCTCATTAATACAACAAATACATCAAAATGGATCCCACATATGTGGGCCCTCAAATCACCAATCAAATAAATAAAATCACCCACCTCGATATCTCTCCTTCCTTTTTCCGCCAAAGCATGCTAGAGCTCCAATGGATGGACTTCAACGGTGGAGATGATCTTTGGGTGGTGGGATTGTGTGGTAGGGAGGTGGGCCACACCTAGCTTTCTCCTCTCCCTTGGACGTGGGTTGCTCTCATGGAGCTTGGGAAAAAATGAGAGAGAGAAGAAAAGATGGGATGGATTGATAAGGTGTGGTTGTTGTAAGAGATGGGAAAGGGGAGGTATGGTTTGGTTTGAAAATGGTGTAGAAAGGTATGGGTGGGTAGAGGGAGAGTTGACTTGTGAGGGGTGAGGTGGCATGGAGCATGGGTGGTGTACTTGACTTGTGAAATGATGGATTGATGTGATGTGCCGTAGAGATTCCCTCGTAATCCGCAACGTGCGGCGTTTTCCTCGAAATGAACACGGGCCCACATCTCCTGGCCTAGGTATCGCCTCGGCGCAAGAGACGTGGCATTGGAATCGCGGCGACGGCGCGGTCGCACAGCTACAGGTCTTGGGTCGAGCCGACTCAGGAATACGGGATACGGCTCAGAGTCGCGCGCAACTGCCGATTATAGGTCGCGAGCTGCCGGAATTCGACCGGGAGGACCATGGAAGCCTACAGAACAGTACGAGCTGGGATACGGGTCTTACACTTTCTCACCTTCGTATTATCAAGACCAACTTTTTGCCTCGGTATCATGTGGAGGCATGGGGCGAGGACCTGTTTACAATTTCATTTACCTGTGAAAATGAAAATGGAATGATTACAATTTCATTTACCTGTGAAAATGAAAATGGAATTATTACAATTTCATTTACCTGTTTACTTTATAGTTGAACCCTGAAATGATAATGATGGGCCATTTACATTGAATTACACTGGAAATTGGAAAACCAAACACGCCTTTAGTGCAAGTGGTTTATAGAGATGAATTGATGATGGACCATTACAGAATGAGAACAAACTTGTGTTACGGCACAAACCACTGGATGAACAATACAGATCTACATGGTACGTTCATTGGTAGGTGGAAAAGATTGTATTTTACATACATGTTGTTCCCTCTGCACTTAACTTTTCTTCACAACTTTTTTACTTCTTTTAGTTTCATCTGCTAAGGTTTTTTTTTTTTTTATACAACTTTTGAACTCTTTTCAGTCTTGACAAAATACAAGGATGACTCGTCTAGTTTCTTGCATTAATGATGAAGAATTTCACAAAATTAAATAAATAAATCTAAAAAATAGGGGCATATCAAAATTCATCATGGTGGTTACCCATTTTAAACAGGTTGCTTTTGTGCTTGATTATCACTGATCATGCTGGCTGGAATATAGCCAGAATTCTTTTTGTCCAGACAATGTTAACCTTCTGATTATCATTGATCATCTGGACTCTCCCTAACTGGTTTTCCGAGTATTAATGCAATAGTCATTACAGTCTTTCCAAGCCCCATTGCATCTGCTAAAATCTACATTGAAAAACATACAGTCAGATGGCAGCATCAGCAAAAGATCACCAAACAAAACCTACTTTTTCCTATACCATTGTACATTGTCTAAAGGCTCTTTGAATTATACGTAAAAACCAATGTTGTGCCAATGCTCTCTTTGGGCAGGTCTTCTCACATACAGTGATGCAGATCCTCATGTTGTCATCTGACACTAATCATAAATGTGAGGGTTTCCATGACTCACCATCCCAACATGAAGTCGATAGCTCTTTGAGCTGCATCATCATTCACCTTAGATGCAGAGAAGGGGACCATCCAGTGGAAATCAATGTTATGCCTATCTTGCCCTTTTGAGATACCTGTCCCAACAGTTCAATCCCAACCATTCAGATCTGGGACCCAGTAATGCTAATATTGAGAAAGGGAAAGGTATCATGCCATGTGGATAGGCCAGCCACTTCATTGACTCAGTTCTAAGCTGAATCACTTGGCTTTGCCAGAAACCAAGCACTGCACGGCTTTTTCATCCATAACTTTGTTTTTTATTATTATTATTATTTTTTTTTATTTTTTTAAAAATAAAAAATAAAAAAAAAAAAGAAAAAGAAAAAGAAAAATGCAAACCTCAAATGTTGATTCCTCAATATCCTTGTCATTATAATCCAGGAGCGCATCCAATGAGAGTGAAATTGAGTGAAGCTGCAGGATACAACTGTACAATGAGATAAATATGAATAATATGTTACCCATTGGGTATAACATTGCGTCTCCCCACCACATGTTACGATACGTGCATGCACTTCATCTGACTCAAAATACACCTTTTGGCGAAGTGAGTAACGTTTATATGATGTTTCAGGGTTTCCAACTACATGCATGTTGGGATAAACAACACCTTTTGGTGAGGCCTGACACGTCGAAAGTGTATCCCTCTTCGGCTACTCTTGTGAACAACAATCTATAAAACAAGGAAATGAAAATAAGTAAATTGATTGTAATTGTTAACAGCACAACCTTTTGAAACACCATGTGCATCAAGACTGAAAAAGACAAAAATGTAAATGGATCTACAATAATAGAGAGATAAAAAAGAACCATGAAGTGCCCACCTTTTGAGCAACAGTATCATCCACATTACCGAAGTACTGCCTGGAAGGACAATTATTTTAGTGAATCATTCAAACATGATCATTGAAAAGATTTATGCAAATTGCTGTTGAAAAGCCAGGTTTTACACCCATAAATAAATAAATAAAAGCCCATGAAATTGTGATATTAGGTGGTGGAAATCAGGAAATCGTTCTTTTGTGGTCAATCCCCAAAATGCAGAGCTACAGTGAACAAGAGCCTGTGACATCCAACCCCACAAGAATGAGGATTGCCTTGTTCACTAGGAAAAAGCATATATAAACCAGTAAAGTAAGGACAAGATATCATAGGTTCTTCATATCAGTCATTGATACATTGCTAAATGCCACACGGAAAAAATACATATAGGATTCTTTTAGCAAGATTTAGTTTAGCCCAACCTGTGAATGCCTCTGGTATGCCTCGTGGTATGGTTATTGATGAAAATTCCTCTGAAAAAACATGAGATGCACTCTCCCCATTTTTCAATTCAGATAGGTTCAAGTCTGACTTGAAGCCATCTTGGTAGTGTTTTGGGGTGGAAGTGCACCCTCCTCAGGTGTCGTTTCAGGAAGAACTGCCTGACCCATACAAGAACAGATGGATGCGGGTATCCGATGCAGTGGTGATCTGAGGTACATCCAAACAGGCTCTTAGACAACAAACTAGATGCTCTTGCAAAGAAATTAGAGTTATGATGAGTCATGTCAACAACTTGCTTAGCTGTAGAAGCGTCTTTCTTCTTCTTCTTCTTCTTCTTCTTCTTCTTCTTCTTCTTTTTTCTTTTTCTGAGTGGAGGAGGTTTTGGATTTGGGGGATTGGATCAGGAAGGGACACTCCTGACCTGTACCTGACACGGGCAGGTGGATCAGGCCATCCATCTAATGGATCCTGTCCCTTGATAGCCAGCAGTTGAAAACCATTCTAAGCAGATGATCATATTCATATGGACAGTGGCCTTAAAATGGATGACGGATGAAAATGGAATCAGGGACAGCTGATGGCTAGGATTGTCCGTTCCCGGTGATTTTCGATCATGGCCCATCTACCAAAAAACCAATTGTTGGAAGGCCTGGCTTCACCTCCCCAGAAGCCACACATCAGGAATTGGGTGGTGGACACTCTTTCTTGAACTCCAAGACAGATCAGAGTTGCCTTTTATGTATAAAGTTACTTCCTTGTCTTAAATAAAGTAGTGCAAGGGTGTACCACCAAATCAGGTTGGTGAGCCTTCAAATCAAGCTTAATGCTTGCAAAAGAATAAGAAGAAGAAAGTGAAAATGTTGGGTGATAATGCTTCCATGCTCATGTGCTAATTCCCAAGGATGGTATTGCATTCATGCAAGTTCCATGCATTTTCTCCGAATACCTTTACTAAATTAATGAAAATCTACCTTTACTTTCACCTTAGAAAGAGCATTTAGATATTTTTTGTGTGATTTAACATCAATGTCACTTTTTCAGCTTGATCAGAGTAGCACCTGTATGAAACCCTGATATCTACTTCAAATCCACCTTCACCTTATATCACTTCGAGTTTCGAGGTAAATCAGCAACGATCTCATCTTAACCTTCAAAATAAAAATAAAAAATGCCTACTGTTTAAACCTTCCTACAGCCCACCCAGATGTTTATATTCACATCTAAGTCGTTCACAAGGTTAGCACCATAGGCATCAACAGAGAACACAAATATCATCCCCAATCTAAAGCCTCTGTGGCCCACGAATGTTAAACCCCATCATTTCCTGTGGGGTGGCCCACTTGAGCTTTGGGCATACCTCATTTTATTTTAGGGTTTTGTAGAAACCCCACCCAAAAATGTAGATAATACTTCAAGCAATCACAGCAAATTCTCAAAATCAGCATCAGATCAACCCAATGAAGTATTGTAAGTGGAAACAGAGTGCATCGGAGGGTCACCTAAGCGCATCCGGGAACCAACTAATGGTCCAGATTGGCCAAACGTGACTGGTGGGAACCCGATTCCCCCCCAGCCACATGGCAGTGATCTGGGCCAACAGATGGGGCCGGCTTGCTAAGGTGGCAAAAATGACTTGAAAATCTTAAAATACGGCAAATAGAAATCTGATTCCCACTAGCCCTGAAATGACCACTTATCAGCGGCACATACTGGTATCACCCCAAGCATCTTGAAAATGTGCTGATATGCAATGTCAGCTACTGGAAAACAACAAAGAGTGATAAGAACAGCTTCGAAGAGAGTTTTCGAGAGGTTTGGGAGGGTTTTGCGAGTTCTAATGATGGATGATGAGATAGGATGTACCCTGATGTGCTGAGTTTGTTGTTGCAACAACACCGAAATCGTTGAAGAACAAGGGGAATGCCAGTCGCGCACACTATCCAATTCTCACATTGCAAGCCGAATGGATGTTTTTGCTGAAACAGACAGTCAATCATTCTGTTGTGATTAGTGCAGATTTTGAGAACCACAACAGTTTTAGGTAATTGATATGGGCCAGAGAAAGGTCAGCAAAATGAAAAGCATCCGGCCGTAGCACCATCAATACTCACCTTCCTCCAGGCTCAGATGCCCCCGATCGGCTTTCAAGAATGGCGGCAGCCAGAAGATCGCCGACAGCAAGATGGCGACACCGAGGATGAGCGCGGCCACACACTAGAACCCGACTAATCTCCCGATCCGGCACCGTGGTGGCCCAGCATTTCCTTCGGAGAGTGAGAGGGAGATCGAGGGAGAGGGAAAGTGAGAGGGAGATAGAGAGAGAGGGTCGAGATTGGAAGAGGGAGAGGGAGATCGAGAGAGAGGGAGAGTGAGATGGAGATTGAGAGGGAGACGGCGGTTTGCGAAATGAAGCTCTTAGGGCTTCTGGCGTAAGAAAATAGGTTAAATGAATCGGTAGTCTGTGGTACATATAGAGCAGTGTACCTCTCGGGCCTTGTGGGGTCCACTGAGAGGTACCTAACTGAATCCATTCTGTCCATCTGTTTTAAAATAAAATAATAAAACAATATAATAAAAACTAATAAGACCCAATACACAATTGGGATACACCAATAAAACAGTGGAAATAATAAAATAAGTAGCATTGAATTGAGTACGGTGGAGAACCATTTTCAATCAAAAACGGCTTAAAGTCGTTTCTGAACCAAAGTTTCTGCCGTTCCAGAATAGCGTTTTTGGTGTAGTGTAGATTTGGCTTTGATTAGGAACCGGATATGGTTAGGTGCCTGGAAGGCACATGAATTTATTTTTTTCATTTTTCCTTTTTATCCTTGTTTTTTAATAATATTTATTATTGGAAAACCATATAATTTGCATGTGATTGCAATTGACCTGATTTCATATCCGACTTGAACTTCAATTTAAGCCTGTCTCCAGAATTCTAACGCTATCCCAAATCCTAATTTTTGCTCAAAATCAAACCAAACAGGACACAATGGGGTACCCAAACCCAATAAGACCTGAATTTAATTCCTCCAGGGCTTATTTGGGGGGGGGGGGGGGGGGGGGGGGGGGGGGGGGGTGGGTTTAGATGACAGATTTCACAGTCTGTATTGTAAATGAAATATTTAATTTCAAAATGTAATGATTTTCCAAACCATAGGAAAATTCTCACGCAAAAAATACTATATGACTCTTATGAGTATTATTTGAATCTTCCATTATTATTTAAAGAAGACACAAAAATGGAATCTATGGAACTATGCTGATGAAATATCTTGAAAAGTTATCGTTGGAGAATCATTGCACTTTTTATTTCATTTTCTTCTCTTCCTACCATTCAAATGGGCCCTTGGGGACAGGAGCGGTGCCTTATTTGTGAACTATGAAAGATCATTGTTGAAAAGCTCGGTGTGAATGTTCACACACACACAAAAAATTCTATGAAGAAACTTTGTCAAGAAAAGAAAAAGAGAACCTGGGTGTGAAAGTTCACATAACTGAGAGCTAAAAGAGGTAAATTATTGCCAATTTGGTACAGCCGTGTGAAGTTTAAGACACCATTTGGCGAGGCCTATTACAAAATACCCTTCTCCAAAAGAGTAATCTAATATAATGTAATCAACATGTGGCATATATTAATGGGCTGACTAATTCAACTATCACACTAATAGGCCACTATACATTGTAGAAACTCATGTAGTAAAAGAAACAAACCTTTATGGCAGTACTTTGAAATCATGAATTTATGGCTGTTCAAAGTGGCAGGATTTGGTGACAAAATCTGCGACGGATTTGGTCCGTCGCAAATTAAGATTTTGCGACTTCTTTCATTCATTGCAAAATACCACCCAAAATCAAACTTCGCAATAGATTTTATTAGCTTTTGCAATGGATCGTGGTCCGTCGTAAAATCTCTTTTGCCCCCAATCTCTCTCTTGTGTGTGTGTGTGTGTGTGTGTGTGTGTGTATTGTAGAATTTAGTAGAAAATTGTACTTTATTATAATCTAAGAAGTGTTTTAATAGAATTTCAATGGTTCAATGGTTTAATTAGAATTTGGATTGAATGCATTGATTTTTTGTTTTGTTTTGTTTTTTTTTTAAATATCAATTGAGTGGAAATTATTATTATTATTATTATTATTATTATTATTATTTATTATTATTATTATTATTCCGTAAAACTGATATTTAAATGCTTTGCAATATCACATGAAAAATCCCACCCTACATCTAACGTTGGGATGAATGTGATGAGGTCGATCACCATCTTCCTTAAGGATAACTACTTCGAATCCACGAAGCTTCTCTAGACTCCTCACAAAGACTTCTTGAATCCATGAGGAAAAAGCTAGAAAATAGAAATAATATTATAGAAAATTCGTAAATTGATTGATGAATGAATAAACTAGTTTACACCCTTTTAAATAGGGATACTAAGCCATGAGAATGTGTGCTTCTTTAAGCAGGTTGCTGTAAAACAATTGTTGCTTCTTTGTGGAGGTTCTCATTAGAAGACGATAATCATGGTAACATGGGAATGCTGTCACACTTCAATTTAAGCAATTTACTATGTATTTAGTTTAGCTTTCTATTCAGGCAAACTGAACATCTAAACACACCCAATGTTCAAAAGGACTATCCTGCTAGCATTTATGATGCAACATCAATGGAAGCAACTTATAGGTCTATCATCTTTATCATTTCTCTTTTGTTTCAATTGTGGTATATTTCATTTGGATGTTTGTAGAAATATTGAGAATAAAAGTATCTCCTTGGATTTGTATTTTAATTGATGGGACATAATTATGATGATAATTTGTTTAGATTTTAGGGTAGTTGATTTTCTACACATTACCTTATTTCATCACTAGCTAACTCAATGGTGGCTATTTACTATATATTTAGTTTAGTTTGCTATTCAAGACAACTGAGCATCCAAACACACTAAATATCTAGTCCAGTTTCATATTCAGAATGAGATTCTTATTAAACAATTGTGTGATTTTTTTTTCTTTGGATAACTAGGTGTAATAGATTCAGGAAAAATAAAATAAAATCTAATCTTGTAGTTTTTAGTTTTTTTTTTTTTGTAGAAATTTTAGCGACGGACCCAATCCGTCGCTAATTTCTGAACAAGTCGAAGATCAACGGATTTAAGCTCCGTTGCATCCACTTAGATCAGCAACGGACCGCATCCATCACAAATTTTATAATGATGATGAATAATTCGGGTGGATTTTTTGTGGTCATTTTTAATTTTTGCGACGGACTAATGTCGTCGCAGATCCGACGTAAATTTGTGACACAACGAACAGCGACGGACCATGTGACAGACCAAATCCGTCGATAATAACCTGCCTCTAGGGGATTCACTTTATTAGGTATGAAGACAAGTAAATTGAGGTGGCTTAGTAAACCTAGCCATTAACCCATTTAGTTCCAAAATAACATGCTTCTAGATGATTTAATTTATTAGAAAAATGATCGATTTATCAACCCATGCCTTGTACCTAAATATGAACAAATTTAGCTAGGCTTAAAGAGGTTTAGAGATGTTGATGATTAGAAACCAAAATCAGCAAAAATTAGAGGTTTGTCGATTGAATCAACAACTTCATTGATTTAAGTCGATTCGATCGACAGATCCCATTGATTTGATCGGAAGTGCCCAAAAGTGTCCAGCAAACCTGTCAATCGAATTGAAAGTTCTGTCAATCAAATCTATAGACCAGTCAACCAAATCTACAGACCTGTTGGTCGAATTTACAGGCATGTCGATTCAAGTCGATTCGCTGTTTACTAGGTCGTTTTTTTTTTTACGGATAAAATCCGTCGTTACACTGCGATGGATAAAGTCCGTCGTAACAACAAAAAAATTGGTCGCTAAAATTTGAAAAATTAGTCGGCATTAAAAATATTAGCGACGGACCTCAAATCCGTCAATTTTGAACTTGTTCAGAAATTAGCGACGGATTTGGTCCGTCGCTAAAATATCTATAAAAAAATGATCAAATTATTATTATTATTATTATTATTATTATTATTATTATTATTATTATTGAATCTTGCACCTGATAGTCATTCAAAAAATAATTCACAAATTATTTAATAAAAATCCTATTCACAAAATTGGTAAGAACTCACTTCAAGATGAGTTTTTATGCATTAACAGATTGCAAGCCTTTTTTATTTTTATTTTTTTCATCACAAAAATCACTTTGTTAGTTGAATATGGTGAGTGCAGAACCTTTAGCCAACTCTTATGTCTTTCCAATGTCCCTCCATCTAAAAGAGCCATGACAGTACATGTCTTCTGTTCTGTAGGCCTAGTAGCCAACATCTTGTAACCTTGCAGCATTACAATAAAAAACATGAATATAATATTAGCAACAAAATATGATCCTAATATCATACTGAAGAAAATCTCATAAATAAATAAACTTGTCTTACTTGCATGCCTAGTTCTCTAGTGGGCACAACTATCGGTGCTTATATCACAGATCTTCAAACATCTATGACTGAAAATATTAATAACAAGTATGCTAGTGTCTTCCCTAAACCTGTCTAGAGTGCCAATAAAGTAATATGTTAGCCTCATCAAATAAATCATAACTGATAGATCATCTATTACAGGAGTCATAGGAAGAATACTAAACATTGTTGACTACTTATTTGAGATAGAGTAATCAACCATAGCTTCCAACATATTAAATTTTCACACATGCATGATGATGGATGCAAAATTCTAAACATTGGTGAGTAGTACATGGAACTCTAGAAAGATTCCCGACTACTGCCAATCATATGCATAGAACTATAATAGTATATGTACTTAACCAGAAGATGGGCCAACCTCTATGTTTGTTGGCCAAACAGGAACTACTATTTAATTTTGTTGAACATCCAAACAGGAAGAAACTTGGTGTTGCACCACCTTGCATCTTTCATTTTTTTAGTGACTGGCGATGACAAGTTATCTTAGAGGAAGAAACTTGTCAGATCTCTTCTATGTGACTATTCCTGCAAGCAACAACATGAGGTATGCAAGTTCTATAGAAGCTTTAATGGGATATGGTTTTGGTTCACTACAAGAAAAATAGGCATAGTAGTTGGTTGGGGTTATCCTTTGCCCACAGCCAGTTTTACTGGCAGCCGGTAAAGGGGCTCTAAAATTAAAAACGGGATGCCCTCATTTGCGCTCGCCCGATCTACTCTCTCTTTTGAAATGAAGAGAAAAAGACTCTCTCTTTCTCTCTCTCCAATGCAGAATCGAGGAATAACTAGTCAAAAACAGTAAACCTAACCCTAAAATCTCTCTCTACACACACTCTCTCTCACTCGAAACCCTAATTCTTTCAAAATCAGGGTTACTGAAGACTAGGGTTTTTGGATGTGAGATTGTTCGGATCCGTCATGGCTGATCTTCCCAGCGACGCAGTGGCGACAGCGAGGGCTTCTCCCTGGCAACGCTGAACAATGGTAGTACGGATGCGCCGAAGCTGATCATTCAAGGGGTCAAGGAGGCGGACATCGGTCCGGCCGAGCCTCGACGCAGATGAGTTCATAAATCTGCTGCACAGGTCGGATCCGGTCAAGGTGGAGTCGAATCAGTTGGAGAATGAAGTCAGAGGTGGGCTGGATTGCAATTGTGATCCCAGTGGCTTTTGGTGGTTTCTTTGATTTTTGGGGGTGATTTGAAATGGCGTTTTCCTGAATTGTAGATAAGGATAGGGAGTTGGAGGAAGCACAGGCGGAGATCAAGGCATTGAGGTTATCAGAATGTTTGAGAGAGAAGGCGGTCGAAGAGGTATTAATTTTAATTTATTTATTTTGGGATTTTCTATATTTGGCTATCAGGCGTTTTATTTTGATTTAAAATCTAGTTTCAATTTTAGATTTATATGTAATAGTGTATTACATTGTGTTTTTGGATTTTCAGTAATTGGCATTATTTATTTATTTTTTAATTTTTTATACGAGGTTTGCCATCTCGTGCACAATATGAAAGGCGGATGTTGATGCAGCAACAGTTAAAATAGTCATGGCTGGAGCTAGGTGTGAAAATGGTAGTAAAGTGGAACAAGAAATGGCCTTCATATTGATATATTTAACATTGTTGCTTTGTGGAATAAAACTGCAAAACCTATATAAAAGAGAGGATATGTGGCTATTAGAATCTTTTTTCTTCACTTTGAAACTGGACTTTATGGAGGATGCCTTTTTTTCAGGTTTGAGACATGTCCTACCATTTGTTAGTTATTATTGAGATTAATGCCCCTAAAATTGATTTATCAGATTTTATTATGCCTTTCTTTTAATAAAAGATGTTTGAGATCCTATCTTGATCTCTGTAAGTTTATTTGCTGATTTGTTGTTTATGGATCTTGAACTGTGGTTAGTTTACCCATATTTATTGTTTGGAATATCATTTGGTAAAAAGATGGTCCATTTAAAGAAGTGGACAGCCTGTAGTACAATACAGGCAAATTTACTTGTGTAGACAGCTAGATCAGAATAATGCGGTCTATTTTTATTTATTTATTTATTTTTTGTGTGTGTATTTTCCTGCAGTAAGCATTATATTATATTTTTGTTTCTTTCTAGGTGCTTGTGTATAGTTTGCAAACGATGGCATGTCTTTGTGGAATTTTCAGTGAGTGGGAATGAGCTAAGTGAGACATCATCCAAAAAAAGAAAGCTCTGCATGGATGAGCACATCTCTCATGGGAAGGTAGAGCTCTCGCCTTGATCAATGGAAGGGATTGGAAGCTCTAAGGCATTTGAGAGGAGAAACAAGAGAGCAAAAATCTGGTTTTCAATACGTTTCTTTGCCCAACTTTGTCAGTATTATAGCTGAATTATCTGAACTGAGAAGACTTGCTTGCTTAATCAGGCTGTGTCTGATTCTTGGGATATTTTTGTCCGCTTCATTAGTATAATTTTGCTACCAATAGTTGGAAATGAGACAGAACATGCTAGTGCAATCATATTCTCTTTCAAGAACAAGGTGGTATGCAAATACTTTTGATGGTATTTGGAATCTATTACTATCTCATGATTATTCTATGTATTAAAGATCTTGATCTCTAATGCATTAATAGAAATCAAGATTTCTAATACATAATTACTGTTAGGTAAAATGAGATCAACTCATTTTTTAGGCATCTAACAAATAGGGACTCACTAGATTCCTGGCAGTTATCTACAACCATGGGGATGATGGAATCCAGGATGCAGACCTAGTTGTCTTGGAGGGAATGGTGTATGACTGTGTTTTTCTTCTTTCATATTGGACAGGTGAAGCATCCCGAGGTTGCTCGGTTCTTGGGAGGGAGGTTGTATGACTGTTTTTTTCAAGTATTTGGCTCTGTTTTCATCCAAAGAAAGTAACCTGTCATGAGACAATTTCAAGTTTATTTGGCTTTCATGTTGTTTTGCAATTGCTTCCCTCAAGGCATGATCAGATTGCAATTGATTCCCTCACTACTCAAACAAAGTAACCATTGAGTATTAATTGATGAGCTCTTCTCAAGAAAGTACTAATTTACGACTCTCAACAAATCTACAGTTTGCTGAGGCTCCCAACTTCATACATGTGGTGCCTGTGGTTTGGTGATCCAGACTGTTGATCTGATGTGGCCCCTGTGGATTGGATATGTCCAAAAACCCCATATGATTGGGTGCATAAAAATAGGCGGTTAAGATAAAATTGTGTCAACAGCCCAAATCCAACTGAAAGAAAACCAAATTAAATGGCAAGGATCTTCCAATCTAGGAGAATTGGGGGTGTCATAAACGGTGGGACCTGTCAAGTCAACAACTCAATCACCAAACTATGTGCCCCACATGCATGGACTGTGAAGCCTTAGCAAAATGTACATTTGTTGAGGCTATGTACTATACAGTTCATCTTTAACTATGGCCAACTGAGGATTTAGTTATCAATGCCAACATAGAGAAGCTAGATACGCGAGGGCCTGTGTCAAAATTTGTCCTTGAGAATTGAAAACCTGGGAATTCTGTGCAAAGCCTAAGGTTGAGGATCATATAGTGCCTTGAGAGCCGTACATGAATAATTTGTAAATGATCTCACATGTTTTCTTATATGCAAGTTCCTTTCCTATGTCATTTAAGGGTGTTTTTCTTTATGTAATTTACACACATCATACCTTTTATTTAGCTGGTTGTTTATTCAAGTAAGATTTCAACAAATATTTGAATCATCTTCCTCAGTAACATTTATACACATCATATCTTTTATTTAGCTGGTTCCCTTTCTATTGAGCCTTGTCAAAAATTGAGATCACGTTCATGCCAGCTTCCATGGATAAAATCTGATTTTTATATTTTGCTTCTTGCTTGTGCCAGGCCAAGAGTGAAGAGCTAGTAGCCAAGGTGCATATTTTTAGTGAAGAGAATCAGGCCCTAAAGAAGGAGATTAAAGGCTTTCTGGAAAATGTGAGAAACTAATGTCTGAAAATGGACTATAATGGTTTGCTTTTATTACCCTCTGGTTTTCCACCTTGCTGGTTTCTTCTTTCTTTCTTTCTTTTTCTTTTTCTTTTTCCTGACAACTTTAAATGGTTGGTAGTATAATAGTTGCTGCAGAACCGACAGCTGATCACCAACCTGATGTTGCAAACTAGTCTATTTAAATACTTTAACCTTAGGAAAATATGGAATTCTCTCATTCTACCATGAATTGCTGATTGGGTTTGCATGTCTTTATCTCCATAGCTCTCATCCTTGGAGATGGACTCTATAACTTCATCAAAGTACTGTCTTTCACCATCAGAAGCTTCCATGGTAGATTGAAATGGAAGGACCCTCAGAATAGGTAAAAAACCATGACAAGGGTTCGAACTGTTTCGCATTCGATATTTAGCCATCTGCATCATGTTTCCAATGCCTTGCTTGAAAAATGCAGTTGTGTACTGCCTATTCCTTCACAGCATAATGAAATTGGGTTGTATGTTTTTGAAACTGAATATCAACTTAGATAGGAATGTTTCATCTGTGTAGTTCATAGTTACTTGTTTTCTGGATACTTCCATTGTTGTAATTTCCTTGTACATGCAAACAAATGCTCGAAAGAATTATTCTTTTCACTGGCTGTGTAGATCCATATATCTGCTTGTATTGTAGCTACTTTTAATTGTCGACTAAAAATATATATATTTTTATTGGTGCTATGATGTCCTTATTCATTTTGCAGCTCTTATCTTATAAGATGTGAGAACATTTTGTCATCATCGGATATCAATGTAGACAAAAGGTTTTATTCCGGAGTGCCAGTTCAACAAAAAAATCTATTTCTTTGTTCCTTGACAGGATAGATGAATCTCAGCATAGATTTTGACTTCACATAGATTTTGACTTCCTAAAACTTGGTGATGCCCTGTTTTGAATGGTAGCCGACACTGGATTTTGTTTTCTGAAAACTACTGTGAATCCTGATTTTTCTTATTTCTTATTTTCTAAATGTAAACCTCTATTAGAGACATCCCAGAATAGATATCTTGCAGCGATTTCAGAATCAAGTTTTTTATTTTTTATTTTCCCTCAAAAGTGGGTTGCCCAACTCTTTAGGAAACCCGGATTCATAAAAAAACGGAGATTTACAACCTGGACTTAGGTTCTATTGCAGGTGGTGGTTTGGACGGTAGCAGTTGCAACTCTCATCTGATTTTCATCTGAGACAAACATCTCAGTTATGGTGTATAGTCATTTTTTTTTTACTGAATCTAAGCGAATTGTTTGATCCCTAGCTAGGACAGATCTTAGTGCCAACGCTGGGCAGGCAGGCCAACACAGCCGTCAGTAAATCCCGCATTGAAGTGGTGGCTGGCACAACCGTCAGTAAATCCTACAAAAGGAGAAGGTAGGCATGGTTGTCAATGCTTTCTTTCAGCTCTTCTTTTGGTTATTGTCTATAGCCACACTAATTGCCTGTATTACTGATGACTTTTCTACCATGGACCACCATATCTGTGAATTGAGATTGCTTGCCAAAGGGACGTATGCAAATATCTCCATGGTTGGGCTTAGAGAAGACCAGACATGAGTACAATCAAGAGAGTTTTTGCACCAACTTGGTATGTGGCTAATATTGCACTCAATTGCATGTGTGGCAGTCAATGGGTATCTGATGAATCCAACCCAATGTTAATACATCTGGGTCTCATTTATAGGTCCCATTAAGCAATTGGGACTGGTTCAGGTCTCAACTTTAGGACCTGATTAAAAATCAGGTCTAGGTACTGTCCAGTTTGGGTCTAGGTGGTTTTAATAGTAAATTATATATATTTTGTATGCATTTATTATTCTAATAAAAGAAATTTCACTTCTAGCACTTTATTTTTTTGGTTGAATGTCATATCATCTCTTTCATTAGATTGGTTTTGGTCTAATCTTTCAATCATTCTCTAACTGTTAAAAGGAAATAAATTTCCATCTAGAGTTGGTTATGAGTGTAGTTTTTTATGTAACTGTTAAAAGGAAATCAATTTCTCCCTCCCTTTTGGTGACTCAAACACCGACTCCTCAGAAGGCCGTAGACAGTACGGTCATTGGCAACAAGGAGATCATTGACATTAGCCAAGGTATGTTAGCTGTTTAGACTGGTGTAGGAAAAAAAAAAAAAAACAACAACAACTAGGATGCATGTGGGTCACCACCTTTTCTCTTCTTTTTTTTTTTTTTTTTTCCTTACTTTTTTGTAAGAAAGATTTTCTCTATGGCTACGGATTGTCGGTGGCCATGACCTCTATAGTTACGGATTTTATACGTAGCAAAGTTTTAAAGAGCTACGGTACCAATGGCTACGGCCGTACTGTGGGCTAGTTATCTTTAGCTACGGATAAATTTATCCGTAACTTTTGACAATTTAGTGGCGGCCAGTACAACTGTCAGTAAAGGTCCCGACCGTTGGTAAAGCCTTTACCGACTGAGGCTTTACTGGCTATTATGTGACCGCAGGCAAAGGCTTTGTCGGCGGTTTTCTGGGCATTTGACGGCAGTTTTGACCGCCGATAAAGGACAGTTTTCTTGTAGTGGTTCTATGTAGCTTGAGACAAACATGTGGTGTTGGACCCATAGTTTCAAGAAACCATGTTGTATCGGCTGATATAATGGTATTGACCAGTACTGATTTACCAAAACCTCCCTAAAAAAACAGAAGGAAAAAGAAAAAAGAGAAAAAAGGTCCCTGTGTTGGCCGATATGGGCATATCACGTTTGATACAATCCATGCATATTTGCCTATGGTCAATATGCCTGCAACTGTAATAATTAAATAATGAAAGCTTTTAAGGAAGCTAGGAATCGATTTTTGACCTTCTGACCCCTGGATTGGTCGTTGGAACCTTTGTTGGATGTTTGTGACTCGGAAATCTTAGAAGCAGATAGTCCATGCAGTATAATAGTGATAGAAAAATGAGTAGAGAAAGGGAAAAAGGAAAAATAAAAAATAAAAAAAGGTGAGAAGTTTCGTCAATTTGTATCCATAATGCCAGTGTCAACGCATTTGACATGACAATCTTAGAGTTGTCGTGTACCTTTGTACACAGAATAGTATGATATGGCTGATCTTTGGCTTTGAAATGGAATGACAGGGCATGATGTTGGTTTTGTAAGATATAAGCTGTCCACTTCTCAAGGGCTGGAACATAAGGAGGATTATTCTCTGCGTACTTTTGAAATGGAAAGGAGGTTTGAGTTGCTTTCAGAAGCTTGTGAAGGGAATTCTACTCAATTGATTGAAGTTGAGAAGCTAAAATCCTCCATGTCGAAAACAATGCAAGGCCAATGTAATATACTTTTTACCGGTCTAGTAACCAAAAGCAACAAAGCAAGAGAAATGTGGGGGGCCATCATGATCAAGGAGACAAATGGACCATTTTATGATACAACGGTACGCAAAACCATGAAGCTTTGAAATGGGAAATGGGAATGTCACTTTATGTAAAAGATTTTTACATGTTCCAATCATTCGACTCGCTGATATCCGATCTGAGCAACTCTTCTCTCCAGAGGATCAACTGCTTTCCAGGGTTCTAATACAATTATAGGTAATGACAGTTGGATGTTGATTTATTTATTTATTTAAGAGTGATTGCATTCTAAAATATATTCAAATGGTTTTCAATTTTACCCTCATTATTCTCCTTTGATGTTTTGATTAAGTAGGCCTCCATGTCACTATGCTTGCATGTACATGCCTTATGTTGTCTGTCAATATTTAAACCAAAAAATAAAATAAAAATCAATAATACAATTAGATAATGGATTTTCCAACTTTAAGTGGGTAGATGGTTGAAGAGAGATGCTCCAGTGGCCTCAGAGCGCTGTAAGTTATAGTGCTTCCAGTTACATCTGTCACTTGAACATTCCAATTGATAGATCTGAACTATCTATTAAGTCCAGAGCACATTTTATTGGCCACTACAAAAATCACCTTGATTGGATGATCAAATCCATCCCTGATTTGTCATTATTTTTGTAGCCCTCTTCCCAATCCATGGATGAGATGGTTAGGATTGCCTGACAAAAGTGATTCCTTAGAATCATAAGCAATCTATGGTGGGACCCAACAAGTAGATTGATCAAGGTGTTGATTGGACCTTTTTTCGTGTAGATGATCTTGACCGTCCACATTAACGTCTAACCATGGCTACCGGTGTCAGATTGGTGCGATATTTGCATGGTAGCCCATGGGACCCAATGGTCAATGTAAATCAATTGATTGGATTCTTTGAGTGTCCCAATGCAACTAAGAACACTATAACTCACAGTGCTCTGAGGGCACTGGAGCACATCTCATGGTTGAATTTGATCCTTGTTGTCTAGAGTAGAGTGACAATACATTTTATAAAGAGATTATAGGTTGTTTTATCCTTGCAAAATGGTTTATTAGTCAATGGATATTGGTGAAATTTCTAGTCATTCAGCTTGTATACTCTTTCACTGCTATCACAAATCACAACCCCTCTTATGGTACCTTCTGTTGGGAGCGGGTGATTAGCCTATGGCACATTACGAACACATGGAGAGACTACTCCTTTTCACATCCACCTCGCAGCCAGTATTTATGCATTTCAATCTAGAGCTGTGTTTGAAAAATACTCCTAGGCAATCAGATTTCATCTGTTCGGTCACAACTCGCATCGCATTGGGGACTCGTTCAAGACCATAATGACTCAGAAGCTACTCCACTCGACTTTGCCAAGACTACTAATATCTCTGTGAAAATATTGTCCCAGTAGATAAACCCACTTTTCTTCAGCTTTTGTCAGAGAAGAATGGAAATAGGAAGATAGAACCCTGCCGTGGGGCCCACCTCGATGTATGAGGTGTATGTCTGCACCGTCTATCCGTTTTGCCAACTCATTTTATGGTGTGAGCTAAAAAATGAGCACTCAGAAATTGCACGTGGAATATATAACCAAATAAAATTGAATAATTGTGCAGCCACTGTTACCAAGTCTCATTCCCAAGATCAAACAATCCTAACATATGATCCGTCGATGCTTGTGTCCCCAGGCACCTAATTCCCGCAGTTTTGAGCCTAATTCCCGCTGTCCCCAAGAAGTTTTCAATGGTAAGCACCTAATTCCCCATGTTTCTTTGAGTGTAGTCCACTTGAGCCTTAGATTTTCTTAGTTTTTTGTCCTATTCCCTAAGGGCGTGTTTGGCCCGACGCGGTGGATGGAATTGTATCCTTGATATTTTCTGGAAAAGGTATCCAGTTTGAAGCTGAAAGGCATAAAAAGTGCCTCTTCCAATTTGTTTTACTCGGTCTTCCACTTAAAACAAAATGGATATTATTGAACCTAGTATTATCTACTACATACTAGTAACATACAACCAATATTGGAGCACCATACCATAAGCTACAAAATTTCATGTCCCCCTAAACAAGGTATCCTCCATTGATAATATATATATATATATATATATATATATTATAAGTTTTTTATTTTAATTTACATTCGCAAATACAATCATCATCCATCCAACTATTAGCAACATTTACAAAAAAATAAGATATCCAACCAACCGTTAATAATAATTTGTAACTTAACCTATTGGGAACCGTCTTGCACCGTAATGTCTTACGCCAGAGCAGGTTCTGAGGAGTTAATAAGTTGACCCTGACGATAGCATATAAATGAAGTGATAAAGATATAAATGATGATTCAAGATTAATTTAAGTTTTCGAGAACTTACATCCACCGCACTCTTACTGTCAAGTAGTCCTGAGGAAAATGCATCCACACTACAAGAAGGGGAAAAAAAAGAATTTGTGGCTACACCGATACGGTTTAGTATGAACGGTTGCCTACGTACCCAATGTTCAGAAGATTGGAATCAAGCCACTACGTAGTTCTTAATATTTAAATCAGAACATTTTACGCATAAGCAGAGAAAAAATCAAAACAAATCATAATAGAAATATGTGTACCTTCTGTTACGCATAAGAAGATGAAAAGCTGAAACAAATCAATAGATTAGTCAAGCAAAACTACTAAATAATTTAAGATAAAGATTCAGTAAAATAATATCCAAAATAACCTCAAACACAATCCACATGTCCTGACCAAATTTAAAAAGTATGTTCTTGACTTAAGAAAAGTTTTAAGTAAACTCCTTTAATATCTATATCTATATTTTCGTCAGCACTCTAGGCCAAACGAGAACATCACCCACGTCACAATCGATGAACATGTTGTTCCCAACGTCACCAAATACATTTGCACCGGGAACTTCAACAACATCCAATATAACTTTGATGTAATCTGGAGGGATGCCTGCATTATCTCTAAGAAGACGCCCACGTGCAACAACTCGACTATGAATATGTCAAATGATAGATTTGTTCCACCCGTAGAGGTGGAGGTGGAGGTGGAGCTGACTCATCACGACGACTTGAGGTCTCGCCGGATCGAAAAAATGCCTACAATAAATAATTCTTATTATTTTCATGGATAAAATAATAACTATACATTATTCTTTAATTGTTAAAATACCTGAGAACCAGCAGTGCCAAGAGAGCATTGCATTGGTTGAACTAGACTATTTATTTGATTCTGAAATTCAGCCATACTTTCTCGAATGTTGGATATCATGTCGTGGCACTCGTTCATCCTGTTTTCTATGCCATTACAAACCAAGTGTTCAGAAATGGTTTCTAATGTCATCTTCCCACGTATATTACAACACTTGGCACAAGGACAGCTGTGCCAGTCATCCCCAATTGAATTTTGTTATATGTACTCTAGAAATGTTGCAACACCTTCCATGTATTCAACAGTTAACCTTCCTGCCCTCATCCAATTCTTGCATGGTGTCATGGAAGCCATTTCTAGCAACACAAACATGATGTGTTTAAGTTAGATTACGAATGAATATGTCTAACTGACTAAATCAGTCGCCCATCCAAGACCGGATAGATTGTAACGCTTTCATTTTCAAATTTAAATGCCTAGACCAAAATTCCAGCAGCATCTCCCTAGGTCTCTCCAAATATATTGATCTTGTATTTGATTCCCACGTCAATTATCGACATAAAATGAGGATATTTGACAATGGAAATAAATGTAAGAAACGTATCCAGAGAGAAAAAGAGAGATGATGCATAGGAAAGGCAAGTGCATTTGAATTGCTAAAATGAAAGCATTACATTCTATCCGGTCTTAACTGTCCAAATAGGGAAAATTTAAGAATTTTTATGCACCAAGGAGCACACTGTATCCATGCCTGGCCACATAAAAACCCTCAAATGGGTAACTGATTGTTCTAATCTATATACAAGTACATCAAAATTTGTAATCTAAATGAACATAATTCAAAATACAACTCATTTCTAAATGTAGAATCAAAGCAATTAACCATGTAGAAGCATTTAACTCTTTGTATTTAAATATAGACCATCTTCTTGAACATTGTTTTCTGGCCATTGATTGGAATTTCACGATGGTCCAATCTTGGATACTTTTGAGGCAGCCACCGTAATGAGTTCAGATCAACGGTTTGGATCATCGTACAGGCCCTAGATCCAATGGCCCATAGCAATAAATGGGATGTATTTTAGCACACCTGTTAACTTCAGTAGATTTTGTTGGAATCACCGTACAGGCCCCATATTCCATTGCCCCTTATTTTTGTAATTTATAAATTCTGACTGTTTATTAAAATGCAAGCATGCAATGAAACTTTACATGTATTTTCTAGGGGGTGTCAATGAGCCAGGCTGTCTAGGTTTGGACCAGGAAATCCAGCCTTATATGACACTACAATAAAATCGTCATTTAGGAACGGTTTAAAACCGTTCCTAAATGCTTCAGGAACGGTTTCAAACCGTTCTTAAATGAGGTGTCGCAGAAAAACAGGAACGGTTCAGAACTGTTTTGGGTACCGTATCAATTTTTAGAAACGGAGAACGGTTTTAAACCATTCTGGTGCCAACAGTCACACTTCAGGCACAATTTTAGAAACGTTTTTGAACGCCTATTAATGTTGCCAACGGTCAGATTTTAGGACGAAATTTTAAGAACAATTTTAAAGCCCTTTGTTCATTGTATGAGAGAGAGAGTGGGGTATGTAATCTACTTGTATTATATGCTAGATAATTATACAAATAAAAGAAAAAGAATGATTCACACGCAATAAATTTTTCCTTGGTTTCTAGTATACATTTCAATTTCAATTCCAATTTTCAATTTCAATTCAACGTTTCATTTCCAGGCTTCTATAATCCAACAGGCCCCAAGATTATTAGAAAAGTTAATTTTGTTGACTTCAGCCTTCACACTGTTGCAAGTATTTAAATGAGTGTTTTCAACTGTCTTCAGTAGCAAAGATGTGTCAAGCTGTCAAATAGTTGCTGCAAAAGTAGTAACAACAACAACCATCAGCATCTCAAATTTGAATGGTACAACACAATACAAAAGTCCCAAATTTGCCAAGAAATTTCAAGGCAAAAGTGTACCTTTTGTAGCCACATACATTTATGTGTCAGAACACTTGTTTCACTGCCTTGGTCTGAAAAAGAAAGACGGTCAATGATACCTACTTGGTCTAGTAGCATGCTATGAAAAACCTGAGGTATAACCGTTTGAGTATCAATACCTAATTCTTTTAATGAAGATGCATGTTTCTTCAATTTCTTCAGGTGCTCAGCACAGCCATAAGCAACAAATCGTTGATCCCACAGTATTATAATCAGATGGTTGAGGAAAGAAGCTGGTCAGTTGGCCTATATCCAGCAATCTGCAATGCCAAAAGCTTACTCGTTCTATATCCAAATATTTGTGGAAATTCAGATGAATCTGATGTAGCTACTGCACCATTGCCATGCTTTTGTAGTACTGATTTGCAATTTCCCAATTTGAATCAAACTTATCATTTGTAAGCTCACATAAGTGGCTAGAACGAGTAGCAACAGCATTTGTAAGGCACAGTCTACTCTGAGGTAGCAATAAATGTTGCACATCATATGCAGGTTGAAGAAACCTGCTACTAGAGCTGGAATTGAACTCTCCATAAAGAAGGCCAATTTTTAGCTACCAGAACAGATATTGTCAGTAATAGTTATAACAATCTCCAAATAAGATAAAGAACTAAGAACACATACTTTAATAAAAACAGGCGAAAAGAGAATTGTTACATTCACTTTAAAGGAATGGACTTCACAAAGTATAAAAGTAATAGGGATCAAATGGAATTCTCAATTGTTGTACGATTTAATGGCAATTTTCTTTCCTCTTGTTCTTCTTGGCATCAATGTTATGAATTTAGTGTTCATAAAAAAATTTGTGAGGCTATTAGACATGATTCAGAAAAAAAAAAAAAAAAACATCATTTTTATACAAACTAATGAAATTCATATTACCATTTCTCCTTCCACTTGTGTTTGCTAACAGCAACAGGGGCTTCCAGAATGAACCATGAAAAAAAAAAGGATAAAAGAGAAGAAGATTGATGAACTTACCATGAACGACAGAAGGCCTGCAAGTATGCTGCACATCCACAAACATGTCAGCATGTGAAAGCAGTTGAACCAATTACCAAAATCCAAACAAACAGCATTCCAACAACATAACTGAAACTTAGTTTCACCTTACCTTAGCACAGACCACATTGGGTTCCAAGTCTCTGGATGAACTGAAAGAAGATTAAAAGAAAATTTTCAAGTTATAAGAAATATCACAAGTACAAATATCACACCAATAGATAGTTCAGCTCATTTTGAGATACTACCTAAAAAATGAAGCAAATCCAAGCTCAAATAAACCACACCATAGAAAACAGTAGGGACAACATCCTATGTCAATGAAGAGTATGGATTCTCAACAACTTAATTTGTCTATATCATCTATTGGAGGCCCTGTGCTGATGAAATGCCCTTAGTACATCCTCTTCCTCTTCCAGTCACCAAGGGAATCTCAAGATTCACAATCCTTTGACAAAAATAACTACCTTTTGGAAGTTTCGAGTGTGAATCCCTATGTTTTTATTGTGTGACTCCACATTCCACAAATTTATGCTGCAAGAAAACAACAAAATAGAGAGAAAATCAATACAATAAAGACTGGCACCTCAACAATCTATGGCTTTTGTGAGTTGGTATTCTTTGACACATCATCTTTCTTCAAACTTCCAGCTTCCTGCTGCATGTGGCTCTGCCTAAAGTTAATACAAGCATGCACGAACTCTATGGAGGAAAGAGATAAAATGTCTCCTCCTGATGCACTTTCAGAAGCCTATACACTATTACGGTGTAGCTGAGAGCATTTTCATCATTCTGAAATAAAAATCATAAATTAAATAAAATACCTGCTCTTTATCTGCTTCAGATTGCACATATTTGATTATTCTATCAACACTCCAGTCTGGAATATATAGTTTGAACAGGAAAAGTCAGCAGGAAGAGAATCTCATACTCCTGTACATGATACCTTAAGTAGTGATCCGCTGTAGTAATGTGCATAAGCTTGTTTGGTTCAGCTTTACCAAGCCTGTCGATGTAGACAGGTCTTCCTTCTTTATCAACTCCATGGTACCCCTGAGGGTAAAAACACGGGACTTCTTCCAACTCTTCACTCTCCTAATTTCAGATTAACATATGATTAATGTCAGAAAAAGAAAACGTATTTGTTTATTTCTCATTTGTTCATTCAGTATACGTATCTTCTCAAGAATGAATCTACTGGTAGATGCTTTCCACCTGTTTTAGGAAACCATAGTAAATTTCTTTTTAGAATATTGTCCCCAGGTTAAACAAAGTTCCAAATTTGTATGAGGTCCTCGCATGATTCTTCATATATGTAAACAAAAATAGTTCCTCATATACATATATAAGTAGGTTTGCAATCTCTCACAGAATAACATTATAACAGAATCAACTTGCTAAAATTGCTATAAAAGAAAATGTTGATCATGATGGAAGTTTCTTAGTCTCGGAAAGGTCTGCATTTTCATCGATTGTCGCAGCATTTCACAAAATACTTCTACCAAATTATCAATATCAGAAGAATAATGCAATACAGAACTAAAAGATTTTCCTTTTTCTATTGATAACTAAAAATCTTACACAAGACAAGCCCTTCATGATGTAAAAAATGTATATACAGACCTATTCCATTCCAATCCAATAAGGAAACCAGCTTCTGCCAGTGCTGCTAAAAGATATACTGACCTGTTCCATTCCATTCCAATTAATTGTCAAAAGTTGAGACAAGGTTTACCTGTCTTTTCTTTAAATGAGTTGGTGGTTTACAAATAGGTTCCCCATATAATATGTAAAATATGGAACACAAACAGTTGCACATATAAAATCCATAGGAATGACAGGTTGATTGACTGCTCATCAGCTTGTAAGTACCGAAACTGAAAATATGCTCTAGTTGCTGAAGGAGATCAAATAAGTGAAAATAGAAAGAAGTATAAGCATCACCTGCAAACTTTATGAACATGAAAAAGTTCTGGAAGTGCCTTAGGAGGAGCTTCTCGAGTTTCATCAGACATAGTGGCCATCCCAGAGCTCTGCATTCCGTCTAGACGTCCTTTTGCTCTCTGATCAATATTACCAGAAGCAGCACCCCTACCACCAATACTTGGATACAGAGGATTCTTTGGCATTGCTGCCGTACCTTTTCTTCCAACCCCATGAATAGCCCCTGAGATATTCTTTTCACGACTTGACCATGCTTTCTTCTGCACAAGCGTGGCAAAGAAAACAAAAATCATTCCATAAAAATATCAACTGATCAGTGTTATAATAATCGTATATGGAGAATGGCAATTCTCGCCTATGACTAGGTGTCCTATTATAAGGGAAGCAAACAATACCAAGTGTCCTATTCTCCTAGATTTGTCAGATCTGCCTATGACTAGAGTAACAAACCTTCGGCATATTGGGTTGATAAGCAAGTTTACTTTGACATGGCTCCAAAATCTGCAAAAAATATTGGCATATTAAAAATCCAAACCTGTGGAAACATCCCATATTACTTCCCTATAAATTAAAGACACATATCCAGTAAAACTAGATTACATAAAAAATATGAAAAGAAAAATGGAACAAATCAATAGAATATTAATAAATAGAATTAAGATGAATTAGCACTAGCACTAGCACTAGCACCTGTAGAGAAGGGCTTTAGCACTAGCACTAGCACTAGCACATGTAGAGAAGGGCTTTACTCAGAAATCTCTGATGGAGTTGTTACTGCTACTGTTACTGTTACTGCTCAAACTTTTGGTGTAGTGAACCCTGCCTGGTAACAATTGCACTAGATGTTCTCAAGGCAGGCTAAAGGAGGAGGTTGATGTCATGCGGGCAGTTGGTGGCTAAATTTCCATCAAGCTACCATGAGAATTCCTATGATGATGGTAGTAGAAAATGCGAACAGAAACAACAAGAATAGGTGCGCTCATACCTACAAAACACGAACTCTAGAGGCTCTTCATAAGTTCCTTTCCTCTCAAAAACTGTTCCATCTTCAAGTTTGCCAGTGTACTTCACTGAGAAGAAAGACGGTCCAATGCTTGAGCATTTTTTTAGAAGAACATCACGAGAGAAGATTCGTAAAAAGTAATAATCTCGCACTACTTCAGGAGAATTGTTGAAGACGATTAAAACAAATGCAATTCCATTTGATCGTTAAGTCTGCATTTTGATGGGCAAGACACAATTCATAAAAGTGTTTTTCCCTGATATTTGAGGCACATGGCTGCAGTTCTTAAGCAAGCATGGGATATCAAGTAACGTGCAACACATAACTAAGCATGCTAAGATGAATAACATATGACAAAAATATAGAAGCACTGCACAAGTGGATGTGATAATAACCTTTTGTAGAGAGCAAGAATATCTTCAGATATAAAACCAGATTTATGGTCTCTCTTGGGTACCTAAATAAAAGAAGAAAACACATTACTCTTACTAAAATATGAAGTACAACGTCAGATAATGTTAACAACTTTAAGACTTTTGGTTAAAATGAGAAAGGAGAAGTTGAACCAGGTCACATGATTGATTCATGGAAAGGTGTGGTGAATGAAATGTCACTAAACAATCCTCAGCAAGGTGGCTAGGCTTCTGGCATTTCCAACTATAAAGACAAATTTTATAAGTACTATAAGAATGGTTTAACTTGGAATGTTGAGGATGAAGAAATTAATATACATGCAAACAATTTTTTTAGTAAAGCAAGTGCAAAAACAAGAATAAACTAGCACTTAAATAAAGTGTTCTCCTCAATAACAGGCCAAGATAGATCTTTGTAAAGTAAATTTTCATGGTAGGCTTTGTTTGGAAACCCTTGGAAGATACATCATGATGATGGAAACAGTCTGACAGAAGGCCCCCATACATGCCCACGTAATCCACTGACATGGCCCACCCTAGTTCTGGATCTGCCTGATTTTTACATTCCTAAGTTATTTTGGTCTTGCAAAGCCAATAGACGGAGTAGATTTGACACAGGAATCTCTAGGGACCACAACTTACGACAGCACGGGGCACAAGAATATCTTTGTGGCCGGAGCACAAGCAATCAGCGTCCATGTTCCATTTGAAAGTTTCTACGATAGGCATTCACCCTTCCAACGTTGACTTTCCTTTGGTGTTACCCACCTAAGTAAAGCTGGATTACGGGATAAAGAAGTATAACTTGACGCATCTAATGGACGGGTTAGATGACTCCACATAGCCAGCCTCATGCGTTTGAACTCATGACATCTTACTACTTTGGCTTCAAGGAAATGAATGACATTTGTAACACTAGTTGTTAGGAAAGTTAATATAAAAAAATAATAATAATAAATTAGCAGCACTGAGATTTACCTTCAAAGTTAACATGACAAGAGATAATAATTGTAAACACAAGTGTTGGGACAAACTTGTATTGATCGATGAAAGAATGCACAAACAATAGAATGTAATGGAATAATACAAACCCAACGGCTGATCTTTGCAGTCTGTGCATAACCCACTGTCACTCCCACTGACCATCCAATCAATCCATACTGCATTTGGAATTCGTACCTGTAATGTTCCCATTTGTATTTATTAGTTACATTCATCGAAGTGAATAAACAGAGGAGGTATGCCCTATCCGCACAAACACATGGTCTAAAGTGGTATGTGTTGGATCACTGCCTCTAATGAGGTGGATCAATGTTGATTGTTCCCCTCCCATATATCAGGCTAGTCCACTCATGGATGGGCCAAAAAAATATGAAAGAAACAGAGAGATTAAATGTACAACAGCGGTACACGTTATTTGTTGAAGCATTTCTTCAAATAACTAACATGCAGATGTTGGCGGCCATGGACAGCGGCAAATATGGCTGCCTCCACGATGGTTGCTGCCAAATTTTGATAATCGGAAGGGGAAGTGAGAGAGACAGAGATGAAGGGAGAGAGATCGAGAGAGTTTTACCTTCAATTTCTCGAGAGTGTATGAAGGAGGAGGCAGAGCAGACGTGGAAGCCATGAGATTGGAAAGAGATCTCGATCTAAGAAGATTACAAATGGCAGGGATTGATTGGATTCTTCCACACCCATAGACATTCGACCACCATTAAACCTGAGAGGGAGAGAGTGAAAATGGTTCAGATCTGGTCGACGCCGATCTCCATTTGAGAGAGAGGGACGCGAGACGAGATCGAAGAAAAGGGGAACATAGAGGGAGAGGGAGACGGAAATGGATGCGAAGTAGGGTTCGAGAGCTTTTGGCGTAAGAAAGGACTGAAAATGAATCGGTAGTCTGCGGCAGATATAAACCAATGTGCCTCTTGAGCCTTGTGGGGTCTACTCAGAGGTTACTAATCGAATCCCTTCTGTTCATCTGTTTCAAAATAAAACACTAAAACATAAGAATAACAAATAAGAAGATCCAACACTCAATTGGGACACACCAATAAAATAGTGGAAATAATACGTATACCGTTGAATACTGTTTCAAATCAGAAACGGCTCGAGTACGGTGGAATACCGTTTCAAAGCAGAAACGGCTCGAGTACGGTGGAACACCGTTTCTGAACCAAAATCGTCACCATTCCAGTCAAACGATTTTGGTGTAGTGCAACCAGGGCTTTTAGACCGGGATGGGCCGAATGGTTTTGCCTATTGGCCCGACCCAATCATAAGCAGACCACTATTATTTTGCTTAATTGACACTTGTCAATGGTTTGTTGTCTACGCGAAAGTGTAGATTGAGATCCACGTTATGTTTCAATGATCCGAACCGTTTATGCATATAGGAACTATTGGCGATGGATGATATTCCAAAAGAGAATTTGAAATTGGGTCCATTAGAAACCTTTGATCATATAACTCTTTTCCCTATAAGGCTAGGGCTTAAGGGATTAGGGCTGGGCTAGGGCCAACCCTGGCCCAGCCCTGGCCCTAGCCCGGCCCATCCTCACCCTACTATTTTCACATCCAATCATCCAATAAAACCATATAAAACAAAAAAATTAGATAATAGATAGGGATAGAGCCTTGAGTTCGTAGACACTAATAGTGATAGTAGCTCATACATGGCTGCCATGGTGAGATATGTCAGTCCTCTATTTTGTTTCTTACATATAACATGACAGGTGCCCGAAATGATACAATCATCATACTCTAATCAAAAGATTGGATCAGCTTGCAGTGGATATGGTATTATTATCCGATCCAAGCGGGTTTTTACTGGATTTCAGGCCCGATAGATAAATGGACCAAGCCAATATTTTACAACATTGGTTAAGCCTGAATTTGGATGGCTGTCACAGACCGATGGCGGTGGGCCAATTGTCAAGATAGAATAGTAAGGGTCTGGATTGGTTAGTTATAGGATCTGTTTACACATTATACATTATGTATTATGTATGGTGTGGTTCATAACTCTTGCATATATAGAGTACTTTAGTTGGTAAAACGATTTGGTATCTTTCAATGGGTTGGGTTGGGTTCGGGTCTGGTCCTATGGTAACCATGCCTGACTAAAAGGTTTTTGGTCTTGCTAGGTTCAAAGTCCTTCCACATCTGAGTCTAGTTCTTGAAGACTCATACCTGGTTTCATTTGGTCTCAGACAAACAAGAGCATTTGCATGAATAGGCCACCCAATGGATGAATTAAATCACATACAAATGTGTGACTTTTGTTGAGAAAAGTCTTAAATCTAAAAGGTTTTGAGGTCATTCGACCGGTTGTGGGAAGCTTCGACTGGTCGTGGGAGGCGCTCGACCGGTCGTAGGTTCGAGTCCTGGCACGACTTAAAGTCCAGCGAGTTTTTGCTGTTTTTTTTACTGTAGCTAAGACTGGTCGAGGGTCAGCTACGACTGGTCGAAGGGGTCTATGACCAGTCGTAGGAGAGCTACGACTAGTCGTAGGTTACGCAATTTGTTCTGCGATTTTGCACAAAACTGCGGATTTGAGTCCTTTCGCAACTGGGATGCGAAAGGGAAGTTTCCTAAACTATAAATAGGTGTTCCTAGGATTTTTCTAGGGTATGGTAATGCATGCTAAGGCTTCCTAAAGGGGTTCTTGGGTTTCTAAAGGGTGTAGCAAGGGTGAGATTCGAGGTTGTTCGAATCGGATAAGTCTTTTCTCTTTGTAACTGATGCTTTCATAGTGGTGATCTGTCGCTTTGTGCCGTGGTTTTTTTTTCCCGCAAGGGTTTTCCACATTAAATCTATGTATTCTCTTGTGTGCTTGGTGCCATTGGATTACCATCCTAGATCTAGATCTGTGTGATTCCGCAGGCCAAAAATCCCAACAAGTGGTATCAGAGCAATCGGTTGGGGCACAGATCTGAATCTGAGGGATTAGTAATAATGGCAACGCTAGGTATGATATTGAAAAGTATTCAGGGAAAAATAATTTGAGTTATGAAAGATCAAGATGATAAGTTCCTTAATCAAGCAAGGCGAAGATGGTGCTCTTGAGGAGCGGAAGTCCACTATGAATGATGGTGACTGGAATACTCTTGATAAGAAGGCTTTATCATAGATCCGTTTATGTCTCACGGATGAGGTTCTCTACAACGTCATGAGGGAGAAAACTGCGGCTAAGTTATGGGCGAAGTTAGAGGATGTTTATGCGAAGAAATCCTCTGAAATCGCCTGCACTTGAAGCGGCGGTAAGTAAACTTCAAGATGGTAGAGGGTGGAGATCTAGAGGCTCACATCAGCAACTTTAATAAATTGGTTTGTAAATTGCGGATATGGAAGAAGTGATGAAAGATGAAGAACAGGCATGTATGTTGCTGAATTCTCTCCCGGCGTCTTTTGAGGCATTCAAGGACACTATGTGCAGCACGAAGAAAACCCTGAGTGTCGACACCGTTATCTCGGCTCTTCAAGGGAAGGCTATGAGACAACTAAACAACGATATGGGGACATCTTCTGATGCACTGTTTACAGTGGGTAGGAATTCTGGACAAGGTACAGGTTCTTCTGGTTCTAGATCCAAATCCAGGAGCAAGGGCAAAGGAAAAGTAAAGTGCTGGAACTGTGGGAAGGAAGGACATGTGAAGAGGGATTGTGAAAATCCTATCTAAGAGGGAAGATTCTGAGGCTTCATGCAGGAAGGCCAACACTGTCACGTCAAATGGATGTGATGGTGATGTTTTATCTATGTCTACTATTAGGCGGCCATACGATGATCGTAAGGACGAGTGGATGCTAGACACAGGGACATCTTTTCACATGACTCCTCATCGTAGTTGGTTCACCAGCTACGGGAGTGTGATGGTGGACAGGTGTTTATGGGTAATGGCTTGCCTGTAATGTTGTGGCTGTGAGCGGTACGCATCAGGATGTTTGATGGGGTGGAGCGTACCTGACAGATGTGAGGCACGTTCCTGATTTGAAAGCAGAATCTGATTTCTCTTGGTGTACTTGAGGGCAAAGGATGCAAGTACACATGTATTGATGGTACTCTTAAAGTATCTAAGGGGGCACGGGTAATCATGAAAGCGCAACGACTCGATCATGTTTATAGGTTGATCGGGAAGCACTTCAAAAGGTGAGCTACGGTAGATGTAGCGGATTTCACTTCTGCACGTGCGTGGCATGATGGGCATGGCCACATGAGCGATCAGGGTAGGAAGGCT